>JAJJMC010030977.1:27489724-27555677 GCA_023531435.1 Papaver californicum | reverse complement strand
TGAGTTGGGGTTAGAATGTAGTACAAAATTGGGACGAGGTTATGGGATGTCGTTGACGGACGAAAATCAGGTGAAAAATCAGTTGGGAACGGCAGCAACGGCGGGCGAGATGGAGAAACAGGAGGCGATGAAGATGACTGGAGAAAGAAGTAGGGTTTCTTATTAGATTTACAGGCGAGAGGCTAGATGCCCGCTTGTCTTTAACGGACGAGGTTCTACAACCGCGCCCGTTTTTCTAACCCACACGCCAGTCACACGTTTGGAGCACGACCTGCTAGAATATCGCCCCACCGGGCGAGCTCGTGGGGAACCGCTTAGGACATGAGCGCGAGTCTGGGATTTCGCTTCAAATTTTTTTCCCCGGGCGGCGTTCTACTATTTCGCTTGTAAGGGGCGGAAGGTTGACATATCGCCCGTCCTGGTGGGCGAGCTTCTACAATTTCGCTTCTTCTCAAGCGCGGTCCTAGGATACCGCCTGACTATCCACCGCTGTTTTTGCTGCTGACCATCGATCAAATTTTTAGTCATTTGATCGATGGTTTTGATCGCCCCATTGTGGTTGCCCTTAGAGGATTACTGCGTACGTTCATGGTACACGTCCGGACTCGAGCACATTCTAATTATGTTTTAAGAGGATAACCTGTACTAAAAAAGAAGATGATTTATTTTATATATAATTTATACATAAAATAAATGCTACTTTCGTGTTAAAAAAAATTACTATCATTTTTTAAATTAATTTATTTTTAGACTAAAATAAAAAATTAATATAATATTTTTTTAAAAATATATTTTTGTAAAACGGAAAAAACACTTGTTAAAATTCAGTGAGAATTTAGAAAAAATAAATGGCTAAAAATACACCGCACTAATTAATGTAACATTATAATTATCGTGAGACAACATCCAGTAAAAATAAATACATTTTCGGATGAAGGCAGTATAACTTCTGATAAACAAACAATGCCTGGTTAGCTAGACTGGTGCGGGGAGCAACGTGCCTTTACTAGAATGGGCAGCCTAATAAACAGGTGTGGTCCTCTGATCACCCAGTTCTTGACTTAACATAATTCATATTCAGGATAAGATTGAGACATTCAGACATAGCCACTTAACTCCATTCTTGACTAACATCTCGCAGTTCAAACATTACATCTGAATCTCATCTTGATTACGTTACTGTTTTACGAATGTCGGTCATTTTTCCTAATAGAGTTTCAAATATTGGATATTTTTAAGATTCTGATCTTTCCAGATATTTAAAGGGCATACAAAGGAAACAAACAAGTAAGAAGTTTGATACTGTGTACCCCCACTCACCACCCACCACATGACAAAAATTCTCACTTTTCTTTTTCCTGCTTTTTCCATTACGAACGTCTTTTTCCACATGAAAATGGAAAACAGTGAAATAATTCATGAGTAATGTAAAGTATCCATGTGATGATTCGAGAAACCAACGGACGAAAGGTGATTCACTGACTAGAGTATTTAGGTGATGTCTGCCGCAATTATTTTATGTTCCCGAATCTCCATCAATCACATTTTTTTATTTGTTGAGTTTTCAATTCTTGGATGGGCTTGAGGTTCATCAAGGACAAAAACGGATTCACTATCCTAAATGTTAATATAGAAAACCTAATAATATAAAAAGTTAAAAATATTTTTATACTAACTATCCTGAATCTATTTTTTTTTTCCTTTTTTTCTTTTTCATAAATCATGAAGAAGATGATGATTATAATTTCATCGTAATAAAAATGATGATTATAAAAAAAACCTAAGTATATTATTTATTTATTTTTGTTCTTCTTCTCCATTAATTCGTCCATTTTTCTCTTTTTTTTCTTCTTCAACGATGATTAATTGTCAGTTTTTACAATTTATTTATGCTTTTGATTAGTGAAAAGGTCCGATTCAATTAAGTTAGGGTTAAAAAAACTAGTTTCTAAAATTGTTTACGGCTGAGAGTTTTTATTTTCTCAACTGTAAATCAGATATTTCGGTTGGGAAAATAGAAATTCCATGCCGTAAAATAGGTTTACGGGGAAAATAAGAACTCCCAGCCGTAAAATAGATATTATCAACTTATTACGACTGGGAAAGCAAGAATTTCTTGCCGTATGTTAATCTGAAAAACAAAATCCTAAGTATAGTTATTTTCCTAGTCGCAGAATATGTAGTGAAAATCAGATTCCCAACCGATATTAGTATTTCTTAACCGTAGGTTTGTTTATGGCTAGCTCGTACCTTGATCGCTAGCCGTAAGTGAAATATGAATTTTAGAAGTAGTTTACGGCTAGGTAATCATGAATTCCTAGCCGTAAGTTCTAGTTTACGGCTGGGAGTTCATGAGTTCCCAGTCGTACAAGCAATTTACAGCTAGGAATTCATAAGTTCCTAGCAGTAGAAATAGTTTACGGCTAGGAAGTGATTAATTCCTAGCCGTAAATAATTCTGAAAATGAAAAAGTGAGGGGGCGTAGGCCCCCTTCGTTGAATTTTTTTTTTTTTTTTAATCAATCTAATCCAATAACTAATCTTAATTAGTTTAGCTAATTAAGTTTACTAACACTAATTAATTAAGGTTATTTTAGCCATTATCAAAATAAATAGGATAAAGAGGTAAACCCTTACAAGTTTAGAGCTGCATCCCAATAATAGATTTTTTTTTAAATATTTCCAAAGATATTTACTGGGTTATATTTTTTTCTGCTACAATTACATAATATGCAATTTTAAATTAAAAATTACCATCGATTTTCAAAGTGCCCCAAGTACAAAATCATTGCATACTAATTTATAACAAAATTTTACACACGACAGAGCTTTACACGCAATCGTTATGGCTTCTGAACGAGCTGTGCTAGGGTGCACATTTTTATTAGTATATGCTCAACACGCATCACCTATGTGATTCTGTGAACACTTAATTTTCTGGGGTTAAAAGCGCGATCATCATTAGAGATGAATAGTGAAAAATTTCAAATCCCCAAAGTAATCTGCAGTAAATAAAAACAATTGGTATTGGATACCTACCTGGAGGATAAGGGATGACCCAAAGGCTAAGAATGGAGATGTATATGGAGCACAATCTTTGGATTTAGGTTCGGGTTCAAATATGGGCCAGAAGGTTGGGTGTCTTTCTAACCTATTATCTGTCCATGATCCGTACAACTTTAATCCGATAAATCAGCATATGGACCAGATGAAAAGGAGAAATTCTTCGACCTTTTTTTCGAACTAGGATTTTAATCCTTCTTGCAGTTCGAATTCGACGGGTCAAAATATGGGCTAGCTGGGGAGGAGGAATTTTTTGAACTCGAGTATGAGTTCAGGTTCCATTCCTTATCCTGCATATGACCCAGTTAGTGGCAACATATCACCATCGACAAAAAAAATTATCGAGGTCGACAGAGTTAGCAAGATTGGCACATCAAAACTAGAGCTGGATTACGGTTCGTCCCAAGAAGAATGAGGGTTTGGGTCATGATAGCTCTTAATCCAGGTAATAGTCCTAGTACTCCAGAACCCTTGATTACTTCCCCAATCCTACCTAACTCTTCAAAATTATAACATTTCAACATCTGTATTTCGACCGTTTGAGAATGAAACGACATCTGGGTATATTTCATTTAAACATCCTAACGTGAGAATTGTTTTTCAGACAACTAATTGAAAGTGTCTCTAAACAGGATTAGAACATGGGAATTCCTCAACTTGAAGATGTTAATGGTCTTGGAAATTTCAATTCTGACACATCTCATGTTATTCATGGTACTCTTGCTGATGAGGAGAATCACATTTAAGTTGTGAAGTGCTTTTTTGAAAATAAAAATGTGGAAGATGATATAGGTTTTAATCCAATATCTTATACGTTACATCTTCTCAATAATGGATCACAGGATTGTGTGTTGGAAATAAGAGGCCTTGGTCAAGATCCTAAAATTGTTGCTATCCGCAATACCAATTAGAGGAGTAATATTATTATTTTTGCAATTCGGAAATCTAAAAGAGGAATGGTGGACGGCTCTTTAATTCGAGCTCTACGGGGATAAAATAGATGCAATTTCTTGTTTCCTCCTTCTGAAGGTGCTTATGGTGGTATAATCATTATGCATAAGGAAGGAATATGTTTGATGGAAAATCATACGATTGGAGCTTTCTCCAAATCTATCTGATAAAGTGGTAAAATAGGTTCGATTTTCGGACTTGTGAAAATTTAATTTCTAGATCTAATTTTTAATAACAGAAAATAAAAAGAATTAAAACAATTTGATTTTAAAATGGATGAAGAAAAACTAGGGCTTAAGATTCCACAATTAACCAATACTTCAGTGATAACATCTAACAATTCTTATATTCAATTTAATCTAAATATGCCAAAGATAGGTTTTTGAAAGAATAATTGTTAATCAAGAGCATGAGAGATCAAGAGTTTAAAAACCAAGTATGACTCATTAGAAGAAAATTATTTGAGAAAAACCATTTTTTCAATTTTAATTCAAGCAATTAATAATAAAAGAATTGTAGAATAAATATAATTAGAATAGAAGTTACCACAATTATTGGATGAACGACTTCCTTCGTCACCCCAGTGATGGTGATTAGCTCATTGTAATGGAAACACACTCAAAATAGACTTTCATTGCTCAAAAGGTGCTTACAATGGTGAAAAATGAGTAACACAGAAGTTTTGAGACGTATATAAAAGTTGCAGAGAAGTGTTCTCTGTGTTACAGAAGAAAGAAAAGGGAACAGGGGAAAAGAACGGACTGTATATGCAGCAGGAATACGACTGCTTCAGCAGCTGAAGATACGACTGAAACAAAGACAGAAAGAATGACAGTTCAGCGACATTCTTCTGTTCTTCTTCGCAGCAGGAAGATTTTTTTCTTCTGGAATTTTCTTCGGTGGTCTCTGCTGCATCTCCCCCCCCGATTTTCTTTGCTCCTGTTTGCTATATATAGGGTTAATAAACCCTAATAAACTTTATTAACCGATAAGGACTTCAAAACAATTCTAAATCCAACTCTAAATCCCGTAACAATTCCAAACAGAGAAGAACTCGGTTTCCCGTCCAAATTTACTTCTGCCAGCCACTTCTTGGGAGGTAACCTATGCGCATGCGACACGGTAATATCTTTCCTTAACTCCTTTTTTTTTATTGGTAACAGTTTCTCCTTGTTCATATTTTTAATTATTCATCTTTAGAACATTGAGGACAATGTTAGATTTAAGTTTGGGGGTAAGGGAGAATCTTTTAATGAAATATAAAACTTCAAAGTCTAGAAGCTTGTAAACAATTTAGGATGACACTAACCATTCTAGGTAGATGGAACTGAGCTAGGTGCCTTTATCAATTATTCCCGGGGTGCCTTTATCAATTTTCGAGCCGATTTTTCCCAAATTATTTATTTCTCAAAAATACCTACAAAGACATAAAAAGCCATAAAATTTTAGTACGCTGAGTGCAAACTCGTATACAACAATTGGACTCATATAGGGTAATGATTCCCATAGACGAAGAATTTAATATACCAACTAAATAGCTTGTTTAGTGTTTACCCTCAATCGTTCACGAGTAGTTAAAAATTTGGAGTAAAGGTTTTGTGGGTATACCTCTTGTGTTTCCCATATCTGTCTGAAGGTCAGTGCCAGGATGAATCCTAATGGATTGAGATACGCTCCCATTAGTATCGACTCAACTGGTATATACAAGGGTCCAATCGATCGATTTATTGAAAATAAAACAATTATAAATGTACTGACAACATGATTGGATCAAATTGAATCCAAACGCATAGTCCTTATCAGCATCTTACATGATAGTTCCCATGGATCCTGCGTTCCACGCTTGCTTAGGCGACGGAGACAGGGAGAACACACACATATTGCTATCAAAGTGTCAATACTCGATTTTTTTTATTGAACAAGAATTAAAAATAGGGCTTGATCTCAACACTCTATTTCATCCTGGCGGCGATAACAATTCGATACTGGGCCCCACCAAATCACTTAGAGAAACACAAATTACAAATATAAAAACAGAAGGTGATATGGTTGAGATAGACTCCGAGATATGGTGACAACTATCATGTTATTTCTAATACCTGAACTCTGTCCTTTTATGAATAGACCATTTAGCTGGGCACACCAATTCCTATAAAACAACTGTGGGTCATCTGAATCAAATAGTGCTATCACAAATAAGAGGAAACTACAACAGGCCAAGAAAATGAACAAACCGAGCACACCCTTATTTAGTTTTCTGTTTAAGACAACTACTTCTAGTTGTGGTTCAGGTTCAGGCTCTATAAAATGGTCTAAATAAAATAATTTCATGGGGTGGATTTCGTCGTAAGCAGGATCATAAGAATTAGGTTGTAGAGTCTGGAATAACTCAACTAAGAACTTAGAAGCACATAATGATAACCTGAATAATTGTGGATCCTTAAAGTCAATCAGATTTGACTCACACAATTGACTAATATGAAGGTGGTCATTCTTAAGCAAATGTGTCGATTCTAATTCCCTAAAGTAATTAGGTTTAGTCCTAAAACTTAATAACTGACACATTTGAAATTCTAACGTTCCCATATATGGAAGAAAATATTTTGGTGGGAAAACAAAGTCAATCTTGGTATTATCGCCTAGGTAAACCACATCGACCAGAGGATGAGTTTCTAACAACTGAACTTCTTTCTGGACATGATTAGGTTCGGGAAACAGTTCTTGAAGATAGTCTCTTAATATGGTAGAGGCAAAAACATCAAGTCCCAAGTGAGGGTTTTTTAAAAGAGTCAAAGGTAAAGCACAGGGAGATTGATAATCACCCCCAAACTTAGAATTTTGGGTGTCCCTAGATAGACCAGTGACAATTTCCCTAATTTCTAGATCATTAGATTCCTGAAAATGGTCAATTGCTTCTTCTGAGTTATAATCAAGTGGTGCATCCTCACTCATATTTAAAATCTCTACGGGTCTATCTTTGTTATCTAAGACTATTGTTTCTAAATCGTTGGACTCTAAAACAATATTCTCAGGATAAACACGTTCCTCTAAACCATTATCGGCTTCAAAACAAGAAAGTTCTACATCGTCTAAAACAGTGGTATCTTTAGTCAAATCCTCTTCCTTCTGAATAGGTGAATAATCATTAAAATTATTTGGATTTGAACCAGAACTAACATTATCATCATGAAGCACGATGGGAGTGACAATTTCCCGATTACTCTGCCTGTATATTTCAAGTTCTTCACCAATACTATCCTCATCATCATAATAACATGAAGATGTTTGAACCTCGTCTACATAAGTAGTGTTACCAATTCTATCCTCGTCCTCTTGACTAGGTGAATAATTATCAAGGGTAGCACTATATTGGCAATTAAGATCATTTTGAACAGTAATATTCTTTGCATAAATTTCATTCACACTTAATCCAAACCTTTTTGTACTATCAGTCAACTCCCTGAGGGATTCTTTTAGAAAATCAAATGGATCATAAGGGGTACTGGTTTGCAACTGCGCGTGTGATTCTTATAGAGGCATAATAGGTTCATGGGGAGTACTAGATTGCATCTGCTTTAGGGCATCCCTCCAAGAAAAAGAACTAGAATCATCATAGGAAGTACTAGATTGCATATGCTTTAGGGTATCCCTCCAAGACAAAGAATTAGAATCTTTCTCACTTTTATGTTCATAAGACGGTTGTATGTACGAATAGTAATTGGGATCACCCTGGTATGAGTAATAACCTCCAAAAGGTTGGTGGTGATCCCGACTACTATCCACACAATATTGATAGTATGGATAATGTCTATTTTGAAATTCAGTCGGATATTCATTGTATTGGTCCTCATAATATCAGTTCGACATTTTCTAAAAACTTCCTAATATATTAAAAAAACTAAGAAAATAAATCCTAACATGAAGGGGGTTCTAAACATTCACAAACAAGGCCGACTCAACAAAATCAAACCTATTGAATTTAGCAGACAAAAAGCATGATGGCTCCACTTAGATTGTTTCTAGACCTGCTTTTATTCCTTCGAAAGGCAACTAGTTACAATTTTACCAAACCTCTTAGAACGATCCGAATTAGATTAAGTCGAAGAGAAACAGGATAAGCTCAAAGGAGCTTTGATAACCCTGTCTCTTTGGCAACTTTTCCCTGGGTTACAAGGCGTCTCTAATCAACTTAAAATAATCTTCATGAACTTTGAGTTAGGCTAACAAAGTAACCAATACAGTCCTTTTGAACGAGTTTCCTATAAGCTCGTTACCCTATCGGTCTCTTTCTAGTCAAAATTTTAAGGTTTAGGTTCGCGTTTGGTAACGTGTTCCTAAAGCGGGCAAGAAGGAAACAGTGATGAAATCCGAGTCCTTATCTTGTATGGCCAGTTCTTGCCCTTTACTAGAAAAATAAGTCTGTATTCAATTCCTCAACATATATGCATATGAAGGAATACAGTAAACCCACTTGCAGGGGATTCGTGGGTTGAACGATTTTTACCTCCCGTAACAGACGGGGGATGAATCGATTGTAGTCGACTCGGGCCACCGACTCCTGTGTCAGTGTGCAAACCCGAGGGGCTGAGACAATATCGTAATTGTCGTCCTTCCTTGTAGTAGTTTATATTTAAATTACCCTTCCGTAGGGTTTAAAAATAATAAAATGTCCAAAGTCCAAAGTAAAGTTTAAAAAGTGTCCAAAAATAAAAGAAAAAAAAACAGAAATAATAAAAATTCCTAATACAATTTTCTAAACAAATAAAACCTAAAGAAAATAAATCCAATTAATAAAAATAAAATCTAAAAATAAAAGTCTTTGTCTTCTTCTCCGTTCTTTAAGCTTTAACTTTTAACTCCAAGTCCTTAACTTTAACTTCAAGTCTTTAATCACCAAAGTCTTTGGCTTTATTTCCTTTCAATCCAAGATCCAAACCTGTAGCAAAAAGAGAAATACCCAAAAAAACGTAAAATAGAACAAAATAAAAAATAATACTAAAAATAAAAATAAAAACTTAAAAATAAATCTAAAACTCTAAACCTAAAAACAAGTCCGCGTCGGTGGCGCCAAAAATTGATTTAGTTTTAATAGTGGTAAAATAGGTTCGATTCTCGGACTTGTGAAGATTTAATTTCTAGACCTAATTTTTAATAACAGAAAATAAAGAGAATTAAAACAATTTGATTTTAAAATGGATGAAGAAAAACTAGGGCTTAAATACTTCAATGATAATATTTAACAATTCTTATATTCAGTTTAATCTAAATATGCCAAAGATAGGTTTTTGAAAGAATAATTGTTAATCAAGAGCATGAGACATCAAGAGTTTAAAAACCAAGTATGACCCATCAGAAGAAAAAACAATTATTTGAGAAAAACCATTTTTTCAATTTTAATTCAAGCAATTAATAATAAAAGAATTGTAGAATAAATATAATTAAAATAGAAGTTACCACAATTATTGGATGAACGACTTCCTCCGTCGCCCCAGTGATGGTGATTAGCTAATTGTAATGGAAACACACTCAAAATAGACTTTCATTGCTCAAAAGGTGCCTACAATGGTGAAAAAGGAGTAACACAGAAGTTTTGAGACGTATATAAAAGTTATAGAGAAGTGTTCTCTGTGTTACAGAAAAAAAAAAAGGGAACATGAGAAAAAACGGAATGTATATGCAGCAGGAATACGACTGCTTCAGCAGCTGAAGATACGACTGAAACAGAGACAGAAAGAATGACAGTTCATCGACAGTCTTCTGTTCTTCATCTTCTTCTTCTTCGCAGCAGGAAGCTTTTTTTTCTGGAATTTTCTTCGGTGGTCTCTGCTGCCTTCCCCCCCCGATTTTCGTCGCTCCTCTTTGCTATATATAGGGTTAATAAACCCTAATAAACTTTATTAACCGATAAGGACTTCAAAACAATTCCAAATCCAACTCTAAATCCCGTAACAATTCCAAACAGAGAAGAACTCGGTTTCCCGTCCAAATTTACTTCTGCCAACCATTTTTTTCGGCTAAAATTCCCTATTTGACGTGTGTTGAACTTGGGTTGATTAATTCTTCACTTGGGTAACTCAGATTTACCCAATAATCTCTAAAAACATGGTTGCCAGAATCAACAGAAGTTTCTTCACGTAATAAATAAGTTTCCAGCCAAAATCGGAATTTGAAATTCAAAAGGGAGGTGCCCCTAATCCAAGAGCTGGATGCCTTTATCAATTCTTCCCAGGGTGCCTTTATCACTTTTCGAGCCGATTTTCCCCAAATTATTTATTTCTCAAAAATACCTAGAAAGACATAAAAATCCATAATAAGTACAAAATCGAACACTATCAAAATAGATAATCGAGCGCAATTTAGACACAAAAATCTGTCTATCACTATCAAATTCAAAAATGTCAGCCACATTTTTGAATGATTTTTATTTATGTACGGGGTTTCAGATGCAGGTTAATACAACAATTTCTGACAGGAACTAAGAGATACTAAAGCCTATTTTGATGAACCTTGGCTTATTCAGGGTGACTATAATGTTATTACTTATCAGGATGAGAGAAATTTACCAGGCCGTGCTATTTCTATTAGGAAGTCTTTCAAGTCCTTCATCAATATGCATGCTCTATTTGACTTGCCTATGGAGCAAGGAAGGTTTAATTGGAATAATTCCCAACTTCCTTATCATCTTGAAAGGTTAGGCGGATTTTTACTCTTTACAGACTTTGAAGAATATTGTCCTCTAGTTGGTTCACTTTATATTGGCTAGGCCAATATTTGATCATGCACCAATTATGTTGAGTTGCAATTCGGGTGATAAGGTTAAACTTCCTTTTATACTTGAAAATTATGTTCTCTTCCATCCTAATATTTTGGCAAATATAGCATTTTGTCGGATAATTTGACATTTACTATAAGCCTAGTTTATTTTTGCCAGAAAATTACGAGGGTTAAAATTTTTCATCAAGTCCTGGCAGAAGAATACTTTTAGTAACCTGCATATCCAACTAAGTTCCTTGGAAGCTTCTGTTGATATTATAGATAGTCTTGAGGAATTCTCACAACTTTCAGATGATAATATTTTCTCAAGAGAGGAGGCTAAATCTAAGCATGCTTCTATTTTATTGAGTGTGCGACTAGAAATTTATCTTAGAGCTAAAGAAAGATGATGCAAGGATGGTACGAAGAACTCAAGCTATCTTCATCAATTAGCCTATTTTAAATATAAACTGAATAATATAAATTTTATGATGGTAGATAGTTCTCTTTGCTATGATAAATCTGAAATTGCTAAGGAGACTAAAGACTTTTCTGCTTCACTTTTTGTTAAGCAATACCCTATTAGGCATGAGTTTTGAGGATCTTAAAATGCCTACCATTTCTATTGAAGACTATATTGCTATAGAAAAACCTTTTATTGAAGAGGAGGTCAAGGATGTGGTTTGGCATTTTGGTTTCAATAAATCCCCTGGTTTAGATAAATTTCCTATGGAATTTATAAACATGCTTGGGATGTGATTAAGCATATGACTTAATGCAGGTGGTCAGATAATTTGAATCCAAAAGTTCCTCGTATTGGAAATTAAATTGTACAAATCTCAATTTAATTCCAAAATGTGATAGTGCAGCGTCACTCCACAATTTCATACCTATAAATCTTATTGGTAGTACTTACAAGATTATTTCCAAGCTTCTGCTGAGAGGTTGAAACTAGTTTTACCTTCAATAAATTTTGACCTTCAAGGAGCTTTTTTGCATGGTAGACAAATTAATGACGATTTCTAATATCTTTTGAGCTGATTCAAGATTAAGGAAAAGAATCCTAGAATTATACACAGACTTGACTTTGAGAAGGCTTTTGATTATGTCAACCGGAACCGTATTGATATTACTCTTACAAGATTTGGTTTTTGTCATATTTGGAGGGATTGGATTAAGTGGTGCATCTCTTATACAGGTTTGCTGTTGTTCTAAAAGAAGAGGCAACAAAAATGTTAGAAGCCAAAAATCGATTAGACAAGGAGATTCAATCTCTCTTTTTCCTTTTATTCTAGTTGTTGAGGTTCTTAAGTTGGACGCAGTCTAGTTTTATGTTCAAATTTTCTCATAATGGCACTATGGTCAACCATATGTAATTTATAGATGACTTGATAGTCTTTCTAGATGACAATACGTAGTAGATAACAAAACTTAAGAATATTTTACTTGGTTTTGAGTTGGTTGCCAATTTCAAGAAAATTGATGTTGTAGGCATTGGTGACATGCATGATGGTGAAGCTTGTGATACTGCTTTTGGTTGCTATCTTTCTTAGCTACCTATAAACTATATTGGTATTCCCCTGGTTTCTAAGTCCAAGTGCAAGGCTGTCTGGGAGGTAATTCTCCAACTATTTCAATATAAACTATCATCTTGGAAGAGAAATTATCTTTCTAGCGGGGTAAATAGATATAATCAATAGTGTATTGGCTAGGCTTCTAACAGACCACCTCTTCTTATTTAGATTGTTTCAAATTGATGTTAAAAATATGGAAATAATAATGAGGAATTTCCAGTGGGGTTAAACTTCAACTATTAAGAAGAAAAGTTGGGTTGCTTGGTCCAATGATGTTCTCCCAAAGTGTGGAGGATGTGTTGGCATCAATATATTGGAAGTTGTCGATTCATTTTTTCATTCAAAATGGATATGGAGATATGGATCGAAAAAAAAAATGCCCTTCGAAGACAGATTACTTTTTAAAAATTAGGTGGTGGTATTATTACTCTTTCATTTTTTTTATTTCACGTTTCTTCTTTTTCTGCACTTGGTTATTGCCCGTGGGTTGGTATTCTGAAGTCTATATCTCTAGTAAATTAACTGTCAAAATTAGATCTAGAATTTTAATCTGGAAAGATGGTTGGGTAGGTTAGGTCTTTTTGCAACGTAAATTTCCCTATTTATTCAAGCTCTCAAGGTGGAAGAATACTACTATTAAGGATTTGGTTTCTTCTTATAATGCTTGGGATTTATACTTTTTCAGAAATTTGAATGAGGTTGATCTTGGCGAAACTTTTCAATTGGTTTAATTCATTGGTGCCCCTTCTCGTTTTTTTTTGTAAATGAGGATCAAAGGTCTTGGATATCTAACGAAGAATTTACAGTAGTTAATGCTTACTCTACTTATGGTATCAATGGATTTCTAAGGTTTCCTCATGCTCAACTTTGGAATATAAAAGTCATTAGAAGGTTTCTTTCCTCGTGTGGATGTTATGCTATAAGGGATCTCTAACTCTTGATTTTCTTCTTAACACTAGGAAGGTGAAAAATGTTAATTGCTTGTTCTCTCAGTCCGAAGTTGAGACTATTAATCATATTTTTCTCCATTACCGTGTGGCTTCTCAAGTATGTGATTATTTCTTCAAAAGCTTTGGCTTTCATTGGGATTTTAGAGAGTCAGTAAAGACTACACTTTAGGAGTGTAATGATAGTAAAAGTAAACGTAAGAAAAAGAAGATTTGGTTTATGTTTCCTTTTGCAACCTGGTGGAATTTTTGGCATGAAAGGAATGGCAAATGTTTTGCGAATATAAAAAGGAGTATCAACCAAATTATTGTGGCAGTTAAGTTTACTCTGTACAACTGGTCACTTTCTATTAAGATTTTTGATGGGTATCCTTTATCGTCTCTATTCTGTAATTGGTATGTAGTCTTACACTGCTCATAAGGTTTACAGGGTGTTTGGATACCAGAAGCAGAAGTCAATCTCAGAAATTATAAGCAACAAAAATTTGCTTTATAACTTTTTTGGTTTTAGAAGTTATTCTTAAATTTTGTCCCAACCTAACTTCTGAATTTTTTGCTTTTAAAAGTCGAAAAGTTACTTCTGAGAGTGTATCCAAACATATCTCAAAGGGTGTTTGGATACCAGAAGTAGAAGCACTAGTCAATCCCAGAAGTCAGAAGCAAAAATATTTTGCTTCACAAAAAATTAACTTTTTTGCTTTTAGAATTCATTTAAAATTGTGTACCCAAACTAACTTCTGACTTTCTTACTTCCAAAAATCAAAAAATAAGTTCTTAAGTGGTAACCAGACATGCTATTAGTTTTTTCGCTATTTATTTTACCTATGGAATCTCTTTGTACTATCTTGTCACTACTTGTGATACCTTTATAATTTAATTTGCTCTTTTCGTCAAAAAACAAAAACAAAAAAAATACACTACATCGCTGGAGTAAATATTCTGGTTTAAAATATGATTTCACCTATTTTCCACCCACACTTTTCCTATTTGCCACCCTCCTCAAAATATTAAAAGTAATTCTACTTTTTAATTCTATTTTTTCATATTTACCACCCACAAGAGTCAATTAAATTTGACCACAACTATTACCATTCTAAACCATTTTTCTTCTTTTTCTTCTTTTTTTCTTTTAACTGAAAAGGGCAAGATTTATAAAAAAGAAACTCAGTCACCCAAAAAATGACTGAGAATCAAAAGTTACACAAATGCATCAAATATAACATCCAAATTACAAAGAATGGTAGATAAAGAAATGCCAGCAAAAATATCAGTATTTATGGTCCAATTGAAACATAAAACTTTTACTTCTGTAATCATCTGCTTAGAATTCTTGTGCACATTGTTGTGAAACTTGTTATTTCTTTCATTCCACACACTCCACCAAATGGAAAAAGGTAAGTAACCTCATAGTCTTTTTACTCTATTCATGCTCTTTGATAGGTGCATTATTTGCATTATTTAGATACTCTAATTCATTGATTTCTTGTTAGTTTTCATATCACTATGCTTTGATTTTGTTTGTTTATGAGTTTTTTAGGAGTTTTGAAGTGTATTCAACCAAAGAAGAAGAAAGGAGTTCATTACGACACGAAATGAACAAGGAAGTTAAGTTCTGCCAATGGAGAAGGGCCAAAGACTGAATTCAACTCATTCAAATCTAGGAGTTCTTAATACCATTTTGAAGAGAACGATAAGACAAAGCCAACGCAAAAAGAATAAGGTCATTTGGAGTTCGTATGAGGAAGTTATGAGCAAAATAGCCGAAAGAAAATAATGAAACACTCAACATTACAATCGGGAGTTTACAAGGGAAAATAACCTACCGATTATAAGCGATTTCGGGTACAAGAAAACTTCGTTTTTGAGCTCCAACAATCGGTAGTTTACACGGAAAGCGAGCCTACCGATTATGACACGTTTTGGGTACATAAAAGTTATATTTTGAGCCATTACAATCGGTAGTTAAGGAGGGGGTCTTGCCTACCGATTATGACTCGACGGGAGGCACTTCTAAGACACGTTTTTGACTTCCTAATCAAGGTATCATGGTCCCATTAGGACTCTTACACCTAGATATGATGAAGACTATATAAGAAGACCTCCATAACCCTAGAAAGACATCTTTTACATCTTGGGACACTTTTGGAGACTTGAAAACACAAGGAGAACAAGAAGCTAGGGCTTGGAGTTGCGATTGATCATCACGATTTCTAGGGTTTGCTTTACTTGTTTTCTTGATTATTTTCCATGGATTTTGAGAAATCCATGATGAACTAAACCTTTCTTATTGGTTACAGATGTAGTCCTAAGTTGGAAAACATGTTTATTAATTGAAGTATTCATTCTCATATGTTCATAATCTCTTCAATATCGCTTATGTTCTACCGTTTATAACGCCTTGTATGATGAATTGCTTGTTTGTTTAAGTCGCGAATTAGATGAGCATGCATTGACATATATAGCTAAACTAGGGTTTGAGATCCGGAATTGTTGAAAGATCCTTGTTACAAGTAGCATTAACATAATTGTTAATAACGGGATGTTACCATACAATTATTTGTAGAAGCGTGACCTAGGTTAAATCCGAGTGGCTCTTGCGCCGGATTGCTTAGAATAACCTCAACTCACAAAGACCATTGCTTTCATTGGGTTAAACTTGAGTGGCTTTTGCTCCAAGTTATTCGTTGAAAAGGATTCAAATAGTGGCTCTTGCGCCTTTGATGATAATAGGAGTTTTGCCGGAGTAAGCCTGCGATAGGATGCTTTAGGGTTATTGATAATGAGAGTGCATGAATATTGAGTATGATTTGGTTGATAACATGTTGGAAGATGGAAGATGAACTTTCTAACCAATGTTCTTTATCTATGATATTCGTTTTAATCAATTTATTTTAGCATAATTTAGTTATAATCACAACCAAAACCCCCCAGTTTACATAAGTAATCGAAAGTAATTAACAATCACCTGCCTCTCTGTGGGAACAAACTTGTTCTTATTACTATACTCTAATCTATATTAGTAACGTAATAACTTGAATTAATTTTTCTTGGCTGACAACCGACCACTCTTCTTATTATTCCATTCCTATAATGTTCTCCTACATCACCAGCAAAAGCCCAAGTAATGCCAAAGTTATTCAAAAAATAAGTCCAAATCTCAAAAGTAATCCTGCAGTGTAAGAATAAATGTGAATTACTCTCAATATGCTGATTGCACAAAAGACAGTTTGCATTTTGTATCATGCCTGCACTATACAAGTAATCTAGTGTAGGAGCACCATTATAGCAAAGTGTCTACACCAAAAAGGATACTTTCAATAGGATTTTAGGATTCCACAACTGCTTATCTGGAAAAGAAATAAAACCATCAGTTTCAAAAGCTGAATAGGCATTAGCAACAGAAAAACCTTTTCCATTACCATAAATCCAAACTGTCATCTGGAACCACATTTGCATCAACCAAATTATTATTTGGCTCACCAATAACCAATAATAAGTGAATTACCTCTAGTATTTCATCTTCATTTAGAGCTCTAGCAAACCTCAAATCCCAAGCACCCTTTATTGTCACCATGTTTCTCACCACCACATCTTTATTTCTAGAAAACTTATATAATACAGGAAAAACCAATCTCAAAGAATGTTCTCCTATCCAAATATCATTCCAAAAATAAACACCACTGCCATCACCCAACACTAACTTAGTACCAAATTCAACAAAGTTGTTGGTTTTCAAAATGCCAGCCCATAAACTATAAAAAACCGACCTATTAGATTTATTAGGAAAAAGAGATTCAGTCAAACCTCCAAATTTTTGGTTTATGATCTTTCTCCACAAAGCTTACTTTTCACTGCCATATCTCCAAATCCACTTAGCATGTAGGGCTTTATTAAACAGCTACAACTTCTTTATCCCTACTCCTCCCATGTATTTTGGTAATGTCACCTTGGACCAAGCTACCTAACTTCTCTTCTTCACAGTAGCACCAGAACCCCATAAGAAATTTCTTACAATTCTTTCTATTTCCTTTACCACACTCACTGGCATTTGAAACATAGAAAGGTAACATAATGGAAGACTAGCCAACACACTTGGTATCATAATAAGTCTCTGACCTTTATAAAGATAAGTTCTTTTCCATCCTGGTAATTTTCATGAAACTTCTGAATAATTTCCAACCAAATAACTTTTCCTTTTGATTTACTATCAAGAGGAATACCAAGATAATTCAGAGGCAGCTGAGTAAGAGCACATCCAAAAATTTCAGCAAACAACTTACCATCGTGCATTTGTTCAATTCCAGAAATACTGTTCTTTATAAAGTTTACTCTTAACCCAGAGATAGGTTCAAAATCCAGAAGAATACTCTTCAAATACTGCACTTGATCTTCATTATCATCAAAAAAACACTACCAAATCATCAACGAAATGAAGTTGAGTAATTACATTACCTTGGAGTGCCACCTTAAAAACAGAAATAAGACCTTGAGCAGCAGTAGACATGAACATCAGAGATAACACCTCAACAACTAAAATGAAGAGGAAAGGTGATATAGGATCACCTTGTCTGATCCCTTTTTGACTTCTAAACAAATTTGTAGCTTCACCCTTAATAAGAACAACAAACCTAGGAGTTGAAATACACCATCTTATCCAACTCCTCCACTTAAAACCAAATCCAAATCTATCCAGAGTATTATCCACACACCCCCAATTTACATTGTCGAGTGCCTTTTCAAAGTCCATTTTACAAATGATACCAGTAAGTTGTTGTCTTAATCTGGAATAAATTAGTTCAGAGGCAATTAGAATCCCATCATAGATTTTCCTGTCATGCACAAAAGAACCCTGAACATATGAAATAATTGAAGGTATAACTTGCTTCATTCTTCCGTCTAATAATTTGGAAATAATTTTGTAGACACTACTAATTAGACTAATAGGTCTAAAATTAGTTAAAGAAACTGCACCATTGCAGTTAGGGATTAAAGTGATATTGGTACAATTAGTTCTCCAATTAAGAGCACTAGTGTCCTCAAATTCCTTTACCACCAACATAAGATCATCCTTAACCACTTCCCAAGCATGTTTATAGAACTCCAAAGTGAATCCATCAGGCCCAGGACTTTTATTCACACCAAAATGATCCACTACATGCTTAACTTCCTCTACAGAAAATGGATTTTCTAGATTAATACTCTCCACAACAGAAAGGGATGGCATTTCCAATTGATTAAAATAAGGCCTTGATTTATTCTTTTAAGTGAACAAAGAAGTATAAAAATATCTAGTTTCTTCAGATATCTTCTTTTTATCATAACACAGATAACCATCTATCTTTAAGCAATTTATACTATTAATCTTGTATTTGAAAGAAGCAATGTGATGAAGATAGCTAGAGTTCCTTTCACCATCTTTAATCCATCTATCCTTGGATCTTTGAATTATTTTCCTAGCTAAGTTTAAAGAAATAGAAGCATGTTGCAACTTAGCCCGCTCCCTAGCCACCACATCATCATCAGAAAGCACATTTATTTCCTCTAGATTATCAAACACATCAATAGTAAGCTTCGGATTATCTAATTGAGACTGTGAATTACCAAAAGTAGTTTTCTGCCAATTCTTAATGAAAAATTTAAGAGATTGGAACTTCTTAGCAAAGATATAACTTGGGGTGCCAACAAAAGATAGGTTATCCCACCAAATCTTCAAATTGCTCAAAAGATCAGGATGATGTAAAATGAAGTAGTCCAACCTGAATAAGGATTTTAATTTCTTACAAGAATTACAACTAAGCATGATAGGAGCATGATCAGAGATTGGCCTTTTCAACCTTAATTACAATGTAAAAGGATAATGAGCTAAGGAATCACTAGAAAGTAAAAATTTGTCTAACCTTATCAACAATGGAGGTTGTTGCGAATTAGTCCAGGAAAATCTTACCCCAACCATTGGAAAATCCACCAACGAGAATCTATTGACAAAAGCTTTAAAAGATTTACTATTAGCATTCTTTCCACCAGGCACGTTCTTGTCACCTGCACTGAGAATAACATTAAAATATCCACCAATCAACCAAGGTTCATCAAATAGCAATCTAATATATCTGAGTTCCTGCCAACATTGATTATAATAACCATTATCAGAAGCTCCATATACAGAGGTGAAAAGCCAAACAAAATTATCAGATGCATTTCTGAATTTGATGGATAAAGAAAAAAAGCTCCAATTAAATGATCTTCCATCACTACAATACCCTCCTTCCACATTACTATAATACCACCAGAAGCACCTTCTGAGGCCAGAAACATGAAATTGCATATGTTACTACCCCATAAAGCTCTAATGAGACTGTCAGTCACCACTTCTAATTTTGATTCTTGAATTGTAATACTAGTGGGGTTATTTTTCAAAATTGCATTTCTAATTGCAATCACTTTGCAGTCTTGTCCTAAACCCATAATGTTCCAACTTAATATGTTGTGATCCATTAATTAACCGCCAAAACCCTAGAAGCAATGGATTAAATCCTGCTTCCACATCAAAAAATTCCTCCCCCAAAGAGTCTTTAACAACATCAATTTGATCTTCTTTATCCAACCAAGAATCTTGAACCTCTTTCTCCGAGTCAAATTCCGCAAGACCATCATCAGCCTCTTCTAGTGGTACTTCCATCTTAGCATCATGATTTGAATCCTTTTCTTCTTCTTCTTCTTCATTAATCCCCTTTTCATTAAAAAGCCATTAAAACATTATTAACCTTTGGTTATAGTTCTTTTTAATTACGGTAAACCAAAATTTTATAATTTCTCCCAATAATGTTGCTTTTATTGTTGTAGTTTGTTTAACTTGATTTGGTAGGTTGAGGCAGCGACCTTGATCTTGGGTTTGTTGTAATTTTCATAGTTCTTAACATCCACATCTTAGTTACATTTGTGATTTGTCCTTGGTTCTACATGTTGTAATTAGCTTTTTGATTCGTTGTCTCTTAGTCATATTATGCAAATGTAATCTTCTGGTT
The DNA here is from genome assembly GCA_023531435.1 of Papaver californicum. Taxonomy (NCBI): domain Eukaryota; kingdom Viridiplantae; phylum Streptophyta; class Magnoliopsida; order Ranunculales; family Papaveraceae; genus Papaver; species Papaver californicum. The sequence continues at coordinate 27,535,368 of JAJJMC010030977.1, read as the reverse complement.
TGTGGATGGCTGTTCTATTTCTCCACATTTAAGTTCACTATATTAGATCATCATGTCCTTAATCATCATAACATAACCTTAACTACAATTGTAAACTGTATGCTAGAATCAAAAATGAGAAGCAAAATATAAAAAAAAAATGGGTGAAGTGATGATCGGTGGATACTGGAGAGAGAATATGTGGGAGAGATGGAGAAAAATGTGACGTTGGGAGAGAGGAGAAGAATAAGTTTTTTATAATTTAGGGTTAACCTTAGTTGTTGGGTGGTTTTATTATTGGGTGTAAATAAAAAGTCAAGAAGTAGTATTTAGGATACCATAAAATATATATATGGGTGGTAAATATGATAAATGGATGTGGTAATTAAGGTGAGTGGTAAATAAGAAAAATATGAGTGGAAAATAGGTGGAACCTAAAATATATTGGATCAGAATCATGTGGACGGGTTAAGGTTGGGGAAATTTTGTTGACTGGTCCAAAACCTATGACCCATTTAATCTAGGGTCCAACGGGCTATATGATTTAACCGGAGGTCCAAAAACCTTTCAAATCATTGAAATGACCGAGTTAACCTTATTTCCATAGTGTGAAATAAATCAGGTTCTTCTCAAAACCAAGGTCTCTCGCATTTACTCCCAGAAACCACCTGCAACTACCAAAATCATTCAGGTTAACATTCTCAAAAACCAAATAAGAGAAATCAAATACCAAATCTACTGAACTTTATCGAAAAAATCTCAATTCCTAAAAGTAAAACCAACTAAATTCATTGAAAAAATTACAAAACCTAAAAATACAATGTCAAAGCCTAAAAAAATCAACTTAGAATCAATATAAAAATCAATTCCTAAAATCAAAACCCCTACTGAAATCAAAACACCTACTAAAATTCCCTAAACAAGTTTTTTTGTGTGAAGAACGGACGAACATACTCTGATTATCGTCACTGAGAATGGAAACCAGATGATTGTGTTTTACCAAGGTGATTACAAGCTTAAAATACTGCCTTTCTTTACATTATATGTGCATCAACAGAATTATAATTGATATGTTGCAGGTTTGATCCTGAGGCTGTTCTTAGAAAGCTGAGAGACAAAAGACTCATGTTTGAAGGAGATTCACTACAACAAAATTAATGACAATCTTTTGTTTGTCAGGTTCAATCCATTATACCGGCAGATCAAAAGTCAATGCAGCACGGGTGTTCTCATTCTGTTTTTATGGCTAAGGTTTATACTATACTCAACTAGTTAGTCTAATCTCTTTGAAATTTCAAGTATATGTGATTAACAATATATGTACTGTTGGATATTAAAGCATAATCTATGTTTTGATTTATAATCAGTACAACAAGATATGTACTATTGATATTCAAGCATAATCTAGGTTTTAAATCAGTACAACAAGATATGTACTACTGGATATTCAAGCATAATCTAGGTTTCTAATCAGTGTAACAAGATATGTACTGCTGAATATTCAAGCATAATCTAGATTTTTAATCAACACAACAAGATATGAACCGCTGGGAATTTTTGTTTTTCACTAAATGAATATGAGTAAACACTTACATTTTCAATTGGATTGGAAAAAGAGAAACAAGAAAAGTTCATAACGATGATTATCTCAAAGAAAGTTGTCGGCGTGACTATCCAGTAAAATAAGACAATAACTAGTGCAAGATAAGTCCCTATGACAACGCCAATTGCAAATATCTCATTCAGTTTCTAGTTGTCTGGTTTTGGAGATGGCTTCACACGGTCTTTGGATATCGTCATAATGGTACCTTATATCGTAGAAAAGAAACATTATATACCGCGTCATTTAAAGCAGGAACTCGATCCACTCATATGTCAAGGGCAGACTATATAATCAAGCCTGAAATTCACTAATGCAATTACTTTTGTATACAAGAACTACAGGGATGAAGTATTACCATCGTTAAATATAGCTATTACCAGAACCAAGAACGGTGGGAAATCATATTTCCAGATCAGGGTAAGAAGCACAAAACCAAGCTGCATTAATGTCAATGTATTTGCATTAGAGATAATTTTTTGTCGAACTAACAAAAGGAACTAACAAAAGAGAGAGAAAACAGAATGTGAAGAAATGAATATGGGAAAATTGGGAAAATGCCCCATATTGGCATGCCCTATCGGGAAAATTCCCCGCCAAAAAAAAGTTATGGAAAAATACCCCACCGTTACATTTCTCATCCATGTAGCGTTAAATTGTTAAACTGTGCACACGTGACCTTATACACGTGTGGGCCTAAAGACGAGATTACCCTTACTTTTGGATTTCGCCACGTGTCCTAGGGGTTAGATTTGGACGGCTAAAGACGTGAAATGAGATTATTACTATAGTACCAATACCTTCTCAAAATATTACCTCTATGTCCTTGTATATGATTTCGCCACGTGTCAGCACAAATGAATGAACGACTACAGATGCGAGAGAGTGTAATTAATTTATCTACCTAATCATTTAAAAAAATTACTTCCATATCCTATCCACCAGATTGCACCACGTGTCAACAAAAACTAGATGAATGATTGATGATGATGATTTTTTTGATTGTTCTTAAAACAATAACATACCCACTACAAGTTTTGTCTCTAAAAAGTGACACAGTTAACATCAGTACCCAAACATAAAATGCCACAAGTTTAAACAACACCACAATCCATAAAAACATCATAATCAAAAAAACAAAAACAAAAAAGCTTAAACATCATAAGGAACTTTAGCCTTTCTTTGTCTTTTGGGAGAGGGTTGTGCACTGTTGAATGATTGTTTAAAGTTAACAGTCACACTTGAACCTGAACTTGAACCTGCCTTGAAATTTTTCTTCACCTTTATACTTCCAGTGGATCCATTTGCTTTCTTCTTTGTCCCAGCAGCTGCAGAAGAAGAAGTAGTGATTGTTGCAGTTTTTTTTTGAAGAGACAGTTGTAGGTGCAGTTGAAGTAGATGCTGTAAATTTTTTCCTAATCCTCTTTCGAACACAAATTTGCAAACATTAAACACAAATTTAATGAGAGTCTACCCAAATCAAAAATGCATTCATTTCATCTCAATTAATAACTGAAATAGTACTTACAAAGCCCAATTTGGTCTGAATTTGACCAGCAGACACACTGAATGTTGACATGGGAATGCCCTCAGCTGTCATTGGATACAAGTGCAAGTTTTGGCAATAATATCAATTGTAAAAACTTTCTTCGAGGTGATGTTAATAAGCTCATACACTTTATTCACTTGAGAAGGATTAGCATGAAACTTTCCTATACAGGACTTTATCTTGTTAATGACAGTCATTGCAGCAGGAACTAGATCAACATCCTTCCATGTTACAACAAGTAAGCTCTTCAAGAATATAGTCCCATCACTAAATGAGTGTAATTGTGGCCATCTTAACCACATGCTTGTCTCTAATTTTTACACACATTGCATTAAAAGACTCACAGAAATTGTTGTTAATATGCTCACATGCAGTATCAAGTGGAAAGAAAGATCTTGCCCATCAACTTGGGTCATTCACCATTAGATAGTTGTATGTTGTCTTAGATGCCACCATTAAAGCATCCATATGCACCTGAACACTAAATAAACAAGATTAGTAATACATAACACTAAATAAGACAAGCAAACAAAACTACATTAACACAACACAATAACTATAACTAGGAAACATAACCTTCCAATGAGACTTATTGTATGTCTTGGCAACATTCCACATTAAACTTGTTAGCTTTGCCTGTGACCCTTGGTCATAAAGTTCTTATAGAGGTGCCTGCAGTGTACATAATAGATAAGTAAAATGGTCATAAAGCAGTAAAGTAGATTAGAATTGAGTTAAATGGTTATTACCTAGAGCAGTATCTATGATTTGCATCTGGGAACAATTCTGCAACAGATTCAGTCCCTTTCTACTCACAACCTTAGGCTTCAAATCTTTTAGAAAAGTATACCAGTTTTCCTCATTTTCCTTCCTGCAAATGCATATTGCAAGAGGGAAAACACCATTCTCACCATCCAATGCAGTGGCTGCAAGAAACACACCACCAAATTTTCCAGTTAAGTGACACCCATCCAACCCTATAACTGACCTACATCCAGTATTAAATCCTTGTAACTGTGCATGGAATGATATTGTGACACTTTTAAATCTATTTCGTTTCTCATCTGTGGAATAGGTGAAGCTGGCAATACTCCCTGGGTTCAAATCTTTAACCACTTCACAAAGACTTGGAACCAAGTTATATGATTGTTCATAACTTCTATTTTGTTCTTGAAGTAGAATCACCTGCAAGTAAAAAAAAAATGAGTTATAGAGAATTAAACAAAGAAAAATTTAAAACTTTATATAAAAACACTTCAACTACATACCCTTGCTTCCCAAGCAACCCATAAGGGATATCTGTATTGAGGTCACCCCATATTAAGTAGTTTTTTATCTACTTAGGCTTTGGAATCCTTTCAGAAGGTTTCATTGTCTTCTTCAAATATTCAGCAACAAATGTAGAGTTGCACTTAGGATTTTTATTTGGTTCCACATTACCAGTGCATGTGTGCTCCAGGTTGCATTTCCTAACAGTGAAAGTTTCTTCATTTAATAACTTTCTTGCATTCACTTCCCACTTACACCCTTCACTATGCTTATTCTTGCAGTATGCATACACTCTATGTGGTTCTGACTTCCTCAACTTGTACACAATATGCTCCAACGCTGCATACTCCCTTAAATGCTTTATGAAAACCTGTTAATCTTGAAAAGCAATCCCTGTTTCCAATTCACCAGGAACAACTTCAGGAATTTCTTCATTCTACATCGACAAATCAATTGGGTCATTTGCATATTGGCCAAACTGGAATTGCCATGCAACTTTCTCATCTTCTCTTAACTCAATTGGAACTCTCTTAACATTAGGCTCTTCAACACTATCACCATCTTCAACTATAGGCCCATCATCTTCAACTGCAGGCCCATCATCTATAACTGCAGGCCCACCATCTTCAACACCATAAGCCTCATCAGACTCACCATCTTCATCTTGGGATTCTTTATTTGCAAGATACCCACTTATCTATTCTGCATAAGCTCTTCTCTCTTCTTCACCTTCACTATCAACATACTTAAAACATGGATCATCATCTGGATGACACTCACCCATATTTTCATTTGGTAGGTTGACTTGGTCTTTAACAACATAAGTATTTTCAACTATGCTAGCTTGAATATATGCTTGTTTCAAGAGCATTTCATCATCATCCACATGTTTCTTACCATTAATTACATTTTCTTGTTGATTGTTATCATAAACACTAGCTTGTGTATTTAAAATCTCACGTTCATCATCAAACACTAGCCTTACAGGTCTTGTAACCTTGGACTTTCCCTTGTTCTTTCTAGCTGCCTCTTCTAACCTTGGACTCTTTCTAGTCATCACCTTAGATTTAGAAACTGGAGTCTTTTGTTTACCACTACTTCCATACAAATCAATATCACTAATTCCAGACAAATCAATATCACTAAATCCAGTCTTTTCTAGCTGCTTTCTTCTCTTCTTCTTCACCTCGTTAATAAGTAATTCACAACCACACAAAACTTTTGATGATCTCGTCTCCTTGATTCATCTCCATTCATCTTCTTCTCTGAATCTCGTCTCCTTGATTCAGTCTCTTCTGTTTAGGGAATGGTAAGATAGAGAGAGAAACAAAAAAGATGAGATCGATTTTAATAAGAGAGAACGTGTGGTGACTTCTGAGTAAAACGTGGTCGAGATCTAGCCGTTCAAATTACACGTGTCGCAACACGAACAACAGATAAAATACGGGTAAAACAGTAATTTTGTATAATGGTGATATCTCATCTGAGGAGATATTGACTACACGGATGGGAAATGTAACGGTGGAGCATTTTCCCATAACTTTTTTTTGGCGGGGCATTTTCCCGACTGGGCATACCAATATGGGGCATTTTCCCAATTTTCCCAATGAAGATCACAAAATATGAAGAAATGAAGATCCGTTGATCTTACCACAATCCTTATGCTTATCGAAACATTATAAATCTGCAAAAATCATCAATGTTATAAGACCATTGCTTGAAACAAAGAACTAAACAAGAGTACTGGGGGAGCAACAGAATAAGTGTCTAACCGTATAATATAACTATACAAGTACATGTGTATTTTTCTTTTTGTTACACAAACTATACCAGTAGTTGAGTAACCAGTAGAATCTTGAAAAGATACCATTCAGTTAACTAAATTTCTTGTTTACGAGGGGGAAACACCCTTTAAGAAGTCTTAATTACGTACTGGGTAAAAACCTAGTTTATGCTTGGATACGCACCGCAAATCTAGTTTATGTATGAGCTAATATACATATTAATATGTACTAAAAGGAAAAGTGTCTGATCACACAGTATATACCGATATGTACTAAAATATGTAACTCAGTCAACTTTAGTACATCTTAATATGTACCAAGTAAAAACCCAATACACATTGATATATATTGAGTAAAATCCTAGTACATTAATGAATGTACTATTTGATCCAAAAGACCTGATATTTCACAAGAGTACGCTTCAATACTACCAGTTTTGGGGTTACATAGAATTCTATGAGAAAATTCATAGTGCATACAATTGTTAGTGCAGATCTTATTTGGGAACAGTAAGTTCTAGCTATGTCCGGAAAACGGTATGAGGTTTATAGAGAAGAATTTCTTGCTTCGACTTTATTGCCGAAGATGAATCCCGCCTCTTCCAATGTGATGCCCCCTTAGTAAATGAACATGACATGTAGCAAAAAAAATCGGAAAACCAAATTTTTACCTTTTCAAATGCTTGACGACATTCATTTGGTGATGTTCCAACAAACGGAACATTTGCTTTCTCCAACAGCTCCTGCAGAACACCCAAATTAATATACAGATTATTTAAGCTTGAATCATCTTAAAAAACAAACATCTTAATACCATCACACATGTATACCTCCATCTTCACCAAAACGACCATGAATCACTGGAAATACTATATCCACATAGGAAGCAAGATGTTCTGCAAATTCAGACAAAGACTTGAAACCTTGGGCAAGGCTGCAAAGTAACACAAGCAATAGCAATTAAGTCAAAAATTGATTTTTAAACGTTATACAAGATAAGCACACTTTGATATCTTAACGGCTAACCTTTCGAGTTTAAAGTCAAAATCTGCAGGAGTGTTTGAGTACATCTGCGCAAAAGTGGCACATAAGGATAAAAAATATCAATAAATCAAAGTAACAAACATGAGTATTAAATTATTAAATTGCTCCAAATTACTGTATTTTTTTTTTTTGGAGTAGCTAAGTAAAACATTCACTCTTTATCTTAAAAAAATGCCCATACATTCGAAAGTCTTTAGTAGCTGCTTATGATGATCGATGCACTAACCTGAGCAGCAGATATCGCATAAGCATTAAGATTGGTGTCGATAAAATAACAACTGACTTGCAGATCATCTCCCTATGATCACACAATTTAATCATGTTTAACAAAACTATCCAACAAAAATTAAACCAACACACAAAAAAAAAAGAAGTTACTGGTAGTTAGTACCTGTATATGATCAAGCACTGATGTAGCAGAATTAAGTGATATCCCACGCTAAGCTGAGGGTCCATCACAAATAATCCCCACTTTTAGAATCCCGTTCATTCAAAATCAAAATCAAAATCGAAAAAGATGGAATCCCAATTTTCTACTAGTAGAAATCATGATATACAAGGTCTGAGAATCAACCAATTTGAATAATTTATAAATTAAATCCTAGAAAATAACAAACATAAGAAAAAAATTAAGAAGAAATCCTAAACAGTGATAAAAGTAATAACCTACCGAATACAAAAGAATTGAACTTGAATTGACGTTAAATCATCTCTTTCGTATTGGATTTATTTGAACGATTGATGAACCAGAAAGATCAAAGAAAGAAAAAATCATTCACTACTCTTTCTCTCTCTAAATTATAGACAAATGGATAATTTTAATATTTAAAAAAATATATTATAATGTTTCACACATGTGTTTGGTTCTCTGAATAATTTTTTTAGTCCAAAAACATGTTTTTGAATCACTGATTAAACTGTCTCTAATGGATGGATTAACCACTAAACGGATCCACTAGAATGGATTAATTAGCAGTTCCTAGTTAAGGTTGTTTTGGGCCCGACGGGACTCAATGAAAATGGAGCTCAGCCCACTACCGACGGAGTCTATTAGGTTAGCCATATTGGAAGGTCGGAGAACCGCACTACTCTTGTCATCATCTAGTAGAGTTAAGGCTAGCTTTAAAGAGTACACAGCAAAACGGTTGCGTCTTGCATCAAAAAGAAGTATTCTGGAGGAGTAAAACGCAGACGAAGGGGAAGTAATCTAACCCTAATTCTACAAGCGAAGAACCACAAAGAGGTACTCCTTTTTGTTTGTTTAAATAATAAAAACACTTTTGAAGAACGGTGATAGGAAATTTGAATTTTGATATGTAATTACGGTTTAGCTAAATCTAGTGACCCTTCGTGAAGTAATTTGTATATGAATTCGATCCTCATGAAATTTGAATCATTTATTAATTAGCTGGGTTTGGTGAATTTCTCTCAGCATCATTAGTTTGTGCATTTTTGTTAACGTAATGTTGTTGTTGATTAGAATGTGTTGTTGTGGGTGTTTTGATCATATAATTTTGATTCTTTTCGTCCACGCTGAAACTACAGATATATCTATTTAGATGCAAAATCAAAAGGAAGAACTCGGCACAAGTATGGGTAATTTTGTTCAACCTTGATTCTTAACGTATATGTTGTGGGTCTTAAAGAACAATTGGGTAGGTATAACAAATTAGGAGTAGTCTGGCAGGACGAGTACTTGCAGTGGGCGAAACTGAAAAGAGAGTCGAGAAAGGTCAATTCATTAGCTTCTTGTTGCATCCATTTCGCTGTCTGTAACAAAAATTGTTAATGGGAATGAATTCCATTACGTGCCGTATGTTGTCTCAAGCCCGTTTACTTATTCCCTCAAACTACTGCAAGTCTAAGGTGCCATTGACATGCTTAATCAATATTCAAGCTGAAACTCTTAGAAGCTCAACTTGTCAAGTTAATAAGCCAGTTCGAGATCATTTGAGAGTTACATCTAATAGTAATAGATTTTATGGATTTCGTAATTTTTGCGCAGCAGCAAATGATCTATCCACCAAGAAGTGTGTGTCATGTAGCTCGAAGGATCTTCGACCCATGACTGAAGAAGCAGCTATGAAGCTTATCTCGGAGGTTCAAGGATGGAATTTGGTAAATGAAGAAGGTACTTTGAAGCTGAACCGTTCATGGAAAGTGAAGAACTTTACTAAAGGGTTAGAGTTGTTTAAGTTGGTGGCAGATATTGCAGAAGCAGAAAATCATCATCCTGATCTCCACCTTACCGGGTGGAACAATGTGAAGATTGATATTTGGACACATTCTGTTAGTGGACTGACTGAGAATGATTTCATTCTGGCTTCAAAGATCAACACCCTTGAAATGCAACATTTATTACGAAGAAAAATGAAAGCTGTCAACACCAAAGCAGAAGAATAAACCTGATCTACCCTAGGCTGTAGTTCAAGAAACTGAGTTTGATCTTTTACAGGTATGCCACCCCTTGCCCAATAGTTTTGCTAGTGGAATTGTGTGACTGCTTATGTGGTTCATTTCACTACCTAAAAGTGTTGATACATTTTGTAGGAATTAATAATATCTGTATGGATTTATTGTTTTTTTTTTTTTTTTTTTGAGATATGAAGTGTTTTGATATCCTAAACTTTGAAGGAAAGAGTAATGTAGGTGAATATATCTGTGGGTAGAGAAATCATACATATTTCATTACTTAAACGATTAGTATAAACCAAACGAAATCATACATATTTCATTACATATTTCTAAATGAACGTGTTCTTGTCATTGATTCAACAAAGTTATTGAAGGAGCACAAAATCACAAAGACGGTACTAATACATATCTAGCAGATCCTGTTACAAGGACTGACTATAGCAGATCCTGAAGCTTGGTGATGAATTCTTCAGTGTAGGAGGATTCAAGATTATCTTTCAGCAAAAACTCTTTCCATTTAGCATGGTTGAGTCTCACATCGTTAGCAACTTCACCGTTTTCGTCCATCACTAACCTCACAGCTTTGCAGATACTTTCTTTAGTAAACAAACCATCCTCGTCACCTCTCTCAACCTCAACTCCAACTTTTAAATCCCCTGCCATCAACCTCGCATTCACTATCTGGTCACCAATCTGTGGAAATAATACAATCTGACAGTCATTAGCTAATGCTTCTGTTATCGAGCCTGATCCACAATGGGTCACAAAACACCCGATGGAAGGGTGACTCAGTATCAGTTGCTGCTGAACCCATCCCCCCTCTATAATTCCTCTTACCTTCACTCTGTCTGTAAACCCTTCTGGAATCACTTCCTCGACCAAATTATTTCCCGTTGGTGGTTTCAGTGCAGCCAAAAATGGCAAGCCAGTAAGTTCCAGACCCAAAACCAGTTCCTGGAACTGGTGTTCATTCAAGTTAGATTGACTTCCAAGTGCACAATAGACAACCGATCCTTTCTTGAATCCACCTAGCCACTTGTCCCACTTCTCATCTAAAGTGGAAGTGGGTGTTTCAGGAATTACAGGTCCAGAGAGTAGAACGGGTTTTTTGAATTGTCTCTCTAGATAGTCACAGAATCCTCCTTCCATCTCCCTACAAGCTTTGAAAGCCATGGCATCACACTCGTAGAATGATGTCATTATTCGATTGTGGAACGAGACACCGCTACCTAATTCTTTCTTCCTAAAAGAGGCGTTTGCCTTAGCTTCGTAGGAGCGGAGCTTCACAGCCGAAGGTGGGAAGCCCAAAGGCGGTTGTTCCAAGTTTAGTTCTGATTCTTGTTCTCGTTCTGGGGTCGTTGTGTAAGCAATAGTTGCTGGACTGATGGTGCAGTAATGGATAGATTTAATACCAAGTCGACGAACCAGGGCTGGGATCCAGTGAGTAAAATCAAAGAAAATCAAGTCAGGTTTAAGGTCAAGTAAGATGGACTCAACGGTTGTCTCAGTACGATCCATGGCTGTCATGAGGTGAGTGTATAAGGGGTATGGAATGTCTGCAGTGGTTTCTGCATGAGATGGGAGGCCATCAACACGTGGGACGTCCAGTGGAATGAAACTGATGAGGCTTGGATGAAGGTTGAACGAGTTGAGTTTGGATTGCGTTTTGGTGGGTATTATGAAAGAAACTCTATGGCCTTTTGCTGCGAGTTTGTTCGAAGCGTGAAGGAAAGCAGTTAGATGACCCATTGCAAACCAAGGATACATGACTATGTGCAGCATTTTTCCTCCACCATTCATCGTTGTAATTCTCCTCTAACTATCCACACACTGTCAGGAAAACACAGAAAAGGAAAATATATTTTTGTTTCTGAATCATTCTTTGTATCAACATTTAGTCATTAACTAAACAAGTAGTTTTTAAACGACTCAAAAACTATGTTTTTGCAATAATACTAGCTCAGTAATGGTAATGCGAATAAACTTCATATACGCTACAAATGGTTACTCCTAAGCTCATAACGGTCAGCTTCATTGAAGGTAACTAGGATTCAAAGAAACTGATCATCACTATCAGTAAGAAAATAAGTTGGAAACCAGAAGAATGACAAGAAAAATAATACTATAAACTACTTACACAAAATGCTCTAATAGAAAGAGTTCCCAAGCAAAGAATTTGCTGTAATGTTAAGTTACATGTAGAAATGAAGTGGCGAGATATGATATAAGGTAGAAGGCCCTTAAATAGCTTTCAAATGAAAGGGATTCGGATCTCACCAGAATGTACATTTGAATGTTAGGTCGTATGATTCAAAAAAAAAAAAATGTTAGGTTGTCAGTGACTTTGCTCTTACATTTAAAAAGCGCACGTCGAAGAGGTGTAAAACGGGCCAGTACAATCCAGCATAACACATGAAGAGATGTCTTTAACACATGAAGAGATGTCTTTAGCTACCCTTCTGTGTTGTACCAACGATTTAAACGTGATGTGATGTGTGCTGTGATGCGCTGTGCTTTTTTAGACAAAAGCTCAACCCAGTCCAGCCCACAAACATATCACATGAACAACCGTGTTGTGCTGTGTCGGTACAATTAACTTAAATTATTTGCAAACATGTTTAGTAAACTAATACAAGACTGTATTGAAAGACAAAGAAAATATAAAAGACTTGTATATTAAAACAAAATAAGCAAATGCTAGTCTGATTGGTAAACCGGTTTAGCTATAAGTAGAAAAAACTTAATACCGAACAACAAAACAGAAAAATAGTAAGAAGATAGGTTTGCAGACAGAGAAGAAAGCTCTTACCAAGCGTCTAAATGTTTGGTTTTTATTTTACTAGGTAGGGTATATGATTCATGTTATAAGTTTCTATTTATATGTATGAGAATAAATAAGAAATGGTAATAGATTTAGGGTTTGTAATTAGATCGTCAAAGTTGAAGTAGGAAACGGTCGTCAAACGTACTAGTAAAATAGGGAACAATAGTATATTTAGGTTATTTTGTAAATAAGATTGTTAAGAAAACCACGTGTAACACCATAAACCTACATAAGATGCCGCGTGTAACACCAAATACATCAAAATATAGAGGCCACCTAGATAGATAAATCTAACTGTTAGGAAGTGTAGTTAAAATGTTTGACCAAATACTTTTATTAAAATTTAGGGATCCTATCTGATAAAAAAATATATTTAGGGATCGTATTCAACCAGACTCGGTCTTTTGGATATACAGTGTATGTATGACGTGCCTTAGCGTGTTTCTTGCATGCCATGTTGTGCTGTACCGCATGCTTATCCGCGTGTACCACTGTATCGATTAGTCAAACCCAGCATAATATACGAAGTTACCGTGTTATGTCGTGTTGTACTTAGTTACATGTTATATTATGTTATGCTTAATTTTTAACGTGCTAGATTGGACTGTGCTTGTATTGGCACAACCCACTTTACATCTCGCGACAAACTTTAAAGCCAACGCCCAAATACTTGGGGGGATATCATAGTAACAAATTCGGTCAGGCAACACAGGTAAGCGGCAACTTAAAGTTCTTAGTTATAACATTGTAACCACTAAAAAACATTTATAGGTTTGGATGGCTACATGCAATGTTCAGATGCATAGATCGATGATTAATAAAATAATTAGTATACGGTGCGGTAGATAAATGTGATAACAAGTGTTGAATTTTAATGTAAATAAATAAATAAAATAAGTGTTTATGTAGTTCAGTTATGTGTACTCCACATGATATTGAAGATCTGTTTTTACTGGGACATAAAAAATGTTACATAAGGGTTTTGTTATGTCCAATCAACTTTGAGTAAAAGGAAAAATATTATATCATGCCTCTCCATTCCTCCCAAAAAATGCCCCCTAGTCCAGTAGTGGAGTTGAATATTTTTAGAACAACTCTTTTATATGTACCGTCCCAAAAAAATAAGATAAAAACCGGCTCCTCACGGAGGTGAAACCCACTTCCCTTGGATTACCAGGGAGGCCATTTTTGGGCCCCATCATGAAAAAAAATATGAAGGACAGTTTTTACCTTGGTTTTTGGGCGATACATCAAGCATTTTTGTTTTTAGAATTGTGCGTGGAGTCCACATTCTCTTTAGTGCATTTTCCACACCATTGCTGCGTATAGCTACTCATGCATCCCACATTAACCAAGGTGCGAGTATTATTTCTACTGAGTGATCACCTCTTTGGTGATCCACTCAGCGATTACCACTACCTTTTATCAGTTATATTTAATGATGGGTAGATAGTTTTATCACAAGTTAGATAACTATCCTCTTTATCATTATTTTTAGTGTTAGAGGTTAGATCTGACCATTCATTCAAATTCATCTCGTGATCAGGAAAATCAACTAATGTTTTCATTATGTAACGCATGCCTATCATACTCCCTGATCCCATTTAGCTGAGACGATGCCACATGTTCCACGATTGGAACCTAGGGCGTGGGGCCTTTTAGGTATGTACAACTTAGAACTTAGTACGTGTAAAAGTCACTCACATTGTTATTGCGTCCAGCAAATGCACATGATTTATTTTATTTCTTGTAGATATTTCTCATAATTTTCGAGAGAGTTCTCTAAGGTGAGCATTTAAGATTTCATATGAGTTTTTCCGCTATGCCCAAGCATTACGTAGATAGCGGAAAATATGCCTCAAGATGATGAGTACATCATTTTTTTTCTTTAGTTTGGTTTGGTTTGGTTCGGTTCGGTTCGGTTCGAAGGTTTACAATATTTTTTATTTTTCGCTTCGGAAATTACTTGTTTTCCTAACATAGGAAGAAAATTGAACAATAGGGTGCTACGACTCATTACATTTTGTGCCTAAACCTTTGCATTACAATATACGCTTACCTTACGTATAGGTAGATTGGGCCGTGCCAGAATGATCCAATTCAGCAAGTTAGCCCAACACGGTATAATACGACAACTTCATATACTGTATTGGGCTAGATTAATCGGTCCAGTGGCATAGCATAACACGTGACACAACATAGTATATCACGTTAAAAAAATACGTTATAATATGTATAAAATATTACACAATATAAATATTTTAGAAGAACTTTTCATACAGCCATATCCATCAACCATCGATGCATCATATATATATATACACATTATTTCTCTCTGTATAACTAGATTTTCTTCTGTGTCAACGAAATTGCATGTGGAGTTAATGACGGTACACGGCGTATCTCTCACTCAACCACCACATTGATACTTATGGGTCTTGAAGCTTGAGCAGAAAAAGATAAAATTTGTGTGACTTTTTTATGGACCGCTATTTAGACACAAAGTTTAATTAGATGGTGTTGTTGCTGTCGTTTTGATGGATCTGGTGTTCTTTAAATATAACCTTTATTTTTCTTCTTGTTTGCTTGTATCATCTTTTCATTATCTTTTCGGTTTTGTTTGCTTAGCCAAAAGGTTTACACATGAGGTGTTTCGTTTGCTTGGCTAAAAAAGGTCTACACATGTGGTGGGATCAAATTCCAGACGGTTTTTTTTTAAATGTGTTGGAAGAATTGTTTAATTATTCATGTACGACAAATAAAATTAAATATAAAATAAATATCATAGCTGAGTCATCGAATAGTCGTGTTTTTTAAGAAGTTTTGCGGTTTTATCCAAGATTATACAACAAGTTCTACAATGTTTTGTTATTCTTTGGATAAAATAGCAGAGTCAATCTCTTTCACAATCAATCTTGTACGACGAGAATATGTGTTACTTCTACACTTTTATTCTGTTGGACAAAAAAGGATGATAACACACTTGTTTTTTTTTCTTCTATAATTCTTTTTCTTTCAAACTTAAAAACATAAAAAAAAAACTTTCAATATTTTTTCCAACCAAAATTCTGACCGATAGTCAAGAGCTTTAACATGTTTAATGAAATGTTATTATGGTATATGTAACACTATTAAAACCACAAAATATGAAACAATAAAAATTAATTATAACAAAAATGAATATTTTGGAATTAATTTATGTTTTAAAACATATATTCCCAACAATGCTTCAAAAAAAATATATTCTCAACAATCCCCCACTTATATTTTCAAAATATTAAGCAAAAATTGTAAGTAGTGTCAACAGGTTCTCTTAAAATCCAAAATAGAGTGAACATAGGTCTTGAACTTTAGGAAATAAAAAAAATTGCTTAACACACACGATCAAGGTTGTGAAATCGTGAATCGTGAAGTGACTCGTTTTTTAATTTTGAGAATCGAATCGTATGTAGAATCGTGAATTGAAGATTCGTATTTAATTTTTTTATATATAGTGAGAATTTATTATACCTAAATAATTAGCTTGCGTGATATATTTTTAAGTATATTTATGATTTTGATGTTACTTTTCCAATAGTTGTTCAATGTATATCAACACCAATTGACTAGCTCAATGGTTAGGTGGTTAGTTTAGTGCACCTAAGGTCAGATTTTTCGAATTTTAAGAGGAATTTTTTGATAAAACATTTAAAAATTTGTTGGAAAAAGTACGATTCAAATTGCTACGTATGGTTCATAGTCAGATTCGAGTCACTCATACGAGTTGAATCGATTTTCAATTATTAGTGGTGACTCGTACGAGTCGACTCGGGACTCGTATGAGTATAATAACATTGCACACGACTATACAAGTATAAAGTATAAACAAATGTATTACGACCTTGTGTTTGTATCCTAGTTTAATGAAATGATATGGAGAACTTCTCATTATTCTCATATTAACGGCCACACTTTCACATTCATATAAGTAAGTTCATCAAGAGTACTCCTGTAGCTAAGTACCCCACTCTAAATAGAGATATAAACAACATTAAGAGAAAGAACTCAACTTAACTAGCTCCAGGATATCATGACGTGGGATGAATTTACAAAAGCATGATTCCGCATCTCCACATTGTCGGGGACTTTGTTAGTCCCTTGAACCTATTTCTAGGTGGGTATCCATCACATATGACTTAATTTCAATGATGCATATCATTGGTGGCTTTGTATAGTCCTTTTAACTTATTTCTAGGTTGGGTATCCATCATAAATAACTCAATCTCAATGGTCATCAACTTCATCCCCAAAAAAGTATTTACACCTTCTTATTAATCATTCGTCAAAGGATAAACGAAAAATCTTTTCATACTTATATAATCCATTCTCATAACATCGACTCTTGTAGTTAACATTTCTCAACTCTTGCAATAGCCGCAGTACTATCGCATTGGATTAATATGTCTGATATTCCTCTATCTAACGGAGGACTGAATCGCTCAATCCCTTAGAGGATTCATCTGAAAGGATATCATAATCAGCGTCGCAAAATCCTTGAAGGATTGCGGTAAACATTTTAGATATTGCATTTTTAGGTGTAAGGTTCATTTTATAAACCTATAAACTTTCCCAATGCTTTACCAATTTTCCATAATAGGATTTATAGGTTAGCATATAAAACCCCCACTACGGAAGCAATATATTAAACCCCAATTATAGAAGAAATATATACACAATCAATCACATAGCAAAAAAACATATTATGCTACCACACTTATTTTTGTCTAGTGCAATCACACACAACATTAAACATATTAGTACTAAAAAATGAGAGAAAACTAGTTTATAATCAGACTACATATATTTCCATTTCTTTTAAAAAAATCTCTTTTTCATTTTAATGAAATATATCCAAAAGAAGAACAAAATTAATTCAAAAATTTACACTATCTTTACCCAAGTTTTTCATTCCAAAAAATAAATTAAGCATGTTCTTAGTTGCATTAACATCATATGAGTTAGAATATCAATACAAACAATCACTTATGCATATTAAACAAAGACTGTTATGCATTTCAATTTCATTGATTCTGAAATCATTCGAACTAATCAAGCAAACAAGTTTTTCGTTCAATTGCTTCAAATTTTGTTTCAGAATACATATAATGACTTATCTAACTTATATGCATTATGTTCTTGTAGAAACTAAAAAGTTTATTCATGCCTGGTCTACATAGATTCATCATTTAGATTATTTTTTTTCTTCTACATGTGATATATAACAAATCATGTATCGTAGTAACATCAACAAATAAGAATGTAAATCTAGTGACATGAAAAAAATTACCAAAAAAATCTTTATCGTCAGTTAGTCAAACTAAAACATTTTTCTCTTAGAATCTTTTTTTAAAGATTAAAATTACGAAGAGCTAAGTATCTCAAACAGAGTAATAATTATTATTAATTTTTTTTTGTCTTAGTACTTACGCATTCGTTCTTAATGACCTTATGATCTTCATTTCTAGTTCTTCTAGTCAAATTGAACGTTTCCATTTGGCAGAACACAAGGTAAGGAACCCCCACTATTCCTTGGCTAAAAAAGAAATTTCAAATTAACAATAAAAGATTTAAGTTAAGAAGTTACTTACGCAAATTGCATTTTTTCCCACGTTCATTCAAAAAATTCTATATACTTCGTCAGAAGCCGGAATTCAATGTTTAATACCAGTTCAAAACTAGAAAATTTCCTCATTCATACAAAAATTAGAAATAAAATTTCTTACCGCAGATAATGTGCAAAATAGGCAACATTTGGTAGTCTACATGCTTGAAAGAGTTGGGGAAGATCAAATACATGTTACTCAAAAATTCTTAGAAAGTTTAAAGGAAAATATAACATTCTCATAACTATTACTAAACCCATAGATTTAGAATATTATGATACAATACCATAGGGAAACTATTCAAAATAAAGTGATATCATACGTAAAATGTTTTATTTGATTTAAACATTCCATCGAAAACATATTTATTGCAGTAGTGTAATTTCCAATTTCACTAATTTTTTAAACTCAATCTTGTTAATAACAAGATATCCCAAAACTAGATTATTTCTCATTTCAGACGTATGGACATCTTTTAATAAAATAATTCTACCCGAAGTAAACTTTGAGATTGTACTGGTACCGAAAATCTTAGAGATGCGAGTATATATCAACATCACTTCCTTTTAAACAATCCGCGGTGCAACTTTTGAACAATAACCTATCAAAACAAACATGGTGCAAAACACCAACATCTAAACACCTCCCACCGTATCCACAAATTATATTAACTTAGCTTGATAAACATTGTTAATAGCATTTGAAATCCTTGCAATGCTGAGCCATAAGACTTGGCTTAATGCAAGAATATCAAATAACTTCATAATTAAAATTATGTTCACTTCTTGGTAAGAGTTGGTATTGATATTTGTTTTGGTTAAGTTTTTTATTCTTTCTGTTTTGGTTTGGTTTCCAATTATATCACATAAGTTTCAAACTTATATGGGTCACACTTTTATTGTCATAAATAATAAGTATCCATTCTTAATATCTTGTTTCCATACATATCATTCGAAGATTAAAAAAATCACTTATCTGATTTATAATGCAGTTAATTGAGCACTAAAGAACTACCAATAATAAAGTAATCAACAAACTCTTGTTCAACTGATCGATTGATTTCAGGTATTTACTCACAATTATTATTTTCATTGAAGAATAACAATTTGCTGAAGTAAGTGAAATTATCACCTGCCACAATCATTTACATGTGAGCATATGTATCTCAAAATGAATAAAATGTATACTCATATAAATGCTTTGAAATCAACAAAAAATTGATATTGCAAGTTGCTCTAAAGTATCAAACAAAGATGATGAGCTTCATTAGTAGTTATAACGTCATATATATAACTTTGTACTAAGCATATGATCAAACACATGTGATGCACTGATGGGAATTTCATCTAAATGCCACAAGTGTACGGCTGTCGATTTGATAATATACAAATACGGTTCGTTCCATAGAGATTTCAAAATTATGATTCCTAATTTCTAATTAATCAAAGTGCTAATGAAAAATATGGTGATTGTTTTCTAAAATTCTAAAAGTACTCAAAATGATTTTGTATACAAATGAAAAAAAACCTATGATTCAAGATCTCATTGCAACTATGCAAAAAAGATGATTGTAACTATTTTTTATAACACTCTCTGTTAAATTACTCAAGACGGTTTAGGACAAATAATACATCTTGGAAATTTATCATTTCAATCAGGTATTTTTCTCAAAGGATTAACAATTTTTTTCACTATAAAATGCTAGTCTTTAATAAAGAATAAATAAATCAATATTATATAACACATGAAGAAATTATTGTCGTGATTAACAAGAAATAGGACCAAGAGAATTGTTATAGAAAATAATCAAAACATGCTAGCAAACATAGTATTACTTCCTCTCTAATCCTAGAACAAATATTTAGCTACTCATGGAAATTGAGGCACAAGAAAAGAGAGAAGAAACTATTTAATTCACTATTTTATAAAAGCTTACAAGCAAGAACTGACCAATTGTGTCGCAGAAAAATCAAATTTATCTATTGAATTAACGACAGCTTTTACGAGCATTATAACTAGAACCGTCGCTGGAACAGTTAACCAGAATCGTCGCTGAAACAGCTGAATAGGCTACGGTTTCAGCGACAATTTTCGGGGTGTTTCTTCTTCTTCTTCTTCGCTACTCGCTCAAGAACCTTAATTCTCTCGAATGTGGCAGAAGCCAACCTCCCTGTGATAATCTCCTCGACCCCTATTTATACTAAAACAACCCTTTCACTCCAAATCCCGTCCAATATCTTCACAATCTTCTCTTTAATTTAGAATATCTTGGGAATTTATTCTTTTACTCTGGGTGATTTTCTCGGACTGATTTTGAAAAATTTCCACTAAATCCTTGAATATGTTCCCTTTTTAATACTCGAGAATAATAGTCTAGGTCTTGTTTCCTCTAAGATAATATTTCTTCCAAATAATATTTTGTTCTCAAGCAAATCCGAGAATAACCTTTCTCTTTTTAACGCGACTATCATTATTTGGCGAGATTTTCTTTTGATTTTTGATGTTTCCATAATTATATAAACTCTTATCAATAAGGCAAGACAATATCTTGTCTTAAATCCTGATAATTCTCATCCAAAATACGATGATAACTCGATAAAAAAAGAAGTTGAAAATTCCCGGCAAAAATTTTATTTGAATTTGAGAATTTGGGTGTCTTTATCAATTCCCTGGGTGCCTTTAACGCCCTTTAATCCAAATTTTTCTCATTAACCAATTCCACAAAATACCGACAAATAACAAAATTAATATAAAATTAAATACTAACGATATATAAAAATGAGACTAATTATGACACATAAATGTGTCTATCATGCACTAGTTTGAATGTTATATCTAACTAAAAAAAGAATATGAAATAAGTAGTAGAATAAAAAACATATGATATCAATGTCGAGGGTACCAAGCACACCATAATCTTTTCGATATCAACCTGTGTAGACACACCTTGTATGAACTTATCATAACAATAATGACCCAAGATTATTTCAACAAGGCGATCTTGGTAATATTCAAAGTTTGAATAATACTAACTTAAAATTGATTTTTTTTTTCAATGAGTGATAGCTTGATAGACACATTTATGTGTCTTATTTAATCTCATATTTATACTGCTATTACTCAGTTTCTTTACTAATATTGTCATTTTATTGTGTTTGTAGGTATTTTTTGAAGAATAAATAAGTGTGAAAAATTTGGCTTAAAAGTGTTAAAAGTACCAGAAGAATTGATAAAGGAACCCACGAAAGTGATCAAGGCACCCATGACTCAGGTTAAAGGAACCTATACTTCGGATAGGGGCACCCACTTACTTCTCTTTCAAATTTAAAAGCATAATTTTGACGGGAACTTAGCTTTCTCAATCTGTGAACTTTTATGTCGAGATTTGGAGAATATTCTGATAAGATCTTCTTCAGTACTTGCTAACAAGAGTTTTAACAGGTTTTGGAAACTCAAAAATATCCAAAATCTCATGAATAAGTGAGTCGCAGTGAAATCAAGAAATATATTATCGAGTAATAAAGGAGATAAAGCATGATATATTTTCTCGTGATCGAGAGCAAAGACAGGATATATTTTCAAGTTGTGCTAAGGAAATAAAATCAAAGGTTAATTAGACTTTGGTACCTGGGTTTTGTCCAGATTTAGTGTTTTTACTTACATTTGTCCAACGTTAGACTTTAGCACCTGGAATCACTGTTCACCATGGATGTCAAAGTTAAAGTACTGACTTCCGTTTAGATTTAAAAATAAAAAATAATAAAATAATAATACTTAACGCCGTTAACGGCGCCGTTAACACGTGAGTGTTTTAAAATGCTTTGTTTGTGATTTTTTTCATAGGCTCAGATCTAATGGCTATGATGTAACATTGAAGTATCTAATGGCTATGATGTAACATTGAACCTACGGTAATGATTCAACCCTGTTGACCTAAATTTTCTACTCCATCCTCTTCCGCCTTCACTCATTCAGACAATTGATCGAGCACATTAGGTACGTTCCTAGTTGGTTTTTCCGGCAAGACTTGTTTGTTTATTTCAACTGCCATTCTCCTTCCCTGCACATTTAATTCAATTCAACATAACCCAACGGTCGTTCAATCATCCAATCTTTCATCCAAACCCAACACAAACCCATTTGTTCAATACCCATTACCGCAGCATCATCATCCATCTTCCCATTTCAATCCCATTCTATCACCACTTCTTCAAACTCGGCAGTAAAATAACTCAAATCTTCACTGTATTTCTCATTCAAATCCATATTCAATTAATCACCAACAACACTTCTCACAGACCCACAAAGAATCAAACTTCAGTTCTTGACCGAAAACAACTCACGGCATAAACTGGGTTTACTACCTTCACTTTGATAAATCTCCTCTTCACTGGCTCAATCTACCAACAGACCTGCATCAATCTCAAATTCAATCAAAACCCATATATTATTTACTGATTTCTTGTCTACCAGCAGCCACAAAATCTAACGCACTATCATGTTCATCAACAACAGCACATCTTCAATCTTCTTCTTCTCGGATTCATCTTCAATTCATGACTGAAATCAAATGTCCACAATGAGAGGAGTAGTGTGGTGTGGAACCAACCTCGGAACCTCTTTTGCTGTAACCCTTTTAAATTTAAGTAATCAAGAGGATCCCATACTACCAGCAACAATGGAGCCGTATATATAAGTAATTTCTCTCCCAACTCCCATCAATAGTACATGAACATGAATTGCACAAGATTACCTCCAACCTGAAGTTTTTTTGTCTGACCCGAAAACCACTTTCAAATTTCCCATTGAATATGATACCTGAAGATAAGAAGATTGGTCTTGTCCATTTTCTAGCCGATAAATCCCTGGCAATGATGTGCACAAACTCAGTTAACTCATTCTTGTTTTATAATCTTTCCAAATTAAGTACAACACCACCACTAACTCCCCTGAGCATTTTCTTGATTTCCACTATTCTTTCACAGAATTCCACTCTTCTATAACCCTCCTTGAGTATAAGAGAATAGACGTGGAGCCAAGGAATTCCATCTTCTAATCTAGTTTGAACATTGCAATAACTTGTGAAGACCGCACATTTGTTGAATTATAAACTTGCTTGAGGAATCGATCGAACCAACCAACATGAGTGGCAGAAAACGGTAAGGTGCAATGTAAGGAATAAGTTAGTTCTTCATGTACCCACTTTTGAAGAAGCACATAACCTTCTCCGCCATGAAAACTCCATCTAGGATTACCAGGCGTTTGATCAAACAGTTGTTGTGGTTCCATTCCAAAATCATTTTCTCTTGTCACTTGAAGTACCAAG
Source organism: Papaver californicum (assembly GCA_023531435.1). NCBI lineage: Eukaryota > Viridiplantae > Streptophyta > Magnoliopsida > Ranunculales > Papaveraceae > Papaver > Papaver californicum. The sequence goes on along the minus strand of JAJJMC010030977.1, from coordinate 27,511,937 downwards.
ACAACCCAGAGAATATCACCTTGCATAGCAAATAAAAAGTATCTCCTCATACACTGAAACACCTTGTAACGATCAAATACCCTACGTCCATAATCCAGACCTTGAAAATCCAAGAATAGATGTACACCTTGTCTTGCATACAGTTAGACAATATACTGAATGAAAGAAACCCTATTACACATATATTTTTCTTCGAAAGAACCCGTGACGGATCATTTTTTTTTGCTTTAACACAGATCCTTAATGATTACAAATATAAAGTTTCAAATTATCAAGTAACCCACACCTCAGCTGCGAGATTAGAGAATATATAACACCACTGAAACTCCAACTTCTCTTATGATGCCTTGGATCAATTAGTTCTTGTGCAATACCAAACTTATAAAAACCCTAACTTCTCTTCAGGCTTTCACAAGTTCAAAATCATGGCAGAATCATCAATTTCTTTCCCGGATTGTTTCTCTGCAACAACAAATCATCAAAACCCATCTCTTGTTCTCTCTAACAGACATCACCCATTATCTTCAAACTCATAGATTCAAATTTGAATTAAATCCAAACCTAGAATAAGTGGAGAAACAGATGATAGATGGAGGCGGAGAAGCCAATTTCTCTGATAGATGGAGGCGGAGAAGCAGATGATTAGGGTATGGAATCGTTTTGGGATGTTATAAACGTTAGGTAGATCTTAACCGTCCATCTTTGAGATGGAACAAGATATAATATAAACCGTAGATTTTAACCGTTAGGGACTTGGTTTTTCATTGTTAGCAAAGTTTTTTTTTTTTTAGTAATTCAAATTTAATTGACGGAAAAAAATGACACGTCATCATTTCACGGGTCTTAACGGGTGAACAGTGATTCCAGGTATTAAAGTCTAACGTTGGACAAATGTAAGTAAAAACACTAAATCTGGACAAAACCCATGTACCAAAGTCTAATTAACCCTAAAATAAAAAGAAGATCACCAATTATCACGAGTTGTTCGAAAAGAAATGTTTTTTCTCGATTTGCCAAGATATTTTTATCATTGATGAAGAAGATTTTAGAAGATTTATGAGTTAGGTATTGTTCTACTATAAATAAGAGCCATGTAGGAGAGTAAAGGGAGGCTGGCAGAGGACGGAGAAGCCACAAATTCGAAAAAAAAATAGTTTCTGAAAATTAGGGTTCATCAGCGAAGTGGTGAAGAAGAAGAAGATAACCACGAGGAAGAACTGTCATTAAAAACCGTAGTTTATTCTTTTGTATTCACTGGATACATCAACGATTTTTGCTACAGTGTCAGCAACAGTTTTATCTTTCAAGACATAAAGAGCCAGAGGTTCTTCTACTGCATCAAAGAGGAGTCGTTAAGTTGATAAGCAATTCAAGAGTTCTTAACAGTTCAGCGACACAATTGGTCAGTCTTTCTTGTAATATTTTTATAAAATCAATAAATAAAACGGGTTTTCTTCGATTCTTTTTCTTCATGAGTAGTTAATTTCTTTTCTAGAATAGAGGAAGAAGTTTGTTCTTGATGTGTATTTTTAATATTTATTTATTTAACATATTTACTCCGTTATTGAGCTATTAATTGACCAATATTTTTTCTTCTTAGAAAGCTTTATTATAATTGTTCTGAATAGTCTTTAGGCTGTTAATCTTTTATAAGCGAAGGAAAATTAGATTTTTGCGTAACATCGAAAGTTGTAATATTAAATTTAAAACGTTTTATCTTCCAAAATATGAGATTGGGTTCAATATGGTTTTGAGTAATTTGAGAGTAATTGTTTGAGATAATAAATTGTTAACTTTACAAACATCATAAATAGTGGAATTCGAAGCCCTAGGTTTTTCTCTTCCTGGTTGATCAATTTTTATAGTCATTTTATCTTTTTATTTAATTTATTCATTAAAAATTATTCTTTTTGTTATTAGCATATTAATTACTTAAAAATAGAAATTGCAATTATGAAATTCCTGTGGAATGAACCGTGCTTGCATACTGTCTCATCTACAGCCGTGCTCTTGCAGTCTATAATTAAAATCCCATCATAGCTCTCGCCGGATATGAGGCTATCCATGGCAAAAAGTTTGAGCCAATTAATTGTTATCGCATCTTGGAAGGACGTTGCTATGATTTCAACCTATATGATTAAGTGTTTAAGTACAATGTTATGATCTATGCTATTTCTTTTCCTTCAATGTTATGTTATGAATGATGTATGCCTTTTCGTTTCAATGAAATTCTTTTACGAAAACAAAAATCAAAACATCCAATAGAAGTCGTCATGGTTTATAAATATTGACCATGGCGACTTCATATTAAATTTGTGATGGTTGGTTAGAGTCGTCATTGTCTAAGAATACAACCGCAACGACTCTAACAGTTATTTTCCGACAGAGATTTTGATTTTAGATTCGTCATGGTATAAACATAGTATAATGACGGCGTTTACTGAGACAAGCTAGGTAAGGGTCGTCATGGTAATATGTTGGACCATGACGATTTTCCATGACCTGGAAAGTTACAAGTAAGGGTCTTCATGGTTTGATGTTACGACCATGACGACTTTGAAAAATCGTCATGGTAGTAACCTCATGACCATGACGACCCTTACACTGTGAATTTTCTATGTTACAATGATTCAATGATTTTAACCAAAAAATCGATCATTCTAGACTAGTAGTAGTTTACCTGAGTATTTTGAACTTTGAATTCTTCATTTTGAGCATTGGTTTCTTCCATTTGAGCAATAGAATGTTCACTTGTACCTTCATTTTCGGCTTCATATATTAATCGATCAACACAATATATCAAATCCATTTCAGAATTCAAGTTAACACTACTATCAACATAATGATCTTTGTTATTTGAAGCTCCTCCAACATCAATGTATCCACTAAAATCTCATTTCTCTAAACCCTAGTTTTCACTTTTTTCCCTCTAAAACCTCCTTCTTCTCTACTCATAAAACAAAATAAATAAATAAATAAAATCTATAATTTTGATACTCACCATAATCTATATTTTAATTTATCTAATCTAATCTAATTAATTAACTTAACTAATCATATAATTAGGACTAATCAAAAGGGAAGTTTAGCCATTTATAAAAATATTTGGCTAAGATGTTTTAGAAATTACTTTTGGATGACTCTATTTTGTTTTATCCTATAGCCCCCAAATGATTCTTCTAGCCCCCAGTTTCGCGAGGCTAAAAAGACCCTAAACACAACTACTTAAAACGAAAATAAAAAATACCTTAACCCTCTAAACATTTGAGGAAATCAGGGTTACCATGAAAATCAACAAGTTGAGTAGCATGTTTTAACATGGTGTCAGCAGCGGAATGTAAACATGCTTGAAGCTAATAACTAGGGGTAAACAATAGATGGGTGGATGCTATTTGGTACCACTCGTGTTTAATCCATTCAAATGGCGGATTTTAGAAATACACCCGTGTCCAGTCCATTACCCAACGGGTTTGATACCCGCGGATGAACGGATGGATACAGATGGATTGAGAGATTTTAAAATATAGTAACAATAAAGTAAGTTACTTTTAAAACTCATATTACTGAAATTTAAAGAGCATCAAGTTACTACATTGTAAAAACGCTAAAACATAATTAACAAGATTAATTCAACAACTTTCCAACAACGAAAAGTAAAATATTCAACAATACAAAATACTCGTTCGATCAATCCAAAATTGATACCTCTGGAATATCTTTTAAGACTTCCAATGCATCTGCAAAATGAAAAGCCACTGTTAACACACAGAGAAACGAAAAGCAAAACAAATTTCAATGGTTTAATCAACTTGTCCAGCTGGACTTTAATGGTATGCTCTGACAATAACTCCAAACTAAAAAAGAAAACCAAAGAAGGGCTATTCCGAACTCTTTATCATATTCTCTCTCTTTTCTCTCCCTTTTCTAAAAAAAAAAACCTAAAACCGTCATATCTTTCTTGCTCAGATCTGGAAAAAGAAAACCAAAGAAGGGTTATTCCAAACTCTTTATCATATTCTCTCTCGTTTCTCTCCCTTTTTCTAAAAAAAAAAGCCTCTATATCCGTCATATCTTTCTTGCTCATATATGGTCCAAAAGGACTAGATCTGAGCAAGGATTTTTTTTCTTTTTAAGTTTTAGGAGATAGTTAATGAAATAAGATGTTTTTACATCGTTTTTGGTGTCCTTCGACATATTTCTTCGCTATTTCGGGACGATTTTTCTTCTTTGTCGTGGGGCGAGTTCTTTAAATTTTGATGGATGGTACGTGGCTTGCTATTATCGATTCAAAAACATCAACGATTCAACACGATGTCGCTTTGAATCCATACCCAAGGGATTTAGGACATACGAGTTCGTTTGGATCTACAAGTTTATGGGCAAAATACTTCTTTCTTTTAGGAGCATCTCTTATCAAAGAAGAACACAATCATATTAAATGGTCGTAATTGATTCCGGAATATACCATCATCTCTCCCTTCTATATAATTGCGGTTTATTGCTCTTTCTCTTCGCGATTTACTTGTAATTGATATCTTTATTTGTATTAGGGTTTTGATTATCTTGTATTTTGATGTTTTTGTTATTTTTATAAGCGAATATATAATCACTATTTTAATTTGAATGAATTGAAATATGTCGGATTATCAGAAAAAGAAAAAAAAAGTAATGATATATATAAGGCATGATGTGGTTTAGTAGGAAAGGAAATACTACCATGGTGGTGATGTTATTCATTTTTGAAATAATTTAGTTTGAAAAATTCTAAGTGGTTGTAACTTGTTTGAAAGAAAAAAAAGTGGTAAGAATTTTACGGATAGGTCACAGACTCACAGTCAACCAATCGCAATAGCCAAAGACAGACAACTAGCTCAAGCAAACAAAAAATGTACCAACTGTGTCAAACTCAAAAATTGTTCCTTCAAATTTTTTCATGTTCTTTGTAACTTTCCTCACTAAAACAGTACCTATCATTACCACTACCTTCGTGCTAGGTGTCCAACGGATGGATGATGTACCATCACGTCCAATCCTAAAAATAGCCGGTTTTAAAAATTTATCATTGTCCAATTCATCAAAACACGAGCCGAATGCCCACCCGCTAAAATTCGGATTCGGCCGGATTCTACGGATATAGTTGTTTTGCTCACCATGACAGATTACCAATTTGATAGGCTGAACTGCGATTTCAGAGTCAGAGCACCACCACTTTTTCCACCATCCACCTCACGACCCAATTAAGAGTCCATTCCAGGCCCAATTTAATCGCTTCAATTTCTGCACTGTAATTCGTCTCAATACTGTTGAGATTAGTTTCACATTGGATGCACAATATAAGATCCTGCAGTTAATAAGACTTGGACAACCCTAACCTTGTAAGCCGGTTTTCGAGGTTAGTTAGACCCATAGACTTCAATATGGTATCAGAGCAGACAATTTGTGACGAGTCATTTGACCGCACCTCTACTCGCATCACCAGATTTAATATCCACGTGTTAGACCAAAGAGGCTACACGTGAGGGGACGTGTTGAGATTAGTCCCACATTGAATGGATAACATAAAATCCTACAGTTAATAAGATTTGGACAACCCTAACCTTACAAGCCGGTTTTCGAGGTTAGTTAGTCGCATGGACTTCAATAAATACCTATTCCAACAGCCAGCGCACCAAGACAAGTAGTTTGATGATCAAGGTATCTTCATCAGGTACACTCCACCGGAATCATCATCTTACCTTTTCTACTATAACCAACTTTAAACAAATTGAGAATAGCTAAGTCTTCACAGCAGTTATTCATATAACTCTTCTCTTCAACCTGCGAGAATAGCTAGGGGATGAATTCTGTTCTTTAAAGTAAAGAATTCAACCCTGTCTCCATCAAAATACGCTGTGTTCCTCATCTTTCATAACTCAGCTCCCGTGGTCATGATTGCTATAAGCCACAAATCTTTAACCATTTTACTTCTACTCACGAACAGGTTTAACCTAAAAGACGCCTGCCAGCCAACTCAGCATTTTTTTAGCCAGCAAACAGTCCCATAAGATATGATCTAAACTTTCCACTTCGTTTTTGCAGAGATAGCATCTAGAAACCATGGGAATTTCCAATTTCCATATGCCTATGTTGAGTTACACAGCATTGCGGATTTAAAAGTTTCCAGTTTAGGGCAGCTAGAGTAGGCTGCGCTTTCCTCTTCCACAATAACCCAGCTCCATCGAAACTAGCAGATTGCTTCATTCTTATAACTTCAAATGCTGCCTTGACTGACAACCGTCCCAATTTGTCAGGCATCCAAACTCTAATATCCTTTCCACCTGCTGTGCATGGAATATCACCAGCTTCAATTCCACAGCTCTCTATAATACTCTCCATGGTACTAGAGAAAGACCATTCCCCATTCACTATCTGACGACTAAGCTTTGCAGGAAAGCTTTCCATTTCAGAATCTGGGATGCCAAGAATATTAGCTATAGAACCACAACCATGCCAATTATCGAACCGAAGTGATATGTTCCAGCCATCACCTATTATCCAACCTAAATTCTCCATAACAGTATCATGCATCCATCTACTCCTGCCAGTATTGATGAGTTATGTTTGTAGTCCACAAGCCTACCATCTTTCTTAAAAAACTTGGCTCGCATGTACCTTGCCCAGATTTTATCTGAAGTTAAAATGTTCCACAAAAGATGCATTGATTATGCTGCAGGTGAGATAAGCCCTACATTGTCATCCTTGAGTCTTCCAAGCATCTCTGGCTTGTAGATACTCCTTCATTCCGCATCCATTTATATCAAGGAAATTAAATCATACATTTTTCTAAATGAACGTGTTCTTGTCATTGATTCAACGAAGTTAATGAAACACAAAATCACAAAGACGGTACTAATACATATCTGGCAGATTCTGTTACAGGTACTGACTATAGCAGATCCTGAAGCTTGGTGATGAATTCTTCAGTGTAGGAGGATTCAAGATTATCTTTCAGCAAAAACTCTTTCCATTTAGCATGGTTGAGTCTCACTTCGTTAGCAACTTCACCGTTTTCGTCCATCACTAACCTCACAGCTTTGCAGATACTTTCTTTAGTAAACGAACCATCCTCGTCTCCTCTCTCAACCTCAACTCCAACTTTTAAATCCCCTGATATCAACCTCGCATTCACTATCTGGTCATCAATTTGCGGAAATAATACAATCTGACAGTCATTAGCTAATGCTTCTGTTATCGAGCCTGATCCACAATGGGTCACAAAACATCCAACGGAAGGGTGACTCAGTATCAGTTGCTGCTGAACCCATCCCCCCTCTATAATTCCTATTCCCTTCACTCTGTCTGTAAACCCTTCTGGAAGCACTTCCTCGACCGAATTATTTCCCGTTGGTGGTTTCAGTGCAGCCAAAAATGGCAAGCCAGTAAATTCCAGACCCAAAACCAGTTCTTGGAACTGGTGTTCATTCAAGTTAGATTGACTTCCAAGTGCACAATAGACAACTGATCCTTTCTTGAATTCCCCTAGCCACTTGTCCCACTTCTCATCTAAACTGGAAGTGGGTGTTTCAGGAATTACAGGTCCAGAGAGTAGAACGGGCTTTTTGAATTGCCTCTCTAGATAGTCACAGAATCCTCCTTCTATCTCCCAGCAAGCTTTGAAAGCCATGGCATCACACTCCTAGAATGATGTCATCATTCTCTTGTGGAACGAGACACCGCTACCTAATTCTTTCTTCCTAAAAGAGGCGTTTGCCTTAGCTTCGTAGGAGCGGAGCTTCACAGCCGAAGGTGGGAAGCCCAAAGGCGGGTGTTCCAGGTTTAGTTCTGATTTTTGGTTTCGTTCTGGGGTTGTTGTGTAAGCATAGTTGCTGGACTAATGATGCAGTAATGGATAGATTTAATACCAAGTCGACGAGCCAGGGCTGGGATCCAGTGAGTAAAATCAAAGAAGATTAAGTCAGGTTTAAGGTCAAGTAAGATGGATTCAATTGGGGTCTCAGCACGATCCATGGCTGTCATGAGGTGAGTGTATAAGGGGTATGGAATGTCTGCAGTGGTTTCTGCATGAGATGGGAGGCCATCAACGCGTGGGACATCTAGTGGAATGAAACTGATGAGATTTGGATGAAGGTTGAACGAGTTGAGTTTGGATTGCGTTTTGGTGGGTATTAAGAAAGAAACTCTATGGCCTCTCTCTGCAAATTTGTTCGCACTATGAAGGAAAGCAGTTAGATGACCCATTGCAAACCAAGGATACATGACTATGTGCAGCATTTTCCTCCACCATTCATCGCCATAAATCTCCGTGAACGATCCACACACTGCCAGGAAAACACACAAACACGAAACTGTATTTATGCTTCTGAATTATTCTTTGTATCGACATTTAGTCATTCAATAAACAAGTAGTTTTTAAATGACTACAAACTAAATTTTGCAGTAAAAAAGCTCAGTAATAGTAGTACTGATAAACTGATCATCACTATCAGTAAGAAAATAAGTTGGAAACCAAAAGAATGACAAGAAAAGTAATACTATAAACTACTTACACAAAATGCTCCAATACAAAGAGTTCCCAAGAAAAGAATTTGCCGTAATGTTAAGTTACATGTAGAAACTGAGCGGCGAGATATGATATAAGGTAGAAGGCCCTTAAATAGCTTTCAAATGAAAGGGATTCGGATCTCACCAGAATGTACATTTGAAAGTTAAGTTGTTAATGACTTTGCTTGTACATTTGAAAAGTACACGCGTGAGTTACAAACTTTAAAGCCAACACCCAAATACTTGGCTAATATCGTAGTAACAAATTTGGTCAAGCAACACAAGTAAGGGGCAACTTAAAGGTTCTTAGTTCTAACATCATATATTTCCACGATGGGAATCTTGGGCTGGAGACCTTTTAGGTATGTACAGCTTAGTACTTAGTACATGTAAAAGTCACTCGTATTGTTTATTGCATCCAGCAAATGCACTTGATTTAATTTATTTCTTGTAGATATTTCTCATAATTTTCGAGAGAGTTCACTAAGGCGAGCATTTGGGAACATTTCATATGAGTTTTTCCGATATGCCCAAGCATTACTTAGATAGCGAAACTAGGCCTCGAGATGAGGAGCACATCATTTTCTTCTTTGGTTTGGTTTGAAGGCTTACAAGTTCGTTTTATTTTTTCGCGTCTAGGACGAAATCTGAGATTACTTGTTTTCCTAAACCTTTGCATTATAAGATACACTTACGTATAGGACACCTTAGAGGAATTTTTTATACAGCCATATCCATCAATGCATGTGGAGTTAATGACAGTATATGGGGAATATCTCTCACTCAACCACCACATTGATACTTACCGGTCTAGACGCTTGAGCAGAAAAAGATAAACTTTGGGTGCCTTTTTTTATGTACTGCGATTAGATACCAAGTTTAATTGGATCACGAGGTGTTGTTGCTGTCTTTTATCGATGGATCTGGTTATTTAACTATAACCTTTTTTCTTTTTGTTTGTTTGTATCATCTTTTGATCGATATCGATTCTGTTTCGATTGCTTAGCCAAAAAGAAGTCTACACATGAGGTAGGATCAAGTTCCAGATTGTTTATTGTCAAAAGAAATCAATACTTTTGGATATTTTTGTTGGTCATGTGGTAGGTTCTCATTGCCAAAACTCAAACTGACTCAATCCTTCAATAGAAGGTTGTATTCTCCCAACTAAATCTTGCAAAACTTCCCATAAGATGATTTAAAAGGGAAATAATTTTCTTGGGGGTAACTGCTGCTTATCATGGATAATCTCTACATGGAAACTTAACATCTCTTTAAGAATTTTGCTTTTTACCAGTGTGCATTGAAGTTGCTCAAACCCCGCCATTAGCGGTTCGGATGGTGGATGCTTGTTGCTAGATTGTTTCTCAAGTAGCCGAGTAGAACATGATGGAGTGGATTTCGTTTGGGTATAGAGGCTGAATGGAATCATGCATGTTCGAATTCAAAATTATATTTAAATTCGGTCGAAAGCAGTTCAGGGTTGCTAGCGCCCCCGGAACCTCCCTTCATACTGGCAAACAAAATGTGTACCAGGCTACCATACCAACCGAAGCTATTCACTGTTAAAATGTTGGATAAATAATCAAAGTCAATAGTACACAAAGTTTTATACACATACCATTCCTCTAAAAAATCAAATTGATAAGCACCATAACTATTATTGGGGTGCCACCATTAACCATTTTATTCCACATAAAGAACAATACATACGCCTGCTCCAAAGGCACAAGAGAGAGTGCAGAGACAACCCCTGAAGAAAACAGGGACGCTGTCATTGTGCCATACTGCCATTATTCTCGTCCATTTATGTCGACCATATTAAATCATTCTTCATGGAAATGAAAGTGTTCGTTCACTTGTTATTGATTCACAATCATAGTACTAGGAAGTCATAACTAGCAGTTATCTGTTACTATCATGTCTTGAAGCTTGGTGATGAATTCGTCAGTGTAGGAGGATTCAAGATTATCTTTTAGCAAAAACTTTTTCCATTTGGCATGGTTGAGTCTCACTTCGTTAGATACTTCGCCATTTTCGTCCATCACTAACATCACAGCATTGCAAATACTTTTTTTCGTAAACCAACTATCTTCCTCTCCTCTCTCAACCTCAACTCCAGCTTTTAAATCCCCTGCTATGAACCTCGCATTTATTATCTGATCACCAATCTGTGGTAATAATACAATCTGACAGTCATTAACTAATGCCTCTGTTATCGAGCCTGATCCACAATGGGTAACAAAACACCCGATGGAAGGGTGACTCAGTATCAGTTGCTGCTGAATCCATCCCCCCTCTACAATTCCTCTCCCTTTCACTCTGTCTGTAAACCCTTCTGGAAGCACTTCCTCGACTGAATTATTTCCTGTTGGTGGTTTCAGTGCAGCCAAAAATGGCAAGCCAGTAAGTTCCAAACCCAAAACTAGTTCCTGGAACTGATGTTTATTCAAGTTAGATTGACTTCCAAGGGCAGAGTAGACAACTGATCCTTTCTTGAATCCACCTAGCCACTTGTCCCACTTCTCATCAAAAGTGGAAGTGGGTGTTTCAGGAATTACAGGTCCAGAGGCTAGAACAGGCTTTTTAAATTGTCTCTCTAGATAGTCACAAAATGCTCCTTCCATCTCCTTACAAGCCTTGAAAGCCAAGGCGTCACAATCGCTTAATGATATCATCATTCGATTGTTGAACGAGACACCGCTACCATATTCTAAATCCCTAAAGAAGGCACTTGCCTTTGCTTCATAGGGGCGGAGCTTCACAGCCGAAGGTGGGAAGCCCAAAGGCGGAAGTTCCATGTTCAGTTCTGATCCTTGGCCTCGTTCTGGGGACAATTCGTAAGCAATAGTTGCTGGACTGATGATACAATAATGTACAGACTTAATACCAAGTCGACGAGCCAGCGCTGGGAGCCAGTGAGTAAAATCAAAAAAGATCAAGTCAGGTTTAAGGTCAAGTAAGATGGATTCAACGGTTGACTCAGTACGATCCATGGCTGTCATAAGGTGAGTATGCAAGGGGTATGGAATGTCTGCAGTGGTTTCTGCATGAGATGGGAGGCCATCAACGCGTGGGACATCTAGTAGAATGAAACTGATGAGGTTCGGATGAAGGTTGAACGAGTTGAGTTTTGATTTTGTTTTGGTTGGTAATAAGAAAGAAACTCTATGGCCTCTCTCTGCAAATTTGTTTGCACTGTGAAGGAAAGCAGTCAGATGACCCATTGCAAACCAAGGAAACATGACTATGTGCAGCATTTTGCCTCCACTATCCATCGCCATAGTTCTCCTTGATCTGTCCACTCACTGTCAGGAAATATATAAACACGAAACTCTATTAATGCTTCTGGATCATTCTTTGGATCAACATTTGGTCATTAGCTAAACAAGTAGTTCTTAAATGACTATAAACGAAGTTGTTTTCCATAAACAAGCTCAGTTATGGTAATACTAATAAACCTGATTATCACTATCAATAAGAAAATAAACTGAGAACCAATAGAATGCCAAGAAAGATAATGAAAATTACTTACAGAAAATGCTCCAATTGAAAAAAGTTGCCAAGAACTTCCTGCGCAGTGTTTAGTTACAATTAAAAATTGAGATGCGAGATATGAATAAAGGCTAGAGACCCTTAAATAGTGTTCAAATGACATTGCTCTTGCATTTGAAAAGGAGTTGCGTGAGAAACTTTAAAGGCTAACACCAAACACATGGCTAATATTGCATATTAACACATAAAGGTTCTAACTTCTGACATCATATATTACCTGAAAGTCGTGTGCAGATATTGTTTATTGCATCCAGCAAATTTACCTCAAGGATCAAGAAACAAAATACTTGTGGATATGAGAAATATGCATGATTTTCGAGAGAGTTGATGCACTAAAGTGAGAATTTGGGACCTTTCATGCGAGTTTCTCCACTATGCCCAAGCATTACTTTGATAACGAGAATAGGCCTCGAGATGATTCGTATATGTTTCTTTTCTGTAGTTTAGTTTGAAGGTTTACACAATGCAGGAGGAAAATTGAGACAATGGTGGAGTGATTGCCATCTCTATCTTAGACTCACAACATTTTGTACCAAGTAGAACCTGAACACAGCTATTCTGTAGTAGTCCTGTTCTTTAGGATATTTGTTATTGTTATTCAAAGTACAGCTCCACCTCCTATCGTATAGGATCACCAACTGTACATTTCAAATACAGAATTACATATTTACATTATTTATACACAGACGCGGAAAAATCGGGTCGAGTCAGATGGTTTTAGAAGAAAACCAAAAATGACATGCTAAGGGCATCAGGAAGATTTGAACTCTTGACCTCTTGTCTGAGAGATAAATGTCAAACTACTTAGACATCTCCTTGATGGTTGGTTGATTTCAAAAATCAAAGATACACTTTTATTCTCATTTTTTGACGATGTTTGTCTCGGAGATAAGAAAAGCTATCAGACGGCCAGGAACGATCCGAGGATCACATCCGACGCTCAAATTCGTCCGGATGGGTTTTTTCATCATGCGGCCAGAAAATTTCAGGTAATATTACGTGCGTGGGTATGGGTGAACAATATAGGAGGTGATGTATTTCAGTTTTTGGTATTTAAGGAAAAATACGCTTTAAGTCATTATTTGAACTGAAGGAAAATTTTAAAGGAAACTTTTCTTCGTTTGTAGCAGAAAATCAATCATAAATTTTTTACGCGTTTGAAAAAAAAAAGTTATTAATGAAGGTTGATAGATCTGCTAAGGCACATAACTAAGCATAAGAATCGGATTTTCTGTATAATAAAAACAAAGGGTCTTTATCTAATTATTATATCTCATGACATGTTACGAAAAGAATATTGTGTTACCGGTATAAATCATGGACATTGTTAGGCTCCATCATACTTGAATTGGATCATACATTCTTTTTCCTTTTTTTTTTCCTTTTTTTTTTAATACTTTAGCCTGGGTTAGCAGCTATGCCGCTAAAGAACGATTATCAAAATCTTAGTAGCAAACGTTCTTTAGCACATGAGAAACGTCGATCGAGAGAGGCGGATGAACCGATTGTTGTCAGTGATGGACGTCAACGACATCGGTCATGTACACCTGTTTTGGTACAAGTCGACCATCAAGATTTACACGACTCATCTCTTTGTGCTAAGGTTTGATTCTGTGGACATTATGTTGATGGCTTTTAAATTATGCAGGGTTTATGATTTCATATTCGAGTAGTATTCGTTGAGATGTATTGATTAATGTTTTATTTTTCAGGTATCCAGGTTATATGCTCAGAAAGCACGCCAACAAAAGGTTTGTTGTGAGAAAGTGGCAGTAGCTGAGCATCCATACATCAATGTCCCATCGCCTGGAGCTAATGTATGTTTCTGTGGTAACGTTGTATAGAGTTTACATTCCCCAACACGTGTGCAATTTATATCCATGTGTAATGACGTGGTACAAATGATCTTTTTTTAGCTTACTAGCTTTCCTGATCACCTGCACAGAGAGCACACTGAGAGAAGGAAGCGCAGAAGCACAAGGAATGTGAGGATGGTCTCATAGAACAACAGTGTGATGGCCAGTTTCCATGTTATTCAAGATCCTAGATTTCTAAGCAAATCAACATTAATAGAATAGCCTTTATACTATATTGTCCCAGCTACTTTAATATTATTTTTATTTTTTGCCGTTTAGTTTAAATAGATGGGTTAACACCGTAGGCATTAATCCGTTTTATACACAACCCAGATCGACGGGGTATGAACAATTACCATATTTTATCTTAAGGAGGTTTTAGATCATGTGCTAAATATCCATTAATAGCTATTGGTTTAATAAGATAGTCTTTGGTTACAGTTATTCACCTATATTTATGTTGGCACTTAGTATTAGTATATTTTGTTTGATTTCATGTCCCACCTAACATTTTTATGCATATATGACAGATTCACAGGCCTAAACGGACACGTACAAGTTATTCGAAGAAAGCATGCCCTGAAACATCGAGCCAAAATTCGATTATTGGCGTATGAATCTCACCACTACTCATCTCCTTATTCTTTTAATATTTTTACGGCTTTCCAATTACCCGTTTTTCCTTATTGACCTATCTGTATCATTTCTATGTATAGAAGCCAGATTAATCATGTTCAATGTACATGATTAATTACCCTTAATGGAATTCTTTATATTTTTTCTTGTTTAATCATGTTCAATGTATCCCTTGTTTAAGCATGTTCAATGTACTGGTGAATACGGACGTTACCTCCGGTAATGTGAGTGCTAGCACTGACATGACGACTTCAGACCTAGCAATGGGTTCAACCTATGTTCAAATGTGACTTCCCAACTAAGACATTTCTTGCCATACTATTTCTTATATTGGTTTATGTACATTTGGTACTAATGGTATGTATCCGCTGTTGTGCACAGAACGACTTCTGTCGAGGACTTTTCATCGGATACTTCTGATGAATTTTTTGGTATATCGGATGATGAAGACGACGATGATACATAGATCACTTTGGACCAAAAATACTTAGTTGTTCGTCATTATCTTGGAAAGATGTATATTAGTTGTCCAGTTTGTGGGGCGTTGCATTGGATCGACGGGAGGGTGACCAGTTCATCCAAGAAGAGACCACAGTTTGCTAAATGTTGTCGTAGAGGAAAAGTAACACTCCCGACGCTGCGTGTGCCTCCCGAGGAACTGATGGAGTTATTAGATGGTGACATTGCCAAGTCAAGATTTTTCCGTGAACACATCCAGGAGTATAATGCTTCAAATGATTTTACCAGTTTGGGTTGCAAACTGGATACCAGGGATTTTAAGGGTAAGGATCTGCATTGTTCTTCTATACACGGAGAAATTCGTCACAGAAGTGGGTCGTTGTTACCCCAAGAGAGACAAGATCCAATTTATTCACAACTATATGTATATGATCCTAATCTCGCCCTGGCTTTTCGTGCTAAACGAAATCCCCGACTGGATAAAGATATTCTAAAAATAATTCAGGATACCCTTTTAGAGCATAATGTATTTTGCACTAAGTATCATCGGGCACATGATATTCTTAGTAAGATTGGTCCCGCAGAGCAGACGGTGAAGGTAATTATGCATTACAAAGAAACTACGGACGAAAGGCGTTATAATTTGCCAATATCTTACAAAGTTTCGGTTATACTACCCGGGGATGGTTCTGAGATGCCTAGATTTCGGGATATTATACTACATCTGAAAGCAGGTAATAGATTTAAGCGTATTTTCGAATGTCATCCGGCATACTTGCCTTTGCATTACGTTTTGTTATTTCCGTACGGTGAGATGAGTTGGCATTCGGGTATGACGCAGTTGGAACCAGGTACAGATACTGAGAAACGATTGACTCTAAGGCATTTTCATAGTCTCCGCCTTTTCCAGCGTCCGGATGAGTACTCTACGATCTAGAGGGATAAAAAATTATTCCAAGAGTACTTGGTGGATGCTTGGGAATCAACTGAGTAGAGACGTTTGTATTTTCTTAAGAAAAATCAAGATAAGCTACGTGCAGATTCTTACACAAATATAATGGGCTCGACAGATTCTGGGATGGATCACAACGACAGAGGGAAACCATACGTTTTTCCATCCACTTTTATTGGCGGTCCTAGGCACATGTTTGATATTTACCAAGATTCAATGGCCATTACACGGTTTAGCCAGCATCCAGATATCTTCCTGACAATGACTGCGAATCCATGCTGGCCTGAAATTCGAGATGCATTTCTATCCTATCAATACGTTTCTGATCGTCCTGACCTGGTAGCCTGCGTCTTTGAGATGAAGAGAGTTGCGTTGATGAAGGAGATAAAACAAAGGGAAAGTTTTTGGGAAAGTGGTTGTGCATGTATTCACGATTGAATTTCAAAAACGTGTTTTGCCTCATATGCATGTTTTTATATACTTGGATGGTCCCTAAAAAATTCGTACAATTGAGAAGGTTGACAAGTTTGTTTCTGCTGAATTTTCGGATGAAAATGTCGATCCATTTTTTTTTAGACTGTTAGGAAATGCATGGTACATGGTCCATGTGGTTCATATTCCATGAGCATGAAAAATGGAAAATGCAGTAGAGGATATCCAAAGAAGCAAACTGATAGTACCACCTTGTATGAAAGTGGGTATCCAGTCTATCGCCGATGCAATAATAGTAAGGAGATATTTATCTATAAGCGATTCGTGGTGAACAACACAAACGTTGTGTCATACAATCCTTATCTTTCTAGGATATTCAATTGCCACATCAATGTTGAGATTTGTAGTGTTGTGAGGGATGTTAAGTATATACATAAGTATATTTATAAAGGTCATAATCGTGCAATGTTGGTTGTAGGTGAGTGTGATGAGGTGTAACAGTACATTCATGCAAGGTATATTGAGCCACCCGAGGCGGCATGTCGTTTATACGGTCATTCGATGCATGAAGAAGACCTTAACGGTGTTCGTATGGCTATTCATCTTCCCAGTCAACAAAGAATTGTGTATGACGGAACTAATTTTATGGTTAATGGCAGTGATGCTGCGGAGAACTGTAGGTCAACATTGATGGAATACTTTGAGTACTACTCTAAGAATCCTACCACGAAAGGATATACTTATCAAGATTTTCCACAACATTTCGTGTGGGATAAGAAAAATTGGACAGTAAAGAAGCAAGATTTTGCAATTGCAAGGATGTACTTTGTAAGCCCTAATGCGGGAGAATTATATTATCTTCGTTTATTGCTAACCGTTGTAGCTGGAGCAAGTTCATTTGATGACTTAAAAACAGTTGCAGATGGTGACATTAGAAGGCAGTATCTAACTTTCAAAGCTGCATGTGTTGCACTTGGGATTTTAGAGGATGAAAAGGAATGGTTTAAATGTATACAAGAATCAACAGTTACAAAAACTGGACCCCAACTAAGAATTTTTTTTAAGATTATTCTTTTTGACTGTAATCTAACACATCTAGATGTTTTGTGGTCAAAGTTTGGGCTAAACGTATGCGATGATCTGCACTTTAGACTGCGCATAGTGTATAATATCCGTAAACCAACCGATGAGCATGCACTTAACTATGGACTATACTTTTTGCATGAACAACATCGTGAGTGCGGCAAGTTTCTTGAAGATTTTGAAGATATACCAAGGACAAAACTGATTTGGAGTGATGTTGTTGGTGACAAGTTTGTTTGGGAGCATGTTGCCTTCAACTCGCGATACGTGGTTCCGAGGTCGATGAAAGAACCGAGAAGCTGAACTTAACTCAGTTGTCTCCATACAATACCGTGGTCTGTTCCGTGAGAAATGGTGATGGCAAACTTTTTTTCTCAATGGTAGTGCATGCTGTGGAAAAACATTTTTTTATAACACACTTGCATCGAGCTGCCGTAGGGATGGACACATAGTTTTGACTGCTGCATCGTCTGGAACTGCTTCGCTGCTTCTGGTGGGAGACCGCACAACATATTTGATGTTTAGAATTCAAATAGAAATATCCAAGAACAGTGTTTGTGGGGTTGACAAACAGGATTGACATTCTAAGCTTCTAAAACAAGTGAAATTAAATATATGGGATGGAGTTATAATGCAGCATAGATTTTATGTTGAAGCAGTTGATCGAACACTATGTGATATTAAGGATAAGGAAAGACCTTTTGGTGGCATTACTGTTGTTCTAGGTGGAGACTTTAGACAAACATTGCATGTTATACCCGATGGATATCATGAAGAAGTTGTTGGGGCATGTTTAAGAAGATCATTGCTTTGGAACGATGTCATTTTCCTGGCGCCTCATCGGAATATGCATCTGAATGCATTTGGGCCAGAAAATGTAAATTTTGAGGTATGGATCCTTCCAATGTCATTTATATCCATTTGTTACGTTTTTAACTTATGCATAGCTCTGATATGTACCTAATTGATATAATAGTTTGGTGATAATCCAAAAGATGTTGTTGATCTTTCGAGTTCAGTAACTAGGTCTAAAGATATGCCTGGGTTAATAAAAATTCTTTATCCATGGATGGAGAAAAAAGAAAAAGTATCTCCAGAACGTTTCACAGAATGGGTCATACTGTCGGCATGTAATGACGATGTACACAAGAGTAATGCAGAAGCAATGAATACCTTGGATGGGGATATGTACACGTACCTCGCTGCCGAAAAACTAAATGCAGATGACACTAGAAATATTCCATCGCTTTCTAGATAATTTTTGCAGAATTTAAACCCACCTGGAATGCCTCAGTTTAGACTAGATCTTAAAGTTGGATGCCCAATCATGTTTTTCAGAAATCTTGCACCCAATGAAGGTCTCTGCAATGGCACAAGGTTATTGGTAACTAGGTGCGGCCAGCATGTAATCGAAGATAAGATTTTAACCGGTGATAAAACGGGTGAAATTGTGTTTATCCCAAGGATAAATTTTAAGCCGTTGGCATCGGATATGAATATCAACCTTACTAGGCGTCAGTTTCTTGTCCGTCCATCTTACGCCATGACAATTAACAAGTCATAAGGTCAGTCCGTTAAATATGTTGGAATTGGTCTACGCACTCCTGCGTTTATCCATGGACAACTTTAAGAAGCATTGTCGAGATGCACTTCCACGCGTAGAATAAATGTGTTATTACCAGATGAAACCACGGATCTTTCAACAACAAATATCATGTACCCCGAGGTTTTATTGTAGAGCTGCTAAAATCACATTCTCTGCAACAGAGTTGATGGTACACATTAATCAACCTAAGAACTAATCGGTTTATATTAGACATAGATAAAAGGAGAGGAATTGATATAATTATTATATAATGAGGTTTTTAGCCATGTTTGATTTTATTTAGATTCATGATGTTGCGTAACATATTTGGGAACTAGAACTATAACATTACAGATGTGACAGGGTGGCATGATCATTAATGTTTGTCTCCTTGAGTAGCACAGTTCATGTTCATGTTTTGTTTTCTAAGTGGTTCTATATATCCATGGAGGATTGAATTATGTTCTATATGTTGGACTATATTTGACACCGATGAAAAGCAAGTTATACCTGGAACTCCCGTGTGTATATATCTAAGTGTATGCATTCTTCGGATAATTTGTATGAGCAACTATATCCACATCCTCACATCCATTGAGTAGTGGTAATAAAAAAAGATATTTAGACACCTTATTTTAATTTATTACCAATCTGAAAACAGATGCAAGGATATTTACATTCTCACAGGGTAATGGTGGTAGTAGTGAACTACGGTTTCCCATTGAATGTCAACGAGGTACCATTTGAAGCTCAATGCTGCAGAGAAGGTTTCTCTTGAATGCAAAGATCACAGGATTATAAGATTAGGATCAAGTTTAAAAGTTGTACATCACTGTTCTTATAACATAGTCCTGTAATGATGGATGATTCTGGAACTATAACAAGAAATCGCAGAGATGATTCAGTCCAAATTATGAGAAAAAGGGATTCTATAAATTCACAAATTTAAAGATGGAAACTTATTTAGATAATTTAGAGAAACTATACTGTTAATGGTAAGACAAGTAACATACATCAAATGTAGATTCCGATATCAAACACGATGCAACGATATTCAATCTTAAAAATATTTAATAATAACTTTAATGCAACGATCTAGCTTAAATTAAACTAATTGATACGACAAAATAATTTAACCCAAGCTAAACAAGTAAAAGACTTTTTCATTTCACAAATCCAAAGATAAAAACTTATTCAGATAATTTGGTAAGATCGTACCTGTTGGTGGCAAGACAGGATTCCCATCATAAGCCCTAAAAATGAAATCGGTGGTTTAGCTCTAATTGAAGAAGAAGGTATAACGCTGGACATTCAAAGGATGCATTCAGATGCCTGATTTACTACCTTGGTCTGGATTATCACTGGATTCTTCCTATTCAGAATATCGATTGAAGGATTCAGCTATAATTTTAAACCAAGGAAGAACAAGTTGTAGATAAATTCAGTCAACGCATCAAGTGGAGAATCCATTTTAATGCATGATTGAAATATCAAAACATTTCCCAGAATTATGAAACTTTATTAGCTTAAAAAACATATAATTTTCTCTGGCTTCATATCAAGAAGCTTTCGATGGGGTTCCCACGACCATAGTCTTGAAATTTTTAAAAAAAATATGTCGGGTAAAGTACATGAGATGGCTAATGGGGGTAGTTACCAATGGGCTACAAATTAACCAATAGCCCAGTTTAGCTTGGGTGTACTAATATAAAATAGCCGGATAATAATAAAAAACATGTTTCAGTTAAGCTGCATATAGGAAAATTGACACAAATTTAGTTATTTTGGGACACTGATTTATTTATTCGTAAAACTAATACAATTTTGAGTATATGTGTATTATTTTAAGTAGTCGGTTGATAATAAATAACATAATTGAGTTTGGTCGGATTTAGGAAAGCTAATGTAAATTGGGTTATTTTACTCTTCATGATTTCCTTATTGCAAAAAATACTACAATTTGAGTTATATGGAAATACTGATTTCCTTAACCAGGCTCCTTCGAAACCTATATATATAGGACACAAAGTCATGTATACAAGATACATATCAAAGACTATTTTGGAGAGGTGATATCACAAGATTCCAAGGTACATCTCCCTTCTCTTTTTTGCATAGTTAACAGTTAATACATAAGCTCTGTTTATATCACACTGTTTTGTAACTATTCTTATGCATATAACTATTTTATTCTACGCAGTTGTTGGATGTTTTATTTGTTACGTTTATGATTGTGATATCATGTGCAGAGATAAGTCTGGAAAACATGGCCTATACTTTGTTTAATGAATTGGATCCTTACTAAGTTCGTCAGAAGGTTGTTAGGGTAAGGGTCTTAAGGGTATGTAAATTCGGAAATTGAAATACCAAGGAAGTGTTTACGATGGAAAATTCACTTAATGGATGGGAAGGTAAGTAAATCCCCTTTGTGGATGTATATCTTTCAAATTATACGTGGTCTTTAATGGTCGTGCTGAAATATGTTAATTGTGTGATACAACAAACCTAGATGCAAGCAAAGGTACCAAAGGACCTGATTGAAATATTTAAACCCCGGTTAGTGGAAGGGAATTTATGTTCCATCGAGAGATTTAACATGTCCGCGGCAAAAGGAAGTTTCCGGATTGTGGATTATAAAAACGTTATGTGGTTTAACAAGTTTACTAGAGTGAATCAACTGGGCATTGGTGAATTGGTATTTCCTGCGGAGAAATCTAATTTTATGGACTTCAAAAGTGCATCGGAAAAAGTAAACGACAACTAATTATATCTAAGTAAGCCACAAACCACTTTTTAGTTTTGTATGCGATGTATAAGAGGTAAATATAATTAACAACACTATTACTTGCAGATGTCATTAGAAGATTGAATTCTTTTACAGGTATTGATACAATGACATTCAATAGTCAAACAGGAGCTGACGATGTTCAGAAGATAAAGATAGTTATCTTAGATACGAGGTATGTAATCTGGATTGAATAGTTAACATGATGATTAAGTTAGCTACGAGCATTTAATCTTTTTGTCGTGTATGGATTACGAATTAATTTTAATTCTATATTGTTGTTGAAACAATAGGGTTGATGTAACTTTATGGGGGGGGGGGGGGGGGGGGTT
>JAJJMC010030977.1:27442600-27489624 GCA_023531435.1 Papaver californicum | reverse complement strand
TTTTTTTGCCGTGTATGGGTTAGAAATTGATGTTTAATTATATATTGTTGTTGAAACAGTGGGGTTGATATGAGTATAATTCTATGGGGGTGGGTGAGGGATTATGCAACTCAATTGAAGAGGGTGTCATAGAGGAACACATAAAAACTCCAATGATTGTTATTGTTACTGGAGCGTTTGTAAACGAGTTTAGAGGTTAGTGGTCCATTACTGATTAATGATGACATGTTCGTATATTAATATTTGTTTTAACGCCTAATAGACAATTGCATCTTACAACATGTACAATTTTCCTGGCCACGACACCTGTATCTAGAGTGTTGATCAATCTGGACATACCAACAGTCAACGAGTTCAATAAAAAGTATGTGTTCGGCATATAAAGTGTATTATACGATTTTTATTACATACTAAAATTGCACAATTAATCTATGCAAACTCAAACCGGGAGACAGTGAAATCACATTGATTTCCTTGCCGCGACCAGATGATCCCAACGAAAATAGAAAGACTATACATGAAGCAACTGACATGATACAATACACTGAGAATATACTAAGTGTGTATTTTGTTGATTCTGTTGACCCCCTGAGACTAAAGATATCTAAGCGTGTGGTGTTTCAAATAAATGGCAGGGTAAAACATTCACATGTGAAGCGACAGTAATGGGCTTGGTTGAGAACAAAGATTGGTACTACATGGCATTTCAACAAATTTACAAAAATGGTTGAGTACGACGAAGACGACGAGCCTTGGTGTGGAAAGTGAAAAAATAGATTCGAGGAGGATGCACCATGGTGGGAAGAATTGATAATTTTTAATAAAAGGATGCACAAACCAACAAGATTTAATAACCATTAGAATATACACAGGTACAAAATAGGTTTGACTATAAAATATGATAAGAATACTGCAGCATTCACGATGATGGGAAGGACAACAGAAAAATTGATGAATTGCATTGCAAATGAGCATGTGGATTACCTTGAAAAATGCAATAAGGTAACGACTTATTAGCGTGGATAATTAACTTGATTATAGG
The DNA here is from genome assembly GCA_023531435.1 of Papaver californicum. Classification (NCBI taxonomy): domain Eukaryota; kingdom Viridiplantae; phylum Streptophyta; class Magnoliopsida; order Ranunculales; family Papaveraceae; genus Papaver; species Papaver californicum. The sequence continues at coordinate 27,488,582 of JAJJMC010030977.1, read as the reverse complement.
TATATATATTATGAGCTCATGCTTACTGTACTACATGTTTCCAAATGTAGATTAACAAGGGTGAAAAGTCACACGGGTGGTTCGACAAACTCAAAGACCGCACCTTTGTCTTCAAATTGGTAATCCTGGAGTACAATATAACTAATCAATCTGACAATTTTGCGGTTCAGAAAGTCTTTAAGCTTGCAGATGACTACGAGGATTTGGATGTGAATACAGAACCCCAGGTAGTCTTCCATGCGATTAGTATTAAAATGTATTTTTTTTTACTTATGTGATCAACTGTTTACATATGAAATTTTATTCCTTTGTAGTGTCCAAGACCTAAAAGTAGTGTCCTACATACTACCGAAGACAAGGACAAAGTGACATCTAAGAGGGGGAGGGGACGTGCACCAGGTAACGACAAGGGAATAAAATAACCAAGCACATCGGTCAAAAAAGCTCCGCGCAAACCGAAAAAAAGTTAGCTCAAATGACGAAGATTAGACAGTTTTTTCAATTTAGCTAATACGAAAAAGCGATGGATTGACTTGGTTACATCTATTTCTTTTAGGATAAGGTTCTCATAGGATTTGATCACTCTTTTCGGTGTTGACGTATACGTTAGGGTTCATTTGAATTGTTTTATACTTTTTTACCAGTTGTAATGTTTTGGGCTATTGTCCTGGGATTTGTTAGGCATACTCATTAGACCATAAGTTTATAGTTATTTTCTTTGAGGATTAAATAATTACTGGATCTTTGGTGTTCTTCCTATAGACTTAGAATGCAGTATTTATAACTAATTTGGGTATCGTATCTTCGCTGATCAATTAGTTTACGTGTCTGTTAAAAAAGGTAAGGTTTTTCTAATGTTATTTTTTAGTATCCAGATTGGTGGCTTCGTTGATTTAGAGGGGAAGGTTTAGCCGTGTTATATAGATTTTAGTTTTTTACGTCTTAACTACCTTTGTTAACTTATCTAGATTGTTCAAATACTTATTCTTGATGGTATTATTTTACCCTTAATGTCTTTGTATCGGTTTGGTATGTCATTAATATACGACGCATTGCTATCATATTATTTTACCCTTGGTGGTCTGCTATGGTATTATCTAAACTTAAAAGCTAACGTACAAGTACCTACGATATAATTCCTATTCATTTACATTTGACCATTAAGATAGTCATAATCAACTTGCTCACCACTATAGTGGTTTTGGTTAGATGTCATGCTAAGGTGGGTGCACGTCAATTGCACGAATCAAAGTTGTAGATTCCAACCAAACACCTTAAAGTATTTTGTGGGATTAATGGTGTGTAGTAGGATAGTTTCAGTATGTTATATTAGTTTGTAGTTCTTAGTTTCTATGATATTTTTATTTTTTCGCTATGTGTTATTGTCAAGGTGACTAATTGACACATAATACCTAATATTATCAAGAAACATATAATATCTGATACAAATATTACATAGCATAATCAGTTTTATATCATTCAACTAAAACTATGGGAATAAACCAACAAACGTTATAAAGAACCTAGGATGTTAGCATTCAAAGAACGTCCACAACAAAAGTATTGTGTTAACATGGATAAAGTTTGGGATCAATAGAGAATACAAATGTGCAAATAAGGTCTTATAGTGCATAAAACTGTAGAAAGAAAATGGAAAGTCGTGTGCAATTCAAACTGCAGTAAGGTCTTATTCAGTGAATTGAAAATGCAATTCTGCAATGACGGATAGACGGGTTCACGTGGGCATAGTCACATATAATCATGGTGTGCTTTAAAATGGAAGTAATTTATGATTTTGTTATTACTGTCCGTGCATAACGTGCTTCGAATGTCAATTATAAAAATCATACTAAAAATAAAGACATTGAAATAGCCGATTGTCATATTCTTTGTTAGCCCATCCCCAGTTTTATAAGGTTGCTCATATCTAAACAACGTGGGTGCCTGTATAAATAAGTAGTTTGGGTTTTAATTAATAGAGTATATCATCCATGCGATTGGATTTGCTTATAATAATTTTAGATCCATTGAAACACTATTTCCTAAGGGGAAAAACAAATTTGCAATGTTTGTAATTTTTATCAATTCGTTTAAAAGGAATTAAAAAAAAACTTAAAATAAGATATTATTATATATATACACCCTAATATATATTTTTTAACCATGGATTCCTAATATTACTAGAATATATTCTTGATATTATGAAAAGTCTAAGACTTTTCTTAACAATCAAGTCTCACAATCTTGCTCCTACAGATTTCTTCAATAAGGCTTTTATGCAACCTATATATATATATATAATATGCAACTGCACACACAGAACATCCATCGGAGAGCTAGGAAAACTTTTAAGGAGAAATCGACTCAGAAGAGATGAATAACCATGATACTCCAAGGGAAAAAAGAAATTTCCGTAGAGAATTCCTTGATGCAAAAAGATCTTCCAAAAAACTCTATAGCAGCGACAAAGGTATGTAGCTATATTTTTTCAAGAAGATCCAATATAATTTTTCAAAGGTGATTAGATAATTATTTATGGATATTATGATCTCTGGATAATAACCTTGAGTTTCCTGGCCATGGTCATGACTAACACTGCAATAATCAACTAACACTTTCGATTGACCAGATAAGATACGATAGCATAGCGTATCTTTTAATAGTAGAGCATTCAAGAGCGGAAGTGCTATCGCTCTGCATAGGCCCATTAGTCATTTTAAGTATATGTCCTTGCTAACAAGTAGTTATTAGGGACTATTTGCATGTTTTATACAAATACTGAAGTATGTTGTGCGTTAAATTACATCCAAGTGGATAATTTAATGTATTGACTATTAGTTTATGTTTCAATGGTCAAATAGGAGACGATGGCATAGGGAATCTTGTCAAGCATATAAGTAGATTTGTCGGTTATATTTCCGGGGAAGTAGCAGGATGAAATCCAACTAAAGTCCGAAAAGGAATTTTTAGGTGTTGTTGTCGACACTACTTATCCAGATATTTAGGAAGGTACCAAGAACGCTAAATATCTAAAACACGGAAATATTGCAACAAATACACGTGAAAACATGGACAAACTCAATGCTCACATCGTGTCATTTTTACTAAGGGGGGAACATACATATGTAAGTGAAGATTTAGATGTTGAAAAGGAAAAGGAAGGCTATAACAGGACAAAATGCTATAATCAGAAGGAAATTTTGAATCGCTTGAATTTCCAGGATTTCCATGCCATGTGATCCGACTAAGAATTGGTGTACCAATAATGTTATGGCAAGACATAGATGATGAACAACTTACAAAAGGGACCAGACTTTGGGTCACAGATTGTCAGACTGCAGTAATCCATGCTAAGGTGTTGAGGGGAAAAAAAACTGGGAAAACGGTCGACTTATTAAGAGTAAAGACTAACAAATTCATTGATGCATACCAAATGGTTCTGACAAGACGCCAATTTCCCGTAACAACCTGTTATGGAAGTCTGATGGAGAATACCAAGGCACATAGTCTGCAAAATGTAGGTATATACATTGAGACAACCATGTTTCATCCTAACCTTTTTTTTCAGTTGGTCTCAATCTCCACGCCCAACAAACCTATGAGTATGGTGATTATAGTAAACAAGGACGGCATGGATAAATTTACGAAAGTTGTATTCACGCAGGAAAATTACGAGAACATGCCGCTAATTTATGTGTTGTCCAGAAGGTGCAAATGAAACTAAGTAAGCCATCCAGGTTTATTTTTCTAGGTTATGTTTTAATCAGATCTCAAGTATAGTTTTATTTCTTTATTTTAGAACTACGATTATGTTAAGGATATGGATATTAATAACTTTTATTTATTATCGACTCTGATTTAGTTATCTCTATTGTACGTTTTTTTTTTACCTTTTATCCATCAATCCAATTAAGATAGTTATACGATCTCGATTTTAGACTGTTCATTATATAACATACAATGGTTGGATCGTAGCTCTAACTATGTTTAAAAATAAAAATTTATCACTACACATAATAAATTAGAACTATCTGTCTCACATAACAATATTATTGCACCTACAAATAAGCTTAAAATCATTACTTAATCATTCCCACGTTTATGAAAATAGTAATTAATTAGTTCAAAGGAAGAAAAAGATTACTCTTTCCATGTATAATAGAATCAACGGAAGGTCTTATAACCTTTTTTTTAACGATCACAGTAAAAAAAAAAATTATGTTAGAGTAAACATATTAAAATTGTTTAAATATAATCATTTGTTTTCAGGAATATATATAGCACCCAATCAAAAAATACACATATGTATTATTTTAGTCTTTTAGAATTTAATTTATTTATATAAGCAAATCCCAAGTCTAGAAATATATACTACTTCATCTATGTCGGATCACGTGTCACATTGATAAACTGCAAAATAACTAAAGTGTACTAATATAAAATAGACATAGATTTAATCGTGTTCATCGTTGGAGGCAGGTTGTTCATCGGAATCTTCTTCCTCTTTGTTGTTGTGTTCTATTTTTCTTCTTTTACGTAGAAGTTCCGAAGCATCCAAGTTATTATCACCGCTGGCATCGTTATTGTCGTCGTCACTCTCTCTTCCTTCTTTGTCGGCTTCGTTGTCGTTGTCCCCCTCTTCGCCCTTTTCTTATTCGTTGTTGGATTTGTTGTCACGCTTATCCTATTTTCCCTCTCTTTCTTTGTCGTCGGATTTGTTGTCGTTTCCATCCCCTTTGCCCTCCCCTTCTTTGTTTTCGGATTTGTTGTCGTTGCCATCCCCTTCACCGTCCCCTTCTTCGTCATCTTCTTCATCCTCGGATTCGTTGTTATGTCATCCTCTTCACTATACTCTTCTTCGTCGTTGTTTTTAACTGCAATGAGTTCGGCTTCAGGATCGTCTTCTAAAATATCATTTTCAGGATCTTCATGGTACGCTTCACTGCTCACGTCATCTTTTGACTCATTTGTACCATAGTAGTGTGCATCGCTTGAAATGTTTTCTGAGTTATCCGATGATGTTTCAGTGAATTAACCGTCACCAATTGGTATGCCAACCATTATCTGATTTAATACATGATCAACGTCAACAATAGTGTAATCTATTTTGTTAATTGCAGAATAGATATTTTGGATAAATCTATTAAGGAAAAAAACTTAATACAACATGATTCCAAGATTAATTAGGGTTAACAGTCGTTTGATGCTACCTTATGATATTGCCATAAATATTAGGTTGTATAATTATTGATGTATCTATGGCCAAGGAAACACCGATTGTTTACGATACAATATTTTTTTTAAGAATCTTGATGTTCTGAACAAAAGTATGTGTAACATGTACAAAGAAGTAATGATTTGATGTTTCTGTTTAGACAAAGATGCTTTAAATTGATTATGTGTGATCAATTAAAATGGTGAAAACTAAGAAATGATGCATCATATACGAGTAAAGTAACGGGGATCGGAACTTACCAGTTGTGAAGAGACGAATTCTTTTCTCCTATTAGTTTAACTGAAGGGTGTCTTTAGACCTTTGTTCTAAATGATCTGGATGCACATTTAAATAACAACACAAAATACATAGGTGTCTTTTCAAATAGATCTCAATACATTCACAAAGGGACCAAATGCATGTATGAAGTGATGTCTAGGACATACGTCCATTTGTAATATACCTATTGATATACCATATTTTGAAAATCGTGGCCATTGGAAACAATTAAGGCTCAAATTCCTGACTTGGTGAAGAATTGTGCCTCTACAGTGTATGTAATTTTGGTACATTTATATATTCATTGTTAGTGAAATTTGTCAAGATTGGAAAGTATGAATCTTCAAATTCTAAAAATAAATTGCATACTATTGAAAATATTTATGGTTGATTTCGTATCCAGATTTGGATATGTTATAATCGGAATTTATCATGTCTACTATTTATGGCTTGGGAATTTAGTATTCACTAAAAAAAAACGATGTGCCAAGGAGGTTTATGCTAGAAATTCAAAAAATGATTAAACAACAAGTTACAAATACTAAATAGAGGAATCCATGGTCCGGTAGCTAGGACATATACCAAACATCGTTGGTACTAAAATGATTAACAAATACCAAAGCTAATTCCCACGCATTGTGTTCCGTCTTTGGTATTTGTTACAACACATACCAAACACGATTTAATAGCCTATGTATAGAGTCTTCCGGTCTAAAAACAACTCAACCTAGGTTTTAGGAAAGAAAATAAAGTTAAAATGGAAATCTATTTCTTAGAACTAAAAACTTCTACAATTAAATACAACTGGGTTTACGAGTATAGTTTTAAGGACATCTATATAAGAGATCTTAGCACGACGGCAGAAGTATTACTTGGCGGGTCAGAAATTTATATAGAAAGCACTAATAAGATGGAATTCGAAAGAGGGGAAGAGGCCATTGGCGAGAAAAAATTCAGAATACTTAGAACATGGGATACTAAGCAGACGGATGATGAAAAAAATTTCAACTTCAATATGATCTTGCTCGATAAATTTGTAAGTCGTCCTGTTATATTAATTATTATAGGCATCGCTTTGTTGTATTAAGCCATTACATTGTAGCTCATTGTTTAGTTTTCAGGAACAACAAATCCATGTTGTCATGTCAGGAGATGATTACAGAGATCACATTAAGAAACTGGATGAGCAGAATGTTGTAACAATCACAGACTTCTTGGTGTCGAATACTGAAGCTAAGTGGAAACCTATTCCAGGAAATCTGGCACTACACTTCACCAGCAATACACGTGTTTCCTTAGACGGTATAGACAACAAAGATATACAAATGTATAAATTCATCTTAACTGATGTAAGGTAGTTCATGCAAAGGGATGTCGACATGACTTGTTGTACATGTAATTTATTATAGATGATGTTCACATATACTTATTATTCATGTTCTTATATTGACTCTGGTTCATAAATTTGATTGTAATGTTGTTGATGAAGTGATGGGATTTCTAGTGGGTATATCTAAACCAGAGCTCAGGTGAAAAGTATCCAAGCATTTTGCGGTAAAAAGGGAAATTTTAATAGGCACCGAGGGTGGTAGATTGACAAGAGTCACACTGTGGGGGGATGCTGCTAGACAAATTGGAGAAGAATTCTTACAGTACATGGACAAATATATAGTCTGTATAATAACATCAACATTGGTGGATAAATTTGATGGTAGGCCCCATGAAAAATTATCTCAGACAATAATGCTTATTTAAAATAATACATATTAACAGATGATCAGTAACATTTTTAGGGATGCATTGTCTATTGATAGATACAATTTTGTGTCTGATTTAATCTCATAATTATAGTGTTAGTTCCTAATTTTTGTATTAATATTGTTCTTTTGTAGGCATTTTTGTGAGATAGCAATTGTGGAGGATGGGTTTAAAAAGTGTTTAAATCACCAAGGGAAAATGATAAAGGCACCCAGGCCATGGATAAGGGCACCTCCTTATTTGAATTCAAAAGATGCTTCTTGGAGGGAACTTAATTCTCCCATCTGACTGAATTTGTTCAAGTGATATTTTGGGGAAGTTTCAAATATACTCTTGTACACGCAATCAAGACCAAATCAGAAGCAATTTGTTCTCGGTAATATATCGTGAGATATTTTCTCACGTTGAAAAACAGGACCAAATATTCGAGAGTTAGGAAAGAAATATTTTTGGCTGCGGGAAGAATATTCTCGTCTTTGATTGCATCTCAACAAAGATTGGAAACAACAACAAGGATTGGAAGATAATCTAATATCTCATGCAATAAAATCGAGACTCGTGATCAAGTCTTTATCACTGGTAGATGATTCTCATCAAAGAAAATATTTTCGAGATTAAAAGAGAAGATTTGACGAGATTTGGGAAGATTTGAGAAGGATTCAATGTTCTAGTATAAATAGGGGTTAATCAGAGTCTATAGGGGGGATGGCTCTGGCCAGAATCGAAGAAATCAAAAAATCAGAAAACTTGTTCATGATCGTGATGAAGAAGATGAAGAAATCGTTGCTAAAAGGTTGAAGATTTCGTGGCCAAAAAGTTAAAGATTATGTTGCTAAAGCTTTATTTTACAATGTTTATCTTCAGTGAAACACTTTTCCCTCTGTAACAGTGAGTTCGCAACGCCTAACAAACGTTGTGAACTTCCTGTTTTCATTATTTTCACTCTTTTTCATCATTTTAAACACTTTGAGCCATGAATCATTATTTTGAGAAAGTTATTAATATGAAGAGCTAAACCCCTTTGCTGAGGCGACGGAGGAAGCCATTGTTCCGAGAAAATTGGTATATTTCTATTTTAATTGATTTTTGCAATTTCTTTTATGATTATTTGCTTTGATTGAAAATTGATTTAAGGATTTTTATTAAGCAGTTGTAATTTCTTTTGAAAGAGCATGCTTAGCCTAGGGTTTTTGATGTTCTATACTTTCAATTTACAATTGTTACTTTGAAAATCTACTTTTATGACATATTAGAATCACATTAAACGTAAAGAATTGCATGAATATTGATTAGATTGAATTACTTTAATTGGTTAATGGTGAAATTCATAACCTCGGTATTTGTGTATATTATTTTCATATTTTGTGTATATTTTCTAGTTTGAAATTAGTTTTTAAATCTAAAATCAATATTCCTAAGTTCGAGAGTTTGAAACCCATTCTTACCACATCTACTAAACACATCATCTATCATCTACAAAGGCAACGGAAATATACGTGGACTTACCTATGCCAGAAGTTGACCACCTGTTGACAAGGTGATTAGTTGATTTATCTGTATAAAATTAAAATTTTGTTTTTGGGGGGGCTGTAGAAATTCTTAAATGCTATAACCAAAGGTATTGTACCTCTTGCAGCTATTGGTTCCTCTATGTAAACAATGAGCTCAAATATGTCTCTGATCACCACTATCGTCGTCTCAAAATGCACAAAAACAGTGTTGTGATAAACACACGAAATTAATGGTCTTTTTCATAAATAGGTATGGAGCCTACCTGCCAGTGATGCTTATTGATTGCAAACGGGGTCAGCAAAAACCAATCGAGGAAAATTCTTTTTTATAACAGGTTAACCTTGCGACAAGGGTGTAGTCTAATCCATAGTAGAGAAAATTTGGTAAGATCAATATGTGCAATGAAGTCTCATCATCATTAAACAAATGTCATCTATTAATTGTTAACGTAATGTATGTTATAGGGAACAACCTTTACCAGCAAAGGGCGAATAGTTGGCGTTGTACCAGGTTTGACGTGGTATTATTTAGCATGTCACGGGTACAGTTACAACGAAAAACTGAACTCGAGTGATGCAAGATGGTATTACTCATGCAATTGCGATGTCAAAACATACGTACCAAGGTAACAATATCGGTTCTGCACCCATTATACCCTGAATACAGTTTACATTAATGGTATATGCCTGATAGATGAATTGTTGTAACAAGTTAAAGGTTGAATTGCAACTGCGTGATGAGTCTGGAACTGGACTCAATAAATATTTGAAATTTCTGAAAAATAAATAAATGAGTTTGTACTTAAAATCCATAAAAAAAATAGTTCACTAACCACTTAAAAAATAACGAAGAACACACCTTTCTGAAAGAAAGATACCCTAGATCATACTGCTCCACGGTCACGATTCCCTGAAAAAATAGTAAGTTGGGTCAAGTCCCAGCTAAAAGTAGGGTCTCACGCTCTTATAACCTTCATATTCTTAGAAATATTAGTCTAAGTCCAATCAATGCCAATCTAAACCCATCTAACTCCCCTCGCTTCAAATCTAGGTCTAATCAATGCCTTCTTGATTTTGAACAATAGATAATATATTTAGATTGGTCAGGATGGTACGGTCAGAAAGTTTGATCAGTCCGAAATAAGAAAAAAAGGGATGGAACATAAAATCGTAGAACACAACTAATAATGGAAACACTTTGATCTAAAATTTAGAAAAGGAAAGAGAGTTATAATAGGAATCGATTTCCTAAAGCTCAAAACTTCTAGAATTAAATACAACTAGGTTTCTTATTATAGATTTATGGACGTTCTATATAACAAACCTTGGCCATGACAATATAAGCATAGCTTAGTTGTGACAAAATCTTAACATCAAGCAACAAATTCATGGAGCATGAACAAAAGAGAGGAACCAATAATGTGCAGTCTTTTAGAATTCTAAGAACTTGGGATACCAGGATATCGAACAACGACGAAACTTACAACTTTCATATGGTTTTGCTTGATGAATATGTAAGTAAATTCATTATATTAATGTTATTGATACATCTTTAAACTGTGACTAAGTAGTTAATAAACAGGAACAACAAATCCATGTTGTTGTGGCAAGAGACCATTACAAAAATCACATGGAGAAGCTAAAAGAACAAAATATCATAACAATTTCAAACTTCTTAATATCAAAAGTCGAAGTCAAGTGGAGGCTTGTTAGAGGGAATCTATTAATGCGCTTCACTAGCAACACACATGTTGTCGTTAACACTATGAACAACAACAATATTCCAGAGTATAAATTCATTCTAACTGATTTAAGGGAACTCAACAAAACAAACGGAGACCTGACATGATTTACAGGTAATTCATCAAAGATAATAATTTGTATAGATTACTTATGTTATCTTCAACTGAAAATTTTATATTGCAATGTTGTTAATGTAGATGTGATGGGCGTACTGGTGGGTATATCAAAACTAGAACTCATAATGGAAGTATCTAAGTACTCTACGATTAATTTTTTTTTTTTAATAGATACCGAAGATGGTAGACTTACAAGAGTAACACTATGGGGACATGTTGTTAGACAAATAAAAGACAAATTCTTACAGGATATGAAAAAATATATCATTCTTATAATCACATCAGCAATCGTGGATAAATTCGATGGTAAGTCCTCTGAAAAATTATCTAAATTAACGGTACCTATTTTTTAAAAATTTAAATCACCAAAAGTCAACGAAAATTCCAGGAATGCATTGTCTATCATCAACAATGGAAACAAAAATTTACGTGGACTTACCAATACCTGAGGTTGAGCACATGAGAAAAAGGTAATTATTTGATTTGATAGTTATTTTATTTGTTTTATGGTTACAAATTATATTGTATGATAGTGTTGTATTAAACAAAAAAAATAATTACCTGATTTGATAAATAGATATGGAGCCTACTTGCCAGTAATTCCTATTGGTTGCAAGAGGAACCAACAAAGGCCAATCGAAGAGATGATTTTCATAATAGATTGACTCTGCAAGAAGGTTGTAATTTAATTCATAACAAGGAGAATTTGGTAAGATCCAAACAAACAATAAAAAAAAATACTAAATAAAATAATTATCTGGTCGATTACTAATTTGATATATATGATAGGGAATGACCTTTACCAGCAAAGGAAAATAGTTGACATTGTACCGGGTTCAACATGGTATTATTTAGCATGTGGCAGTTCAAAGGAAAAGAAAAAACTCCGGAGAAGAATGGTGTTCGTCATGCGATCGCGACATTAAAATACATGTACCAAGGTAAGTTTTTTTTTTAAACATATTGTACCTAAAAAGACGTTTACATTGCTAATATTATATTAATAGATAAAATACGTCTACATGTTAAAGCTAGAATTGAAAGTGCGTGGTGAATCTGGAATTGATACATTTACTATTGTAGGATCGGTCTTTGGTGTTCTGTTCGACGACACTGATAGGCTCTCAAAGTGCATGCTGAACAATTAAATTATGGGAGAGGTATATACCAAACAATAAAACCTTAAACCGCATTCTACTAACCAAAAAATGACTTGAACTAACAAAAGTTGTTGTAGGAAAACTTGACACGGGATATAATTGACATAATAATGACATTGGGACGGACATATGTATTTGAGATCAAAATAGTTAATGGAGGAGTGTCTGGCTATAGAACAATTTTTGTACAACGTATATATTATATCAATGATGAATTAGAGCATAGATATGAACATGAAAGAATGATGGGTGATGGAAAGGCGGCTAGAAAAGAGAAAATCCAAAGTCACCAACCACGAACAACATTGAAAGCCAGCAAAAATCTATGAGACATCAAGAATTACTAGGTCCATTGTTCAAATCTATGAAAAAGTTACCAATCTCAAAGGTAAATACCAACGAAATATAAATTCTAGTATTTGCATACAATTTTAGTTATTTAATGTTTAGGATATAAGTTGTTCATTGTCGTCTTATAGTGAAGCTTTTGTTCCTGGCTTGGTGATCCATTTCTATCTTATAGTCGTTGAATTATTTGATATTTAGAACCTTAATAGTGGTTTGGGTAGGTAGATTATCAATAAGCCACATCCTCCTTGCAACATAAAAGTATAATTAATTACAAGAGATGTAAAGAACTATCCCACTGGTTCGAAGTTAGAAATCAAGAAATTCATGCTTGAAAACCCTTTTTGAAATTTGTCATAATTGTTGATGACGTAGAAATCAAGAGATCGTATAGGAACAATCCAACATATTGCATCAGGTATCGTTTTTTTTTTCCTTTTTGGATTGACACGATTGTGTTACACATATTTTTTGAAATGAGGAAAGTTAGCGAAGATCTTTTCGACAAGCTACATAAAAGTAAACTAAAGGCTCATCAAAAAAACTCATGCCAGGTCTCACGGCCAAAGTACGCACAATGCATCTACCACTTTGTATAACAATGTAAAAAAATTCATACTGGGATATTTCCAAATAGATACCAATTAATTATTTTATATAACGATTCCTTATTAAGCTAATCATGTTAGTAGATTAGTTTATATATTTCTTAAATTAACAAAAGTTTTCGTGGATAACGGTCTGTCTTATAAGGCTTTTAATGTCTTATTTTCGTTTGGAATGTGAAATATGTGTAAATATTAAACACTATGTGTATAATATTGGTATGTTAGTTTAGATTTCTTTTTGTTAATTTGGAAGAAATAGAGACATTCTTTTTTTATTAAATTAGTATTCTTATTTAAAAAATAAAATAAAGAAGACCTAAGTCATAGATACAATTCCTAATAATATGGAAATAAAATTTTAAAAGGAATCAACAACACAGAATAACAATTTAATTTCCCTTTTAAAAATAATCTACCCAGAATAATAATATTAACAATAACTCCATAAAAAAATAAAGTCTAAATATATTAAAATAAAAAATATGAAACCCATAATAATTTCAAAAATTGAACTTTAGTAGTCTATATAACAAAATGCAATTAACCATACGAAACACAAAAAAAAAAAATTATGAACAAACCAGGACTAACAAATCCTTTCATCCTTATACCTGCTCTTTTATTTCATCGATCACGCTGGAAACATGACATCTATATTGAATGCAAACAATATGCTAAGAGATTTCAATAACAAGGTATTTTTTGTTTTTATCCTACATGATTTTAAATATTTTGATTCAACGCACGTTGTATCTTTAACAATTTATCGATTGCAAAACGACAGGGAAAAACTATCATGTGCATAGCAAGAATAATTGGCTTGGTCCAAGGCAAAGAATGGTACTATTTGACTTGCAGAGAATGCCATAAGAAAACTGTGCAAAATGAGTCACCAAACAATCCAGGAGTCTATCAATCGTATTGCATTGAATGCGATACATGACAATTTTTTTGTACATTGACAACATATATTTATATTGAATAATTAATTTATATATTTACATGAAGGTACAAGATACAGTTAAGAGTAGTAGATGACGCATCCAATGTAATATTTATTATCGACGGAAGAGTAGCAAATACTTTTATGAATTTCCATGTCGATGAACATTATAACAAGGTGAAATCAAACAAAAAGGATGAGGCATTGTCACTATTTGATCCAATAATGCAAAAAACGTATTTTTTGATGTGTTAATTGCATGGTGCGATAGAGAATCCAAGATAGGAAAATTCATAGTCTTAGGCGTTTACAATGATGCTCCACTTTTTCCACATGGTGTTTCCACATGCCAAGAGTGTTTCAATATAAATTTGATTTAAGAACATTGGATGGAAGTTATTCCTGTTTTTAATTTTATTTCTTGGTAGATGTTTCGATCGTATTGCATTGAATACGATACTTTTTTTTGGTGTTCTTTCTCATTAGAACAAATTGATTATTTAATTCTCCATATCTCTTGAAATATATATTATAAATATTTAAAAAATAATGTTTCAGACATAGTATCTTAGATGGCGAAAAAAAAAGGAAAGAAACCGATGAATATATTTCTAACCTAGAGAATCGCAACAGTGTTTGTTGGTACAATATTTGTTTCAATTGATACAATATGTGTTATAGTTGGATTCATTGATGATTTGAAAAGTGACCTATTTTTTCCTTATTATCCATAATGATCACATCACTATATTTTATGGCTGACTCAAACATTTATCTCCTACATCCCATTAATGTATGATACTATGATAGGTACTATATCTAATACACCTAACCTGCTTTAAGAAAATGAAAAATTATACCCAATCTAAATATTTATGTCGTGCATAGTAACCACGAAGAATTTATTATTTCAGGCTTAGAACTGACAATATTCCACAATATTGGTGCTATAGTTTCACTTTCCCATTATATAAGCTTATATTCTTCCATGTATGTCTTACAGTACAGATCAAAGTTTGCCAAAAAAAACAAACAAAATATTTGGTACTAGAAATTCTGCATACATGACATAGCGTACATTATAAAGCACATTCCCATTCAATGTACTTCATCAGCGCCGTCATTGTCCAAATCTTCGTCTTCATCACTTTTATCGATTTTAATTCATCTACACACGAAAACAATAGACAGTATAACAGAAGAAGACAAGTATCCGGCAAAAAAAGAAATCACTAAAATATCAAGCTGAAGTAGAATTACAATCATCATCACAACAGTAGTATTCACTCAATTGTCAAACACACTTGCACCCATGCTCCAGTTGAACTAAAGTGACACGTTTCCCATCGATATTTATGCTATCGCTTTTCACCAATAGCTTAAAATCAGCAATATTTTTGAAACCAAGCACAAAGATACTGCGAGAATATATTGGATGAATCAAACAGAAATTTTCGATGTCGAAGTGATAGTCTTTTAGAAGAACATCAATGAAACGATGTCTCCTCATAATATCAAAGAACTCATCAGAAACAACAAGAGTTTTATAGCCAAAGCAACCCATTTTTGTAAGACAAATATGGAGAAAACAAAAGAAAGGATTAGGGTTTCAACGTTACTTTGTAAAATTAAATATCAAGAACTTTAGAAATTTTTGAGTGTTTTGTACTTTGTTTCTTCTCACTAGAACCTTAGAACTTAACTTAAATAGGATTAGGATTATGAGAGACTTCCGTATAAAATCTTTAACATAATTCATATTTCCATAATTATTTCTTGAACGTGTCCAAAAAATGTTAGAAATATTACACGTAGTGCATGCTAATGAAGCAGTTAGTAGTAGTTCTTTAAGTAAGTTAATATTCACATGTTACATGGATTTAAGTTCAGTTGTAGACTAAATAAAATTACATCATTATATTATGCTTCAAAAGTATCAATTTCATTATTACAGTCTTGGATAGAAGTGTTTTTGTTTATTAGTGTTATTCTTTAAGGTGTAGTCGTCTAAGTATTCTATTAACAAGGCCAATTAATATAATTCAAAGTAATCTTTCCCGCAATCTCTGCTTATACAATTACACGCAATAGTCAATATCATCAAAAATAGTTAATCTCTGAAAAAAAGTAAAGAATACAAGACATAACAAAACGTTGTTTGATTCTATATTCGAAAATAGTCAATATCAAGAATAGTTTTTTTTCTCGAGAAGAATATCAAGAATAGTTAGTCTCGATTACAATTGGTCAAATTAGCTATTTATAATATAATATAATATGCATTTGTTTCACTGGATAGACTAGAAATAAAGAATACAAGACATAACAAAATATCGTGTATCATAGAATTTTTGAAAGATAAACTCAATCCATCTGGGTAAAGCAACACGTAGATAACGATTTAAACTAAAACATAATGTAAAAGGTATCGCATATGCATGCATCGATAGTTTATGAACTTAACATGATGTAAGAGTTACACAAAATTATTCATGGTTAAAATCAGAATAAGCAAAAAAAAAAAAAAAACTAGAAAAAAAAACACCAAAAACGATTTGCTATGTATATTGATATGTCTCACTTAGGAACAAAGAGAATATTTTTACATTGGATGTTGATAGTAAAATTCGGCAAAGAATGCAAGGTAACATGTGTCAAGGTAAGTTGAGTTCATTAAGAGAGGCAGTGATAGTATAAATTTAGTTTTCTTTAGTGGATGGCATTATTGTGCAGGGGCTAAATACTCTGGAGCTAATATCCCACCTCAACTTTTGTACTGTGGAATCACATAAGTAGTGGGAGAAAAGAACTAAAATAAGAAAGTAAATAATAAGGTTGACATGATGGTATGGTTAAATTCTTTTTTTTTTCTCTGAGTTATTTCCTATATTAGTTTGTAGGGTATCCTCAAAAGTCGTGAGAGTATGACTGTAGGAGTATTACTCTGTCTATATCTAAGGTTGTTGTAGGTGTTGATGTCTCACACTCGAGTACAATCATTACATGGTCAGGTTTCAATCACTCTATCACACTAGGGTTGCTGTAGATGTTCACGTCTCCCACTAAATTATAGTCATAGCATAGTCAGGTATCTATCAAGTCTATTACAATAGATGTTGATGATATAATTTAGATGTGTACGATTTGCTTCTTCAGTTGTATTTTGTTCTCCATGTGGGTTAGGGTGGGCATGAAAAGGCTTTCAAAGCACGTGTGTCAGGTAAGTTGGGTTCATTAAAGAAGGCGAGTTAGTATAAGATTAGGAGTTTCTAGGCGATGAGAGTATTGTGCAAAATCTAAAAACTACATAAAAAATATCCCACCACAACTATAGTGTTGTAAAGTCACATAGGTAGTAGGAGAAAAGAATCAAGAAAATGAGGAGAAATAATAGGTATAAATCAAGATATTGAACAAATGTTCCAGGAGTTACATGATATTTCAGTAGCTCCACCAGTGAACGTATACATGATGCTTATCTAGAGGTGCAAGATGTAGAGGAGTTGGAGTGTGATCGAGAGGATCCGGAGCCTGCTGCATTAGAGTAAATCGAAGAACAATAACATGCAGAGCTACAAGAACAAGAGTACGAAGAGGCCGCAAAACATGACCATGAAGATGAAGTAATTGCACCAATTATGGTAGAACAAGAGAAGGTTAGAGTTGGAGAAGTCTAGAATGGTTTTAGATATTAGTTTGTATTTGTGCTTTCACATAAGTGTACTCAGCTGGAAGTTGTTTAGCTTGCTATTCCTATGTTAGTTATGTAAATAGTTTCTTAATGTTAGTAGAGAATCTAATTTCAGTTGTGTCTGTATGTGAATATGTTGATCTTTATGTAAATAGTTTGTTAATGTGATCAACATCCTTAGCAGTATATGTGTAGATTCAATTTGAGAATTTTATCCTTTTAAGTTTAGTAGTTTTACTTTTATTAATAACCCTAATTTTATCAAAGTTCACCCCAAGTACGGGAATCAAAGGAAAAAAACCCTTCAGTTGCATTAATTGTCTGGATGACATAGCTTTATCTACATCCATAATTTCGCATTTGATTATATCTATAAGTTAGCTCAAATTATATTCTTATTAGTACCAAACTAAGGCCACGTGATATGTAATATGCAAACAAAATTCCATTTGATGACCTTAGGAAGTAATCAGAATTTATATAACAAAATCTGAATTTATGCATTAAGAACAAAAAACAAGTTGCAGAGCCTAACTCAGTGCCATTTTTCAAGGTCTAGCTTTATGTCATTTAATGGTATGTCTCTGATTATGATATTAGAGAACTAGAGCATATATTGTATCAATTACAGATATGTTTATGTCAAAAATACATACATACAAATACAATACCATATAAGCCGGATACGATGAACCATGGTATAGATTGCTTATATGGATGCAGTTACAGCGGGCGAAATCATCACTAAAATGTTTGTGTACCTATCCAAAGCATATGAATTGCAATTGGATGTATGTGCTATTTACTAGCTACAACAAAATATATATCCCATGAAAATAAGATGTGGCGTTATGTACAAGTCATACTTGCACTTGAATTCCTAATGATGGAAAAAAAATAAAAGGAGATATAGCCAAATTAAGAAATACAATTAAATGAGGAAATGTCTCACAATTAAATTTTAAAAGGAAATATAACCCGAGTAGCAAATACAATTAAATATTTGTGTAACTATAGATTTGATTCTGGACACCTAATAGGAAACTGTTTACTGATGTGTTTTAGAATAGTGGTAAAAAGTGTTCGATTCTTGAACTTGTGAAGGTAATGATTTTAGAAAATAATAAACTTAATCTAATTAAATAAAACAAAGCAAAATAAACTAGAGATGTTTTTAGAAAATATGGAGAAAACCAGGAATCAGGATTCAGTTATTTCCCACAACTATGTGATTAATCATGTAATTCTTTTTAAATAAATTAAGCTCAGATATTGCGAAAATAGGTTTTTATGCAAACAAGCAGAGGTAAATCATAAGCATGGAACATCAATGGTCGTCAACCCAGCATGATCCATCAAACAAAAACACCACTACTGAATGAAAACCTTTTTTTCTATTTCGAAACTATGCAATTTAATAGATAAAGAATTATAAATAAATCAAATAAAATAGACTTACCACATAAAATTGAGAGAAAAACCTCTTCCATCATCCCAGTAAAGAAACTTAGCTCATGGTGGAGAAAACTTGCTCAAAAGATCTTTTCATTGCTCAAAAAATTGCTTACAAGGAGAATATGATTGCACACAGTCGATTAGATACGGCTATAAGTGTTGCTGGAAACACTTCAGCCCGTAACAGAAAACAGTTCAAAAGAATACGCAACAAGAAACAGTTTTCTGTTGCGTTTTGAAATAAAGTACGGTTTCTGTTTTAATGAACGACAGTTTTCTGGTGTAGCCTGCTTCGTGTTCTTCCTTGGCAGCAGCAGAAATTTTTGAGCTTCCTGTTTACGTGATTCTCCTGATTGTGAGCAATTCTAAGCTTCCCAATTGTATTCTCCCTCAACCCAATTGATCATAACCTCTATTTATACTATCCCAATCCTCAAATCACTTTAAAAACTTCCTCAAATTCTTCTTTGATCACCGATTAGAATTTTCCAAAAAAACTTGATTTTCTTTCCTGATTTTGATTCTTGATTGTTAAATGGGGAATCACTTTGATCTCTTTCTCTTTATAGTTCTTTACCAACAATTCTAACTTCTTAGTTTAGGAAATTTCCAAAGAAGATGCAAGTTTCCAAATTTCAACCCAATTTCCTATTTCACGCTGCATGAAGAATATAAATTCTTCTTCCCGCCCAAATTTTCAATTTGAATTTTGGGTGCATTAATCCTTGGATGCCTTTATAAATCAATTGGGGTGCCTTAATCCAATGTGAAGGTGCCTTTAACAATTCTCCAAAAATACCTAAAAAGCAATAAAAACCATAATAAGTACAAAAATAAAATACCAACAATATATAAAATTGAGATTAAATCGGACACAAAAATGTGTCTATCAAATACCCCCAAACTTATTATTTGCTAGTCCTCGAGCAAATCTAATCTAGAAAAAGAAAAATCCTAACTCACTTTCGCAGGAATCGCGACTACATTTAGCATATGTAATAAGCCTTTAAACCCCTGGGTGTCCCTAGTGGACGAGTTATAGTCTCATGAGGGTTTACAAGAGGTATACCCACAAAACCTTTACTCCAGATTTTAGCGACTCGTGAAAAATTTAGGATAGACACTAAACAAACTATTTAGTTGGCTTACTCAATTCTTCGGCTATAGGAATCATTACCCTATATGAATCCGATTACTGTACACGAGTGTTAACTCAAGCATACTAAAATCCATATCTAAGACAACAGAGTTCTACTCAGACAGTTATCTAACCACCCATCACATGAAAAGACTTAGAAGATGAATGTAGACTGTAGAAAGTCGCAAATGATGTTGACCAAGGCGAACGATGTGTCCCATATCTGTCTGAAGGTCAGTACCGAGATGAAACCTAGTGTGTCGAGATACTCCCCATTTATTTTCAACGGTTACTACTAACTAAAATATTTACAAGTTCCCATGGATCCTGCGTTCCACGCTTGCTTAGGCGACGGAGGCAGGGAGAACTTTAAAATACCAAATACTATTTTTTCTCAATTTTTTTTCTAACTTTTTTCGATTTTTTTTTTCTTCTTTTTTTTTTTGAATTTTTTTTTCTTTTTTTTTTGAATTTTTTTTTTTTTTTTTTTTTTTTCTGACACCTAATACATGTGTGTTCCCATGGATCCTGCATTCCACGCTTACTTAGGCGACGGAGACAGGGGGACCACACACATAACTCTAAAACACTAACGTATTATTCATGTGGGGCATGATCTCAACACACTAAATGTCATTCCAGCGCTAATTAACATGTCGATGCTAGGACCCACCAATACTCTCAGAGAAACACGAAATTGCAAATAATAAAACATAACGTGATATGGTGGTGACAACTATCATGTTATTTCTAACACCTGAACTCTGTCTCCTTTATGAATGGACCATCTAGCTGGGCACACCAATCCTTATAGCAAAATGGCTAAGTTTCCATCTACCTAGAGTGGTTAGTGTCACCCTGAATTGTTCACATGCTTCTAAATTCCAAATCTTATTAATCCTAAAAAGTCTCCCAATACCCCCAAACTTAAAATAAACAGTGTCCTCAATGTTTCTAAACACTGCACTAAAAGGAATTAGGGAAAGATATTACCGTGTTGCATGAGCATAAGTTACCTCCTTAAATCATATAGCAATAATCGGAACAGCTGTGGATCATCTGAATCAAATAGTGTTATCCACAATAGAAGGAAACAGCAGCAAGCTACGAAGATAAACAATCTGAACACACTTTGATCCCTATTTAGGTAAACCACATCGACCAGAGGATTGGTTTTCGGCAACTGAACTTCTTTCTGAATAGGAGGATCAGTGGATCTAGCTCGACGATGATCTTGTACAATGGCAGACGTGCATATGTCAGGTCCCAAGCTAGGGACCTTCCTAAGAGTTAATGGTATAGCACATGGAGAATGATAGTCACCCCCAAACTTAGAGTTTTCAGTGTCTCTAGATAGACTAATAACAATTTCCCTCATTTCCGGATCGTCAGATTCTCGAAAATAGTCAATTGCTTCTTCTAAATTACAATCTGGTGGTGCAGAACCTAACAAAGTGCTCACTTCATTAATAACACTATCATTATCGCCATCAATTCTATAGTTGGCTAGGCATTTCTCTAATGGATCTTCTAATGGGTCGAGCCTATGCTGCATCTCCCTAGACGGTTTGGATTCCTCATCTGAATGGATCTGGTGCATACAAACTGTTGGGCTAATTCCCTTAATATCTGCTATGGTCCATCCTAAAGCTTTCTTATTGTCCTGAAGCACGGTTACTAGCCTATTCTCTTGGTCACTATCCAAATCTGAAGCTACAATCACAGGTAAGGTCTCTGATGGGCCTAACTCATCAAACTCTAATCCAAAGTGGGCTAGACATTTTTCTAACGGGTCTTCTATCAAAGTGTTTGGTAATGACTCCTGAACTGGGGTCTCTATCATGTTGACGGTTTCTAAGGTGGGGTTATCTAGCTCAGGTGGTTGATTACTAATGTTGAAGATATTTAGCTCAATAGTCATGTTACCAAAAGACAAGTTCATAACACCGTTACGACAGTTAATGATCGCATTAGATGTTGCTAAGAACGGGCGACCTAGTATAACCGGTATATGATTCTCTGGATCAGGCACAGGTCTGGTATCAAGCACAACAAAGTCCACTGGATAAATAAATTTATCCACTTCAATCAAAACATCCTCTATGACACCACGAGGAATTTTCACAGACCTATCAGCTAACTGCAAAGTCATCTGAGTCGGTTTCAAATCGCCTAGTCCTAGCTGGAGGTACACATGGTACGACAGTAAGTTCACACTGGCTCCTAAATCGAGTAAGGCTCTTTCTACCCGGTAGTTTCCTATTGTGCAAGCTATGGTTGGGGAACCTGGGTCTTTGTACTTAAGGGCCGTACTACTCTGTATAATTGAACTTACATGACTAGCTAGAAAAGATTTCTTATGTACGCTAAGTTTTCGCCTTCGCGTACACATGTCCTTAAATTTAACTCGACTTGCATTTCTATAAAATTTAGTAAAAACACGATTCTATCTAAATAAATTTGCAAGACATGATACTTAAAATACAGTGCATTAAAAGGTGTCAATTATTTTAAAGTCCGACTACAGTGCATTTAGTTATCATTGAGTATATGTTAAGTTTCTTCAATTGTATTCAACAAGTACAATGATGAAAGATTAAAGTTGTGGGTGATTGACACAATGTAATAAAGTTTGACAATTCAAAAAGTTTGGGAGTTTATGTAGTAATTAAATTGATATGAGTATTATACAAACATATCAACTATTCATGCATTGATAACATTGATAAGAGTTGGTATACTCTGTAATATTTGCTACAAAAACAGTAAAAATTGTTCATGATATGATTTAATAAGGATTTGTTTGTCTAAATTCATTACAACTCATAAAAAAGGACACACCAAGAGAACATGTGTCGGATTCGGAAAAACGTAGCTAGACAAAGAAGCTATAAAAAAATTTATTATGTTCAATTCATACCTCTACAACACTTTAGAACATTGTAAAAGATAATTAAAAGATGAGAGAAAGACAAAGACTGGTACATAAGGAAAAAATAGAAAAAGTAAATCAGAAACTTGGAAATTATTTAATGAGTTAAAAGCATTCCCAACAGTTCAATCTCTATATTATGTAGATTCATTTAGATGTGATAAAAGAAATCGACTTCATCGTTCTTATTATATCTATTGTGAAGCATGTGAGGCTATGCATCATGCTTTCGAAGATCAAGATGAAGATATGTTGCATGCTTTTGAAGACCAAGATGAAGATATGTTGTATGCTAACGAACAAGAACAAGAAATAGAACCATTACAACTGATTGAAGAACATGTACATGCAAACAAAGAAATCCCAAAGAATAAACCACAAGAAAATAAGGTCAATCAGCTACCTGGAGATTTGAATAATATTAACAAAGTAGCCATAAGAAATGAAAATTCTACACATCCTACATAATGAATAAATTCAGTGTTCAAAAAGAAAACTTACATCATTAGCATGATGGGCGATTTTGGTTCTGTTGAAAACCAATGAGGCATCAAGTTGATTAGTTTATATTTCTCATATGCTTCAAATGTGTCGGGGGAATTTAACGATGTGCAGTAAGATAGTTTTAGTCAGTTATATTAGTTTGTTAAATAATAATAGTCTTTGTTTTAATTAGAGTTATCTCTAAAATAGTTTAGGTATTTTCATTTATATAGTGAAATATGTTTAAATATCTACCACGGTGTATCTTTACTTATGTAATTTGTGTTCGTAAAATCAATTTCGTGTTTTCATGTAATGAGGTGTTAAATTAAAGAGATTAGAATAATATGACATAGATATGTAGAGATAGTAGTTCAGATGTTATTGGTTTTTAGTATTATTTCACTGAAAATGATCTTCTAGGTCACTCTACATGTAAAAATTCACTAATCTAACAATTAAAGTGATAAGACACGAAATGATGTTGCAATGCATATCATACTGCACAACTTTAATAATAAAGGGTTGCACATTATCCTCCTATTAATATCTGGGCTTTTTTCTCCTCTTTTGGGCACATAGAAAGCTCATTAATTATTGGCTAAATAGGGGAAGGTTTCCTTTTCCCATTCGATTCATTATAATCAGCTAATTGTTTCCTAAGTCCAAGCAGTTTCCAAAATAAGATAGGATTCCAAATATACAAATGCATATAAAATAACCACACCAGTCTCTACGACTTGATCCAATAAAAGTAATCTCTTAAGGATTATCAAATTCATTAGAATTGGATTTGATTATTGATATGGAATCTTATATTGTTATTAATGTAATTTTAAATTTATAGTTTTATGAATCATATTGTATTTTGAGTTATTTAAATCTTTGATTTGCTATTATTATTGTCTTAATTTACAATGTAAATTCAATTACTGTAATTATAATTTGTACAAAATTGATAGCATATCAGGAAAGAATGAATGACCAAACTCTGCTCTTCTCAAAGAGAAACCAGCACTATATAGTAGTAGCAAAAGAACTATGTGTAAGGCCTGTTTTGATGTAAAGAATGATGATTTAATTGAGACTAAGGACGGACAAGATTTAGATTGGCCGACGGCTCCGACTATGCCTTGGCCCATCAAGTTGCTATGGCCCGTCTATAGCTGTCACTATAGGTGGTCTTTATGTTAGTTTCTTTCGGCCGTTTTCCTCACCCTCTAATATCCAAAATTTAAACGGTTTCCTGATTTTACAAGAGTAAAGGTGACGCGTTAACAGAATCTTAAAGGGAAATATATCCGGGTAAGAAAATACAATTTTAAAGGGAATTGTATACCAAACAAAAAACCTTATGTAGAGTACTTTTCTGATATAAAAGAAAAACCTAGCAAGACATAATAATAATTATAGGTTCACAAAAAAAATCAACAAAACAAGCAAAGGGATGGATTTATTTTTTACTACAATAGATGCATGCAAGATTGCTGATGATGCGTGCAATGATGCAAAAGTGAAGATACATCTTTACAATCCAAGAAAGCTAAACAATTTTTGTTTTCCAGCACTATGAAATTATTAGTTTTCTAAGTGAGCAACTCCGAGAATTAGAACAACTAGAATATTACGGAATGTGAGATTTTCCGTTTAAAGGACCAGAAGTAGACATGGAAATACACGATAGATCCACGGAAAGATGGGACAATGTTCACGTATACAGCTTTGAGACTTAAACAGTTCAAAAAAAATAGAAGAAGAGTACAGAGCCAACATAGACAAGATATGGAATCAGAAAAGAATTATAGAATACAAATTTAAGGGAACCACCAAAAAAAGTTTGTGGCTTATAAAGTACAAA
Organism: Papaver californicum; assembly: GCA_023531435.1. NCBI lineage: Eukaryota > Viridiplantae > Streptophyta > Magnoliopsida > Ranunculales > Papaveraceae > Papaver > Papaver californicum. The sequence continues at coordinate 27,463,344 of JAJJMC010030977.1, read as the reverse complement.
ACCAAAATATATAGATATGCTTTTAATTTCAAGAAAGGATCCAAAAAGTACCCCGGTACAAATATCAGGTAATGTGAAATTTATATATATATACACTTATATATTTTAACTTAAAAAATAACAATGTTAATTACTAACTTTTGTATTGTATGTATATGTATAAAATGAACAGCTCTCTGCTATGACGAGTTTCGAAGATAACAATGAGAGTGATAATATTATAAAATGCAGTGAAACTTATTACAGTGAAGATATAATGAAAGTGAAACTTCCAAGGATATTCTCTGGAAGACTTTTTCTTACTGAGTTCATAAATACAAATTTTTTTGATGGTGTACCCCAACACATTATCAAGCTACGTATTGGTTCAAAAATAATGTTAACTAGAGAGATGTATGAACCCATGCTTATGGATTGCTAGCTGAAATTGGCGATATTGTTACAGTAACAAAATTGACACATATGTATATCGAAGCAAAGAAAAAAGAAGGTGAGAATATCGACGAAAGATGAAAATATCGACGAGATAATTTATATTGAGAGAGAAACATTCTACGTGTATTGCGGGGAATTGAATTTCATATTACACATGAACCAATTTCCTATTGAAATTATTTCATACTAGAATTAGTTATCATGAGAAAACATGTTTCATAGTTTTCTTATCTAAGTTCGTGGCAAATATATGCATTTTATTTACTAATCCAGATAAAACTGGAATCAAGTAATACTTTACGTCTTTTATTTAATTAAAATTACAATTATCAAGTTCTTATGTAAAGAAATTTTTAATTTTTAGTACATTATTATCTATACTTTAATTATCAACTTTTCATTAGTAATTCACGCTTCATAATTTGTATGAACTTTAATTTTATAATTTAAATATGTATTTTAACTTCATGAGTTTGTTATGAGTCATAGAATTGTCCCAAAAAAAAAGGAAAAAGCGTACAGAGCCAACATGATGGTCTCACAATTTTTTAAAGACATGGTTATATGCTCTCATTAAAATGTTGTAAACCCAAGAGAGTCTTCAATACCGTTGTGCATCTGATTTTGACAATGTATGACACGTGGCCTACATGATCAAAAATAAAACCGCCAACATTTAACACATAGGTTGTAACGAAAATAAATTTCCCATTAATATCATATTAGAATAACAAATTATAGAAAAAAAACAAAACAAGAAAGCGTAAAACTGAATTCTGAGTATCAGTCATTCAGGTAAAGGTAAACATATCTTCTTCCTTCTTCTTTTATAAACTAGGATTGAATAGTATACAAAACCTTATTCTAATCTTCACATCCCTAATCTTCACTTGCGGTTTTCCTTCTCCCTATACTCTTTCGATTTCTTTCTTTCTCATCGTATTTGAGGTCTTAACTCACTGTTATATTGATTTGTTAACAGGTACACAAACGAGAATTCTCAATTAGATATGAATTTGATTTCTCACTACCCTCTTTGCTTTACATGTTCTGTTTTTTGGTGTGTAATTTTAAGATTGTAACGCCAGATTTTGATACTTTAATTAGGATCGTAAATGAGAACTTGTATTGCTTTAATTTGGTTGCAATTACACATAAGGTAAAATTGTGAACATTATATATTTTCACCCAAGTTTATAACCTACTGATTAGGTTAAGTAAATCCTAACCAAATTTGACTACATACAAAAAGTGCAACCACTAATTTAATCTCTGATGGAGCAGCATAATAGGTAAAAACAGTAATCATTTTTTGGGTTTTGTACAAGACTACAGATTAATCTTCTTATTTCTTAATAATTCATGTTTGAAACTATTCTAACATTCAAAATCAAATACAACTCATAGGTAGCTCCACCTTCCTTCGTTTGTGTTGTATAAAGCTTGCACACTAGAGAATTTTTAAAGGATTGAATGCCCTTATAAATTGATGAAAGTAAGTATACGTAGTAGAATACTACACTAATACTAATACACCTTAGTATGAAATGATGTAGACTCTACATTGCATATAGGGGTGAGTAGTTGAAGAGTTAATGGGTCATTAGGGTGACATTAGGACTGCATACGAATTTGACACGGAAAATGGAGATCAAATACTATTTTGGGTCTGGCTTATATAATTATTGTTTATGCACCCATAGTATCATTATATGTATGGTGTGTCATCTCGGTACAGATTCTTTTGTTCTTGAAGTATTCAGCTAAAAGCCTGCCATCTTTTTGCTCTATTTTCCTATTTGTAGAAGTTTCCTCAATTTTGCCTCCTATGTTTTCCTTAAGAAAACCTCATGTCTTTATTTTAATACCATTTTTCTTCTGTGAATGTTAGAATCAATTCGTGGAATTTTAGTATACACCTTCACTTTGTCTGATATATTAAAAATTATTATTATTAACTACATACTCTGATATATTACAGGATTCCGGAAGCCTTTTTCTGATTGAGATTTCATGAATTCCTATATTCCTATATTGATGACTTTGTCTGTCAATAAGCCGTCCAGGACCTATTTTCAAGGATCGGATTTGTCCCATATTCTTAAGTATAGTCTTGCTTGATCGAGATTTCTTTGACAATGTTATGATTTCTGTGGAACCACATACTCTGATATATTTCGGGATTCCAGAAACCTTTACCTTTTTAGTTATGTGCCAGTAACTTTTGTTAATTTGTCATTTGGGATCAATTGCGTCATCTTAATAACTCACAACGAAATATTAAGAGTATCATTTTTCAGTTTATAAAATACAAATGGCACTACTCTTTCAATGTCATATGGTAGTCAATCTATTTTTGGAGACGCTTAGATTTTTCATACCTAATAGTTAATACTCTAATAGAATGTAGGATGTCTTTTTTAAGATATGGTTTTGCACTCCCTGCTTTTATGAATGGTCCTGCTCCATGATACTCAATACATCCATATTTATTATGTGGTTTATTTTTATTTTCCACGTCACATAATTTGTGCATCTTTTAGTTGTTTAAATTGTTACCTTTGACTGTCCTTGGTAGTGAAATGGAAGTTTTTGATCAAACAACAAAAACAACTACTAATGCACTACGGTAGAAACAATACTTAATACTTTCATCCCTGGTGTTAAAATCTTGGTTCTGGCTGTTTTCTCTGAAAAGGTAGGTCCAGAATTTGATGATGATCATTATGGAAAGTTCTTCCAGTTGCACTTGGATATGCATATTTTTTTAGTTCATCAATCTCCATACCCGTATTTAATACTATCAGTTTTTATATGACTAACAAGTGAAAATGGTGAGGATTGTACATGGTGTTGTGGTGATCGACAGAATAAGATATCAGTTTCTCAATGAATGAGCTCCATATTATCTCAAACTCGGTATCCATGTAAGGTATCCACCAGATTCTGACCCCGAATATGTAGCCTATTTTCAAGCTCGGTCTGAGATGATTGAACCATACGGAAATTTCGATGATGATGGTGAAGAAAGTGAAACTGACACTGAAGAAAAGAGTGATGTAACAATTATTGAAGAAGTGCAACCGAGAACGGATACTAGGTATGGTTACATTGGTGAAACAAAGATAACCAATCAGAGACGTGGCAACCTACCCCGATTAAATTTGCCACCCGTTACAAACTATGGATCCGTAGCGAGTCCTATGATCTACTAATAAACAAAACAAGAATCGAAACCAGAACAATGTTCGGGTTGGACAGTGTTCTGAGCCAATAGCATACAGTACCAGAATGGCGGCTCGAAAAAAGGAAGATCAAAAAAAAAAGAAAAAATAGATATTAACTCTAATAGTTAGTAATTTTTAAGTAATTTGAGAGTTTTAAGAATTTATAATTAACTAATTCTACAAAGTTCATATTTAAGATTTTTATTAATTAAGGTTTTTTTATTGTAATTTACAGATTATAACTATGAAAATTTACATTCAAAATGATAATTAAAAATTAGAACTTTGTATGTAGGTTGAAGAAATTTTCAATAGTTTACCCCGTAACTAAAAACATAGCTTAAATCTTATAAATATTATTACTACGTATAAACTGAATTTTAATTTTTAAAATCTAAAACATTTTTTAAAAGAATTTTAATTATTAAAACACTATTTTTTAAAGTTGCAAACTTCCAAATTTAAGTACAAATATTATTCTTGAATTAATAATACTGTTTCCTAAAAAAACTTGAGTTGTAGTAGGATACTATTTCCAAAGTTATAATCTCCAAATTATGTATTCAACTAGGTTTCTTAAATTAAGACCATTGTTTTTGTCTATAAAGGAGACTTTTGCAATGATAATACAAACATAACTCCGTCCAATACATAAAAAATCAAATATCTAACAATATTAAGGATTATATTTGTTTGTTGTACATATACTTAATACATATCTATAACAAGTTAAACCCTAAGTCTTGCAGACTACAGAGACATTCGCGTAGATATTTCTATGGAAAGTAAGGATATTAATCAAGCCAAACACATGGAAGTGCCGGATATACCAAAAAAAAAATGGGAATATTACATAAATCAGAATCTAAAGTTCATGTTTACAAACCTACAAAGTTAAATAGTTTTTATTTTCCAACTAAGGTTTTGCAAAAGAAAATACTTATGTTAATCGACGATGAGATGACGTCATTTATACGACAACAAGCCCCGCAAGAGTTGCACTACCACTATGGTGAACTTGCTGGCGAGCCCAGTAAACTTGGTGGAGCAACACAACAGTAAATTGACGACTACTGGAAATCAATTAAACCTGAATCAAAAGAATATCAAGCAAAACAACATAAACGGATGTATGAATTCAAAAAAATCTCTCATAAAAGTATAGTGTCAACAGACATAATTTGGAATCAGGACAGAATTAGAGACTACAAATATGGAGAAATTTATCATTATTAAGAGGTGAAGATACATCTAGGGTGAGGTTTTTTTCTTTTTTCTTTTAGAACTACTTGTTTGTTTAGATTTAAAAAAAAAAATCGTTATACTATTTTCTTATCAATCTATTCTTTGGTTCAACTTACACTTTTCTCACATTGTTCTATAAGGCAGAATGCTACATGTTTAATTGCAAGCATGTACAAACAATCTGCTGCTACCTGAACAATTTAATATTGAGTTTAGTTAACCAAACATTTGTTCACACAATTTACTATAGCTTCATGACTTTACTAGACTATAACTTAAAGTTCACTTATCTTCAACTGCAAAAAAAAAAACAAAAAAAAAACACAAGTTCAATTGATATCTCACTGAAGATATAATAAATTGCAGAATTGTTAAAACAGAAAATATACTTCGAATATGAAAGACAGGATCAAATTAGGTTTGATTAACAAAAATACTTGAATTACAAAAATAAAAAATCAATTCACTTAAATGACGAGATCTAGCTATACTAAACCTTGAATGTTGCTTCAAGTTTAGGACATTGAAAATAACTAAGGCTAAGAAAAATTGCATATTTTGTATATATTAATGGATATGTAGATGACCTATGGCTCTTGGCCGAGAACAAAAGTTACTCTGTTGTCGTTTGATCTTTGTTTCTAGAAACCATTCGAGTGCCATCTCTCTTTTATGGCAGGACTAAGAGATTGACGGATAATTGAATATGTACTGAAACATGATTAGGTCATTATTTAGTAAGTTACTTGGCAGTAGACTAGAGAATATTGGTTATACAATTGATATTTACCCCTTGGTTTGTAGAATTGGTATTTTGAGATATTCAATCCAAGTTATACTATGAGATAAACAAAAGTAAAATTAAACAATAACAATATACAAGGAGACATAGGACAAGAGAAGATAAGAAGACAAACATCCGACATAAGAAAAAAAAATTGTATCCCAAGTTTAATTCCATTACAAAGATATTAAACAAAATAACAATAAGACAAAATATTACAAAAAAAAATAATCAAGGTGCAGTGGAGTTGCAATATCAAGGTGCAGTGGAGTTGCAATCATCATCATTCACATAGTATTGACTCCATTGTTGAACACACTTGCACCCATGATCCAATTGAACCAAGGTGACATACTTCCCATAACGCTTATGCTATCGTTCTTCATCAATAGCATAAAATCAATGAGGTTTTTGAAGCAAAGCACAAAGACACTGCAAGAGTGTCCTGAAAATATACCTAAAAAAACCCTAGGATAAGACATACATATCTAGAAAAGCTTTCTTGATATTCTATTCCCTTTAGTTATTGTGGGTCATGTTACTGTGCAATAGAACAACAAATTTGCTAACAAAATATTCGGATTTTAATACATATCTCTATTTAGGATAAATGAACATGAGGAATGATACCAACATCCATTTCTAAAGACAATATATCTAATATATTCAATGTAGAAGAATACCAATATCTTTATTTTTAAGTCAATACAGTAGAACATAAAGGATAGTTTTACTTACCAATTAAGGGAAAATGCCAAGTAGTACAATGACAAGACATGAGAGAAGGGCAGCCGTGATATATGTTCCAAGGAAAACACTAGTGATACTTAAATAGAAGATGAATGAAAGGCATTGTTTGAAGAAAAGATGCATACGTGTGGCGAACCAATGCAATGAAAAAACACGTCCCTTTTTTTCCGGGGGTATAGTCATTATATGGGTTAATATCTTGCCACAGGGTATATAAAATTAGAATAAAAATATATATAGTTAAAACATAAATTCATCTAAAAGGTAGAACTGAGAAGGGTTTAGTGTACAAGATACTGTAAAGATATTCTAATACAAGATAAACTAGGAAATCAAGTTATGGTGATCCTATGCAATTGTATCAAAAGTTCAATATTTGTTTTTTTCTATAAATGAACTATATATTTATAATATGTGTATATATATACTGTATTGTTTCAATTTTTAGAAAATTGAAGAATGAAATTTGGACATGTTTATTCCTTGAGAATGTGATAATTGCAAATAATGTATAGAATTTTGGGTGTCGTCAGTATAATTTGTATCAACAAATATAAGCAAAAATTACATGTACATGTATCCAGTTTAAAATTAAAATACACGACTCAATTAAAAGAAGTCAATGCATAATTAGCATACATAACAGCCACAAGGTACGTGCGAATCGATCATTACCTCGAGGAGTTCACTTAATATCAGCAGACAATTAGAGACGTTGTATCAAAAAGCATTACAGACATCTTAGAGAAATGCATACGTATATGGAAAATATGCATATGTATATATTGAAATAGTATAGTGAAACAATTAGCAATTACATGATTTATTTAGAACATTTGATTGGGCAATACCCCTAGAAAGTGGGGTACTTAAGATTATATCAACCTATATATATTTATAGAGGGTGATCGAAAGTTATAAATGAGTAAACTATTACTTTAGTCATGTGGAGACTAGGCAATGGAGTGTAAGATAGGTAGTTTCTTTTTTTATTCCCTTTGATTTGTGCATGTTTTTATAAACTAGAAATTTAAATTAGGCCATGTTGTCTCATTTCTACTGACTTGAGCCTTTATCAAACAGGTTTATTCACCTAGGTGCTCAGGTACACTTGAGTAAGCACATTTCACCTTTGTTTTAACCATATTTTTACATCTTTTTTCATCTATGATTCTTTTAATTTCTGACAACGTGACATTTAGAAATGGAGCGGAAACTCCGGTGAGTGATTGCTTAAAAGTGAAAAAAATGACGAGCAAAACAACCCCATAATATTTGGGTTGAGAAAGCTGGTGGATCATCCTCATATTATGTTCGAAGAGGTTGGATAAATTATGGACTAATCTTTGTTCTACCCAAACAGGTAATGACTGATTGGTTATCTATTATTTAGAATAGAATATATGATTTGGGTGATGTTACTAAATCCGTGAAAAGGATGAATGGATGTTGATTAAAGATGAATCGAGCATCTGATCATATACTAATTCAAGATGATTTTCTCATTCGGTTGTTTTATTTACTTATGATTTTATAGTCATGAAAAGAAAACTTCCATTACAGAAAACTTAGTTGCCCGACAGTCTTAGGTACTGATCACACTGAGGGACAGGCTCTGAAGCGAAGGACGGGAACAAGTGGAATCAATATATTCCAATTTCTGGCCTTACACCGACCATCCAATGGACCATGGACTAAATGGCCACTGCCTGAAAGGACATGTTTAGAGAAGTATATTAATTCAAACCACTTAGCCCTGTTAGCATTCTATCAAATCTTAATTTTTATTGTTCATGTACCAATTAATCTTGCATTTTTATTATGCTTGGTGGTTTAGTAGATATGGGTCAATTACCCCAATAACCCAATCCCAGATATAAGAAAATTTCCTTTAAAGATAGATTTCTAAGGATTTTTGCGTGGTTGTAATAGAATTATGATTAACTACTATTTAAATTATTCAGATACTTATTATGAGTAATATAATTTTTTATTTTAGATTTTATGCATCGTATGAAATAAATTTGGACTTAAAAGAGTCGTTTGTAAGACTTATAGTTTGTGATACAATAGGTTCATGCAGTAAAGGAAGAAATACACCAATCCTTACTAACATCATAGGAAATCCTTTGTTTACGATTAGGTTCTACAACTATCATGTTTTGATGGTAAGTCTTAGATAATGAAATCTTGGTAGTGACATCCGATAATGACTTTAAGTCTTAGATCTTAAATGAAACCAAGAAACCAAAAGAGTTCGAATTGAGCAATAAAAAGATCAAATGAATAAACTGCAAACAAATGAATGAAACATCCCCGAGTAAAAAAGAACTAGACTCTTCGAAGATCAGAAAAAAGAGTTATTGACTAATATGAACTTTATTTCTGAACACATATTTAGATCTCAATTACCAACAGAAACACATGTTGAGATCTCAATTACCAACAGAATGTGATATAAGTAAGACATGATTACAATAAAATTAAAACAACAAAGAATAAAACACGATTATTCAAAAAAAATAAGAACAGTTTGTTCAAAAACATGTCATTAGTGAAGACGAAATGGATGTTGTAATTGGTAGGACTCCGGTGATGATAAAAAAATAGGATTTTGAGAGGTAATTATCATCATGCTGCTCTGACTACTACAAAGAAGAACCTCATTGACGCACTTGCCATCAGCATCTATAAAGAAGAACATCTATCGTACAAAAAGAAAAGAATAGAATTTTAACGATTTAGTTACTCTTTAATAATCCCAAGTCGATTTATATAGGGTCTCCTAAACACAGATTAACTCAACATTTTCAAAGTAATTAAGAGATACATGTATGATTGTGAGATCAATTGTACTCGGCCAGACTTCTAATCTCATTGACTGACAATTTGTTTGCAATAGTAGGGTTCATAACTAATCTCATTACAAGTGATTGAAAGACATAAAATGGTTAAGGGCCATGACATGGTTGAACCCAGATCTCAGAACACCAAACAGATATGCTTAGTTCCATTACATGGTTATAGGCCATAAAGTAAAAAACCAAAAAAAAAACATTCAAGAAAGGTTAAGCCAGGGCCATGGCCTTTTGTTATTTCCTTTTCTAAACAATTTCTAGATTCAATTATAATTTAAAAAATAAACGAACAAAGATAAACATAAAAATATTAGGAAATATAATTCGAAAAGCAATTATATTATATTAAGAAATATTGTTATAACAGGAAACTAAGAGTATATATAAAGAGCACAGAGATGCACTTTCATAGTTACAATCACATATAAAGGATATCATCTTACTCGTATCCGAGATAAAACCAAAAAACTGACTTCTATGTTCAATTCTTTTATTTTTTGACTTTTATATATATCAAAGAATTTTGTCGTCGTTAGTTTTCAAGAATATTGTATTGCTCATAACAGATGAACAATAAAGAGATTGATGTACTATTTGGATGAGACCAAAAAATGTATTTTTTGATCAATGAAATTGACTCCTATGAAAACGCAAAAGAAGCATATGATAATGAAGGAGTGAAGACTCATCTTTAAAACCCTATAAAGCTAAACAATTTCTGTTTACCAACAATAGTGCTGGAAAAACAAATACTCAGCTTCATCAACTATGAAATTATGTGCTTGCTAGATCAACAACTCTGAGAATTTGAGGGTTCAGAATATTTTCTAATCGAATTTTTCCCGTTTGTGGGATCTGAAGATAGGAGACAAGCGCACAGAGTATGGGTCCACAAATAGATTCAAGAATTAAACAGAACACAAGCAAAGGGACTAGACAAATTTAAAAAAAGCCTGGGACAAGCATACAGAACCAACATTGATAAAATTTGAAGCCACAAAAGAATTACATAGTGTAAATTCAGAAAAACAACGAAATAAAGTTTATGGCTTATTAATTATGAATCAAGTACATATGAATATGGTTTCAGACTAGGATCTGAAAAGAAATTTGGAGACAAACATCAGGTACAGTTTTATTTTTAAATATAGATATAAAATCATTCAGTTTTTAAAATAAGTACTCATACAATTTTAACGATTTGTTACTTTGATTGGAACTAAATGTACCATTGTATCTAATGTATAGTATCCTTCCCCATGAAATCAGATACCAACTATTGAAGATTTGATGAAAAATTGGATACCAACAATAAGATATTTGGGATACAACTTCGGAAGGGATAGTATCATAAAATTTAAGCAACAAACATACTACAACGAAGATATATTAAAACTAAAGTTACCTAAGATATTACCTGATCTTGGTTTTCCCGCTGAATTCCTAGATAGAGAACACTTTGAAGATGTACCGCATCGGAAAATAAAACTACGTGTTGGGTCGAGGATAGTGGTGATCAAAGACATATTTGAGCTCATGGTTTACATAGAGGAACCAATAGCCGCAAGAGGTACAATACTTTCGGTTGTGGGATTAACCGACAACTATATCAAAGCTAAGAAATTACATGGATGTGGTGAAATAGTTTACATACAGAGAGAAAAATTCTACGCATATTGTGAATCATCGTATTTCGTACTTCACAGGAATCAGTTTCCTATCAAAGTCGACGCACAATGGGAACAACAACGGGGAGTAATAAAAGCTCGTAAGAGAAAAACGCGTAGTATAATGGTAATGTTGAGAACCAATTTTATGTAAAGTGGATCGCCGGACGTAGTCTAGAACTAAGATAATAACACAAGGTAAATTCGTTTGCATAGAACAATTTATGAAAGATTTGCAATCTCGGATAGAAGATAATTTCCTATTATTATTATAATTATCTTTTTTAAGTTTTCAGATACTTATCATTAATGATTTAATTTTTAATTTTATATTTTATGCATCATATGAAATAAGTTTAGGCTTGAACGAGTTGTTTGGGTTTACCCTATGATATGTGTAATATAGTTATGATTGTGTAGTATCAAATCATTTTCGTAACTACAACTATGATATGTTTATTTCGTGTGATTGTATAGTATCAAATCACTATCATAACTAATGAACATGATATTGCACATGTACATGACACTGATGTACTCACCTTCTATATTAATGTCAATTCAGAAAAAAGAATTCAACAGTGGTTGCAACCTTTAAGCAGATTTTGAATGTTGAGGTTGACTATCAGTTAACCATATGCCTTTAATATGACGAAAAAGACACTCCAAGCTTCACAATAACAAAGATGCACTATTTTCTCCATAAATATGAAGCGCAAAGCAGATTTTAAATGGCTTGGTTTTTCTGAAATTAAAGCAAATTGTTTTAATAGTTTTAGTAAATTTGAATTCATTGATAAATCTATTTTTTTCGTTGTATGAATGTGCCCAAATGGATAACATGCCTACTGCTATATGCTTTTGAATGATATGGTTAATATTAATACAGTATGCAATCTTGCATATCACAGTTTTATCACTATTACAAGGTTTTCGCTGCTAAATTTATATTAGTGTATGGAGCCATGGCCCTTTTATTTTGGTGGCTTCTTTACCTAACCATGAACATATTATTTATTTTTTTATTGGAAAAATATTAAATAGTCCTTATGCTTTAAAGATCAACCACCTATATTATATTTTTAGGTTTTTGATTAACTAACCTTTTTATTTTGTTCTTAGTTTAAATAGTTCCTTAATCGATTCAACCACCCCATTAGTATCCTATCTAACAGGAGATAGTTTGTCTGCATTGAAATTCCAGCACAATAGGTCATCGGCCAAGACGAATGATTGGAAAACAAACAATCTCAGTACACCTACGTTATATTTCTGATGTTAAATATAAACAAATAAATATATAGGGATGTAGGGATGTTGAATATAAACAAATAAATATATTATGTAACAAGTTAATGAGTTATAAAAAGATAAGTATAAAGGATTGTGTAATTATTAGAGGTTGAGCCCCAGCCTTAGGCCGAGGTAATACATAGTAGTTAATTGATACAATGATTCAACGGAGAACACATTTTTGGTTAAAACGAATACGATCATTTGGAATATCTTTGAACGAACCTAAATTCAGGCACCACAAAATAATTGTGGATTTTATTACATAAAGAATTTCATCAATAATACTAATTCTTCCTCCAAAAAAAATTTATTCCCTCTTCTTCCATAACGACCAACATACCACATTCCTAAAAAAAATATATGTATTTTTCCATCTTGGTCGAAATTCTCTTGAATGGTATTTGAGAACACCCATTTAATCTAAAATCCCTTAAGAATAGCAATAGTTGAATCGTGAAAGGCATTGTTGATTGCATCAACAGAGTAAAAGTTAGCCTTAGCCGGATGGAGTCGATGGTCAACTTGATTTATTTTTATTTATTTATTTATTTTGAAAAAGATAAATTACTTAGAAGATTTTACAGCTGTTATATAGATTTCTAACCGAAGATCGGCTCTTACAGGTTTATGGAGCAATTCAAAAAATCTAGGATTTTTTATTGACTAATTTATTTCCGTAAAATTAATTAACATGTTTAGATGGATCTAAACCCCAACATGTAGTTCTAGTCTCTACTCTCTCCTTAAAAATAAAGAGACTCGATAAGTCCCATAGATAATTATAAAACTCGACAGTCCTAATAAAGTAACTGGGTAAAGGAAATAAAAAATCCAAAGAATAAATTTCGGGCTCATACGGTACAGGTATGGCAAGCGAAAACAAAAAAAAGATAAAAAAGTTTTAAAAATACTTTAAAAATAAAAAAGTATTAAATAACGTGTCCTAGATAAATATGGATGATTCATCTTTTGATGAGTCCCACACTCATTGTATACACATGACACAAATACTAGGAGGTGCCTAATTTTTGTTAGGCCAAGCACTATGGTAGTGATTTTCTCTTAGTTTTAGCCATATTATAGCTAAAGTCAATCACTATGGGTCATTTCTTGGCTACAATATAGTGCAAAACTTTGGCTACGCTAGAAAAGCACATACATCTGATGCTAGCTATAGCTAACAGATGGAGGATGGACAGTATCCGTCAAAAAAGTTTACGGATACCAAGTATCGGTCCGATTTTTGACGGATATTGAGTATCCGTCTTCAATGAAAACCAATTTTGGTTTTTACCTATATTAACTCATAATATTTCTCTTTTATTTACTCTAATTTTTTCCCTATTATTTCTCCATTTTTTTATCTTAATTAGTTTTTAATCTATGAAAAATACTTAATAAAATCAAACCATATATATTTTGAAAAATAAATAAATAATTGGATGGATACTGAATATCCGTATGTCACTATTTGGAAGGAAACTCATTATCCGTCTTTATAAGCTAAGAATGTGGACCTTCCCATAATGGTTGTTTTTGGAGTCCTCTTTTTTTTTCATGCAAAGAAAATATTTATTAACTAGCTCATAGAGCAATATCCAAAGACAACTGTGACTCAATAACTCTAGGTGGTCATACCAAATATGCGATATGTTATGCCTGCGGCAATGCAAGTTTGTCTGTCGTTTTATTACATACTCTTGGAATAAAATTACACTTCCAATGAGGTGTACCATTTAAAAGACTTAAAGCATCTAAAAAAAGTTTTATTTTCCCATGCAATCGACAGTTCCGAATTATTAACATAGTGCACAATACTTTGCAAGTCAGTTTCGAAGATAAGATGTGTAACTGTAGGCTTTTGCTCTATTCCACTGCTACTAGAAAAGATTTACATTCTGCTTGTTCTGAACTCCATGTCCCCTATTTTCTCCTTGCACAGCTTCCTTTCCAAGCACCTGTAGAATCACGGATTATAAGTCCAACACCAATACGAGAGTTTTTATCAAGAAAATAAGCATCAAGGTTTATAGTATAGAAGGGATTAGGAGGTGGTGTCCAAGCAGGAATAGGTATAGAGATTGTATGGTCTACAATATTCATGTTGCAGAGGAGAGGTAAGTTGCAAAACTAACAACCTTTGTTGTCGTTGTCTTAGGATCAAGTTTTTTGTTTTGGAAGACCAGATCACACCGAATCCTCCAGGCAAAAACAATAACAGAATTTAACCATTCCCCATTAGCCTGAAGATGTTTATCTTGCAATACACATTCCCCAAACCTGCTATTAAAGCTAGTACTTTTACTTTGTAAAACCTTACTTCCTCCCGGCAGCATCATCCAAATTGCTCTAGAGAAGGAGCAGTTGAATATCACATGACAAACATCTTCAAAAAACTGATTACAAAATGGGCATGCTTGGTTTATATATGTACAGACTCTAGCAAGTCTTTCACTTGTAGGAAAGATATCAATGAAGCACTTCCACACAAAGTGTTTAACTTTAGGCCAAGTATTAATACCCTTGAACTCCTTCATTTTTATGATGGTTTTGGTGATAGTATCTGAAACCTGTATACTGCCTAATCTCATAACATGAAGCTTATTGTAAGTTAATTTAAGCGTGAATCCACCATGTCGAGTTAACCTCCAAATCATTTTGTCTTCAGAACTTAACGGGATTCTCATCTATAGAATGGCTCCAGCTGTGTTAGGATCAAATAATTGATTTATAAATTGCAAGTTCCATTCATGGATACCTGCAATAATTAAATCACTAACTTAAATATAGTTTAAATGATCAATTGAAGTTTGCAGCGACACAGGGGGACTTGTAAAACCTTCAATCCAAACATCTTCCCAGATTTTAATCTTATTACCCCTTTTTAGCCTCCAGAAGCTATTATCTTTAATAAACTGGACACTTCTTTGTACACCCTTCCAAGCCCAAGAGTTATCAGCTATTTCTTTATATTTTAACATACTCTAACCTGGAAAATATTTTGCCTGAGTGGCTTTAACCCAAGTAGCATCAGTATTAGTACATATTCTCCAAGCCGCTCTAATCAACAGCGCTTGATTCAGGATTTTTAATTCCCTAAAACCATGACCACCCATATCTTTATGTCTAGACAGTGTTTTCCAAGTTGTTAGGCACACTCCTTTCTTTTCATGAAAACTCCACATGAAGTTGCGCAGCAATGTCTCAATTTGAACAATGGTATTAGATGGGATCTTCAAACATCTCATAGCATGTGCTGGAATAGCATTAATTACATGTCTGATCATAACAGACTTCTCATATTGTGTGAGGGTCTTACTACTCTAAGTTACAAGTTTAGAACTAACTTTATCTATAAGATTAGTGAAGCATTGCTTCTTGATGCGACCAATGATCAACGGAATACCCAGATACCTCTCAGAATTAGTCATCCTTGGCACTTTTAGTCTTTTAGTAAGGAGTCTACACAATCTTGGGTGAATATGAGAGCTGAAATGAATACTAGATTTTGCTAAGTTCACCAGTTGTCCCGAAGATGCTCTAAAGATCTTAATTATATGAAGAAGATTATTCACATTATGTAAATCTGCAGAGGTAAAAAGTACGCAATCATCCGCGAATAATAAATGAGAGATTGCAGGAGTATTAGCTGCAATTTTAACGCCTTGAATCTGGTTGTTTTTCTCAGTTGCAAGAACTTTCCTTGAGAATGCCTCCATTGCAATAATGAATAAATATGGTGACAGCGGATCTTCTTGTCGAATCCCGCTGGTAGGTTGATATGCGTAACAAGGAGAACCATTCAGTAGTATGGATATTTTAGTAGTGCTTATACACTGCACTATTATCCCACACCAAGCTTCACTAAAACCCATATTTTTCATAACATCCATGAGAAAACTCTATTCAATTCTATCAAATTCCCTCCACATATCGAGCTTAAGGGCTAAGAATCCTTTCCCTTCTTTCTTTTGCTTCATTGTGTGAATGATTAGCTGGATATTATTTTCTATTTGTCGTCCTTGAACGTATGTTGCCTGCAGAGGAAAGATGATCTTGTTCATTAACTTCTTCATTCTTGTTGCCATGATTTTCGAGATAAATTTGTAAGAGGAATTGCAAAGAGATATGGGCCTCAAGTCTGAAGGAAATTACTTATTCTTCGTCTTGGGAACAAGAGTAATATTTGTTTCATTTAATTTCTTCAAGAGGAATCCAGTGGTGAAGAATTTGTGTACCATAGAGATGATGTCAACAATGTTCCAATGTGATTGGAAAAAACCCGTAGGAAAACCATCAGGCCCTGGAGCTTTCCACGGCTTCATAGATTTTAAAGCTTTGAAGATTTCAACCTCATCCAGTAACCTCATTAGCATCATATTATCATCCTCTGTAATAGTTTGTGGAATGTATTGAAGAAACATATCGTTTCTCTCTGGATTTTAAGAAGTATGGATATTGTTGTAGTGATTAACAAGGAGATTCTCCAGGTCTTTTCTTGTAGAACATCATTGCCGACTCGAGTCTTTTAAAGCTAGAATATTATTTCTCGATCTTCTTCTATTATCTTTAGCATGATGGTATTTAGTGTTTCTATCAATTCCTAAATAGTACTCATCTCTTGACTTCTTCCCCCAAAACTCGCATTGAACTTGATGCCAGTGTGCAAGTTATCTTTCAACTTCTTTCACGTGCATATCTGTGTTCAAACTACTTTGTTGTTGCTGGATATTCTCTAGCTTATGATGAAGCATTTGAATATTACCTTGAATATGTCCCAACGTCTCTTTATTCCACTTTGCTAAAGTCATCCTTGTGTTGTTTAGCTTTTTAGTAAGCTGATAAGATGAGGATCCTTCATAATATTCATTCGAAGAATTTACAATTTGATGCTTTAGAGTTTCATCCCTTTCCCGGCATTGATAATATTTCCTTATCACCATTAAAGGAATTAGTATCCAATAAAATTGGACAATAGTCTGAACCAAGCTAGGGCAGTTGAAGTAGCTTAGCATCCGGAAAGTGAATAAACCACTCAGCATTTGTAATGGATCTGTCTAACCTTACCTTCCTCTTACCAGTACCATGCACATTACTAGACCGCGTGAAGGATTTGCCCGTATAACCCATGTCTTCAAGCCCAGCTTCATAAATCATATTGGTGATTGATGAGGTAGTAGAGAATATGGGTACTAAAGGCAGAAGAAATAATGGTGATGGTTTTAGGTATAATCTTTTTTGTTCTATATTTCCTTGTATAACTTCCCACTATTTTTGGTAAGGATATACCATGTTTCCTAAAAAAAGAGATTACCGACTATAGGGAATGTTGACTGAATGATATGAAGATTGGAATAATACAGAGTCAATGGAGAAAATTTAGGGGGATAATTATAGTTCCTAAAAATGCTCACACACCCATGAGGGATTATTTATTTTTTTTTGAATTTTTAGAATTGATCTGGTTTGAACATGGTGAAAAGGTTTATCTGAGATGGCTAAAGATTCAAGGAAGGAACTATGACAGTCAAAAACATACTTCAACATACTGGATGAGACCATCACTTGCGAGATGGGTAGCAATAATGCTAAATACTCCCAAAAAGAAGAGGTTCATACTGATTAAAAAAATCCAATACTGGATGCTTCCCATATCTAACAAGAAGGACCTACAAAAACAATTACTCAGTCACTTGAATGATTATTAGAAGCATCTTAGCAAAACAAAACGAAAAGAAAATTATGTATTGAGATGTTTAGAAAAAACTTAAGTGTTAAGAATCTTGCATAAAAAAAAAATACCTAATATTTAAAAATAGATAACTGAGATTAAGAAGAATAAAAGCATCAAAAAAACAAAAAAATAAAGAAAAGTAGAAGAAATCAAGCATGTTTCAGAGAAGCATACACGAATCACTGATTCCTCCTTTGCTCAAGGCAGCTGACAACTCTTGAAAAGTTTTTGGAGTCCTCTTTTGCTTAGATATAATTAAGCTATAGAAAAAAAGGTTCACCATAGTGTTTGTCCTTAAGATGAGGTGATGACTTATCATTTCATTCAATCTATATATATATATATATACACCTTTTTGGGTTAGGTTGTTTGCAATAAAAAAAAGTTAATTAAACACTCTAATATTTTCTCTCACTTTCTCTCTGAGCACCATTGTTAGTATATGCCATGTATATTAATTCATTGTTACACTTATTTATGGAAAGATGAGTGCAGTAGAACTAATTGATTTCTGTTTGCAAGATAAAAGTTCATAAAAGTTCCGTTACTTATTACAAAACGGACAAAAGTAAGAGTGTCAACAAAATAACAACATAATTGCTGCAGAAATTTTTTTTGATCAACAGTGGCGGCAAAGAACGTGGGATGATGGAAATTAGGTTTTTTTTAACAATGCCTCTTTTATAATCATATAATTTATATAGTATAAAACAGATTCACTAATATTTTGTTTTTCCATCCAATTTTTACTTTTGAAAAAAACAGTGTCATCACATTTATTTACACTCAATAATAGACAAACCTGCCCTTACCATTTATTTACACTCAATAATAGACAAACCTGCCCTTACCATTTAACTCTGACTAGTTAACTAACCAAGCCTATCAATATGTGTCCATCACTACACCACCAAGGAATTACCACTAGGGAACCACCAAATCTGTGAGCAAAACCCTAAGGTCCCTAACTACAAATAAACCTTAACTAATAAAAATAATTCTAAAACAACATAATTTTGTTTCCTAAATTGATGTTAATAACCATCGTCATTAACATAAAAGCATAGAAAATTGAACCTTAAACATAGCACATTCACTATTAGTAACTCATAATTTCAACCCTAACTGAAAAATCATTTGAACCATGCATTAGTTAAATTCAGCAACCCCTAAAGGCAATTCCATCCAGAATCAAAGTTATTTCCATTCTCTATGTCCTTCTAGACCATGAACACCATCTCTACTAAGATCAGCACCACCACCACCAAAAAATTAAACCCAAGCTTATCATAATACCCATAGATCAACAAAAGAACAAAATCAAACAAACTAATCAATCAAACACAAGATCGCATCCATGTTCTTTATAAATTTCTAACTTCAAGCACACTAACAACTAACAGACTTACATTTTCTTGATTACTTCATCTCTTCCATGGTTTGGATAATTTCTAGGGGGCCATTGATAAAGTAACAGAAAAATAATTCAATGGAAATTTCTTATTTGTTTCTCCTTCACAGCGAGGAAGAAGACTCGGATGTCAAAATTTTGTTGCTTATCAATGGGATTCAAACAAATATCCAAAGTTTGTTTAAGAGTTTAAGACAAAAGATATTATAAAATTCAATAACCCAACATTTAATAAGTATGAAAAAGAATATTCTTTGACATACATTAAATATATCCGCATATGACATACCCCAGACGAAAGCATGAAACATTGACTCTATGACCATCTATTACTCTCCTTTCAAAAGACTCGATAACATAATAACATACAAACCCTAACAAACACATATTAATGAGTCAAAGAGTACGTAACATCTTAAATCTATCCATCAACAAATGTTTCTTTACTCTCTTTTTTTTAATACAAAAAACTCATAGATACACCAAACAGTAGACTAATTAAATACGTGAAATTAAAATAGTAGTATACTACTAAGATAGAGAGTAAGAATACAAGACTCTAAACAACATATTTAAGTTTTTATACCCTCAAAACTAAATCCCGCCAGTAGAACTTATGGATCCATACCATCCTCCTCTGAATACTTGTTGTGAACACACACTATAAAGAGACAAACATTTGAAAAGATGAGTGGAATAAGTAGATTAACATGAACAAGTCCGCCAAGAAAAGATGCTTTGAGAAGTTTCCTCTTCCATACCATCCCGGACAAGTTAAAAACTGAGAACAAAGCTGCCATCACGGTGAGGTAGAACCTATTAGTTCGATAGTTCATCTTGATAAAAAAAAAAACTAGTGTTGACATGAATGAGATAAGAGAGGGTGAAGCTTTCAGTTGGAATAAGATGGATAAAATTGTGAACAAAGTGAACAAAATGAACAACATGAACAATGTAGTAACGAGGATTCTTTACATTTTCTTCTTCTTTAAAAATCTATCACAATCATCTTTGAACCCATAAAATAATTTCAGTAAACCTAGTTGTGTTCATCTTAGAGTATGAAAGTTAACCAAGAGTGATAGCTAACCCAGTTTTGTTCATCTTAAATAATTTCAGCAACCCAGTTGTTAATATATATATATATATATATATATATATAAGTATTACAAAAACTAGTAAAAAAATCATACCAAAACTCGATAGTGTATTCATATTATCTTAATATATTTATTACATTATTAATATTAACTTAAGCTTAAAAATCCGACTCATGTGTTAAAAACACAATATCAAATCAAATCTTGAAATAAGATCTTTTTCTTAGAGATTGGGGG
>JAJJMC010030977.1:27403899-27442500 GCA_023531435.1 Papaver californicum | reverse complement strand
CTAGAGATCAAAAATTAGCAAAACCTCCCATCGTCACTTTATATAGGTGTCAGTTAGATTACACATAGACAGTGTATACATGGCAACCTTTTTAAAAATGACTAAAATGCCTTTTCACATAAATCAAGTTATGTACACGTGGGAGGCATCTGACAGTACGAACTCGTATGAGTAGTTGTACCTGATAGTAGCTTTAATCCAACAGTCCGAACTCCGAAACAAAGATCTTATTAAAAAACTAAAACTATCATTGTCGTCTTCTTCAAATACAAAATCACCACCACCAAGTTCTCTGCCGCTTTCTCCTTCGCGGTTTTTCTCTACTGCCTACTCCACATACAAGTTTTCATATATCAACTCTTCACCACCACCTCCGGTAGCCAATTAGTAGTTCGAAAAATTGTCGAAATTTTGGGAAAACTTAGAGCGAAATAATATGGAAGAAATTGAGTTATTACCGTTGAAATTAAGTGAAGAATAGAGGGGATTAAGAGGTATTTGAGAGTTGATCAAGGTATAAGAAGTTGGGTTTGCATTCGACTCGAATTCTACAATGAGAATTGAGCTATAAATGAATTTCAAAGCTTGCAGCAAGCTTTGTCTCACCACCACCAGTCCGTACAAGGTCACAAAAGTTCCATTGGCTAATAAGAATTCAAACTGAATTGGGTTTGTATTTAATTTGAATTCTACAGTGAGAATTGAGCTATAAAGGAAAATCA
Source organism: Papaver californicum (assembly GCA_023531435.1). NCBI lineage: Eukaryota > Viridiplantae > Streptophyta > Magnoliopsida > Ranunculales > Papaveraceae > Papaver > Papaver californicum. Next base: position 27,441,778 of record JAJJMC010030977.1, on the reverse strand, counting down.
AAGCTTGCAGCGAAGCTATCAATGAATATGTGCTGCTTATTGTTTTAGTTTCTTTGTATTCTTTAGCGTCAGTTCCTGATTTAAATTTATGCTTCTATAACCCTTTTATTGATTAAATTACAATTATGATGGAAAAAGAGGATTCGGTTTTATAAAGATTGAATCGGGTGTGGAACCTAGTGATGAAGTCTCTCTTTTCTCTTTTGCGATCAAACCCTCAAAAGTTATGATATCCCCATAATCAAAATCCTATCAAAACCCAAACACAGAATTAAGGTTTAGAGATTTTATGATAAACTCATACGACCATTAATGGCGGAATAAGAGCTTACCGGGTATTTGCTAGGAAATCTCTATAGTTGAGATCTAGATTCACACGCACGGTTTACACAAAAAGAAAAAGAATTTTTTTTTTAGACATAAAGGTACTTTGGGAAGTTTTACAAAAATATTTTTAACCTAGCCAGGCGTACGCTGATGCTGAATCAGCTAACTAGGAAATGGATGGAAAAGATAACGATATGAGGTTTTGCCAATTTTTGATCTCCAGTAGAAATTTTTTAATTAGCAATCTTTGAAGGGAAGGTAACATAAAATACCCCTTAATTTAATTTAAAAACTCTTTTAAATTTCGCACAATATCATTAAAAGTAATTGCATTTCTATATTTCCATACAGACCAGAAAAAGCAGATTCGGATCCTACAATATTATTGTTTATCCAATAATTAAACTAGATTTTAATATCATTGTTATGATTAAAATTTATCATATACTCCCTCCGTTTCTAGAAAAATGTTACTATCACTTTTTCATTTTAGCCTAAAAATAGGCCAATTTGAAAAAGTGATAGTAACTCTTTTCCTGAAACAGATGTAGTATTATATAATGATTTATAATACATTTAAATTTGTATGTAAGTTTGCAGGTAAATTAGCAAAGTGGGAAAAAGTGGAGTTTTTACAAAGTTTTTGGTCCAGATAGCACTCCAGTGATTAAGAATAAAGAATCATGCGCTTTGTTTAAGTCGAGTCCTAACAAAGGTCGTAAAATTACAGTCTATGCTAGTAATTATTTTATACTTCCAATTAAAATAAAATATAAAGTAGAACATCCTAATTCCCATTTGGTGAAAGCATTGCCACTGTCCCCGAGACATTATGGCATAACACATTTTTTAAGGAAAAGGTAATCTTTTTAATTTCATTAATATAAAACATTTATATACATCAAATTCAAGTACATCAAGAGTGAAAACCATGAAAAAATACAAAGATTTTGTATCATAGGAACAACAAAGTGACTTATAACATCTAAAGCATCAGAAATATGAATTTCGAAGAGGTTACTGATGGTATTCGAAGAATGGCTTGTGAATTGAAATTCTGCCATTTTTATTTGGGTTCTCTGCTGAGATTGAAATGTCTCGAAAGGGAGTAATATGCGGAAAGCATCTTTATCACGATCACTTTCAATAGCTACTGATCTTCAAAAGATCATAGAACCACATCATGTTGGAGTAGATTGTCCTCAATGACATATTTGAAGCGATTGTTGCAATCGATGGGAATGCCATTAAGGATATAAGAAACATATTTAAAAGTATATATTGAGTAATCTTATTGTCATGAATAAGTCATTGAATCTTCCATATATTCACAAACTTCTCATACAACAGAATAACTCAAATAAAATACTATAAGATGTGGTTTTATTTAAACAAAATACTAAATCTATATACAATAACTAAAACGCTGCCCGAATCCTAAGATATAATTAAGATTCATGCAATAAATAGATTTGGAACTCTGTAGAAAATTAAGGAATCTAGGTTTAGAAGGAAAAAATCAAGGAAAAAAAAGAAAAAAAACGGTTATTCAAAGAGAAAGGAAACTATTCTCGTAACAGAACACTATTGATGTAGGTGAACCCAATTCCCATTAAAAGCATAGGGCACCATAGAAATGCATAAACAAATCGTGAGGCAAAAAGAAGACTACAACTCAGGCATATATATTGTCATTCTATTTGTATGTGTTTTTTTTTTTATGAAAATCGCTCAACCAAAACTAAGATTTCGTGCCTAATAGATAAAATAAAACATATTTCTTGCAAAAAATAATTATCACTACATTAATATGTATTATATACATATAGGGGGTGTTTGGTAAAAATTATGATTATCATTTATGATTATAGATAATTATAAATTGAAAAATGATTATGTTATTAATCATTTTTTAATTAATTTTAACAAATATATTTTTGAAATAATTAATTATCTTAGAAAAATACTTTCGAAGAGGAGAGGAAAGAATGATGATCTAAGGAAAAAAATTAGTCCACTATTGTTTTTTATCTCTCTCTTGATAGTTTAGAGAAAATAAGGAAAAAAAATTAATTTTTGTTAAAAAAAATAATTGATTATGATAATTTTTATAAACAACTTTTTTCTACTTATGAAAATAATGAGTTATTTAAATTATGATTAAAATAATCAGTTATTATAAATTTTAGCAAACACCTATAATGGATTATGGGCTGGATAATTGATTATGGGCTCATAATCCATTATAATAATGGTTACCAAACACCCCATAGTCTAGTACGATGCAAGAAAAAATGTATTATAGTCTAGTACGTATACATTCAGCTTGTCGATAAAATATTAACTTGTGCTTCTCTTGACCTTGAGGTAAACAGTAAATATTGCAAGCATTTAGCGAAGTCAATAAAACCACAACTAAAAAATCCTTCTCAAATTATTATTTTTTTTCTCGATAAATAGATTTATAAGGGGTAGCCAATCAAGAATAGTAAGGATTTTGAGAGAGTATTTGTTTGAGTGACTTTGAGAAATTCTCTGGATATCTATAGATTACTAATGATTCTACGAAAGTTTTACAATGACTTATAGATATAAATTTAATGGTTTCTTAAAAAATATTTATGATTTGTAGAAATAAAAAATATTATATTATCTTATCTATATTAAAAAGAGTTAAATAATAAATTTCACGAAGTAAGAGCCAGCAACAATGGCCTGATATATCAATGTTTTCCACTAAAACAATGTTTTAACAGCAAAAACATGTTTGTGACTGTGAGTACATCTTGGCTTGTGATTTCTATAGTGTTGTTGATGGTAAATTTTTGCAAAAGGCGAATATTGTAATTTTATTTCTGTCCCATATCAGAGATATAAAATTTATGAATTATTGTCCGGTCCGGTTTTATACCAGAAATATGAAGTATTTATATATTTTCATTTCATAAGGAGTCTGTATATATTTATATTTCACAAGGAAATCAATAATACATACTCTATTAATGACAATAGGTGATCTATACTGATCCCTATCACTAATATTAGAGCTTCACCGGTTGAACTTTCAGTACTTTATATATATATTTAATATATTTATTGTATAACTTAATATCTTTATATTTGTATTGTATGACTCAATACTTGTCTTTGTAATGAATCTCTTTCACTAATAAAATTCTCAGCATATTACTGGTGCGTGTTGCGATACTTCTCATATATTATCTGATTATATAAAATGAATATCAAACTCCTAGATGGATTGTCCACTAGTATAGAGCAATTTGAATTAAAGTACTTCTTAGGGGGGAGCGCTAGCGTCAAAGGTGCACTTACTGGAATTATTGTGTTGTACTCTTTTTCCTTCATCAAGATTTTGTTCCACTGGATTTTCCTTATATTAGAACAACACATTTCTGATTATAGGATCGAGTCCATTGGCTAAATGTAAAAAGAAAAAAAGATACTAGTCACAAATCCGTTGACTTAAATTTATGACTTAATTTTTTCATCATCAGATATAAGTGAATGGACGGTGAAGATTAAGATAAGATTTTATAAAACAAGGGAAGTATTATCAACTATCCACCCACTTACATCTGACGATAGAAAAATTAAGTAAAAAAATTAATAAAAAAATTCAAGTTAAGGGATCTGTTCCGGTTTTATGTAGCATGGACACTACTAAAATGATCACGTGTCCCCGCCGAAATCGTATCGACACTTGGACTCGCGTGTCTCCACGTCAGATAAATCAGTGACAACATATGTAAATCCCACACTATTTCAATATAAATACATATTAATAATGCACACATTTTTTGTATATGTGATATTTTATTAGTATATATACTTACTCATTCACAAAATTATTATGTATCAACAATTTGTTACTGTTGTTGAGAAATTATATTCATAATATATACTCCCTCCGTCCAAATTATATAGGCACAAAACAGGTTTATATTAGATTAAGAAAAAATATGGGAGTTATAAAAACGTATCATTCTTTTTATATTACCCCTTATCTTTTGATGGAAAATAAAAATATTAAATTAATTTTAAAGTAATACTATTATTATAAATAAGGATATATATGAAAAAATGTATTTAGAAAATATAGATATACTTGGAAAAGAGAAATATGAGTGACTCTGTAACTATGCCTGAAGCGAATCGAACTCTTCAGTACAAATTAATCTAGATGGATCTTTTTCTGATGTTGTTAATACAGATGGGATAGAGGTGGATGGGTTTCCAAGAGGTACAGACTCTTTACCTAAACCTTCTTTTGCTAGCGAAGTTAAATGAAATTTAGTTTCTTGGTCTTACTGGTTAGATGATAAGGATTTGTTGGAAAATATTGATCATCAATTAGAAGATTTAGCTCTAGATACTGATGTGGATTGTACTGATTCTCCACAAATTCCTAAAATTGAAATTAGTTCTGAAACTCGTAAGAGAATCTGTGCACCTTGGGCTCAATGTTTTATAGGGAAAGTGATGGGTAAAAATGTTGGTTTTAAGTTCATCAATGAAAAATCCCGTTCTCTATGGAAACCTCAAGGAAATCTTCAAGTCTTAGATTTGGGGAAGGATTTTTTTGTGTTTAAATTTCAGATCTTAATGACTTAAAGATGGTGGTGTATCACGGTCCTTGGTTTATTGGGGGACACTTTCTATCTCTTTAACGGTGAACTCCAGATTTTAAACTTTTTAATGCTTCTCTGAAAATATTAATTTTATGGGTTAGAGTCCCAGAACTGCCTATTGAATACTATGATAAGGAAATATTGAAACAAATTGGCAATGTTATTGGTCGTGCTATTAAGGTTGATGTCAATACTGATAATATTTTTCGTGGGAGATATGCTCGTATTTGTGTTGAGTTAAATCTTAATGCTCCTCTGGTTCCCCAAGTGCGTGTTGGAAGATTTCTTCAGCGAATTGAATATGAAGGATTAAGTAATGTATGTTTCAATTATGGCAAGGCCACTCACAAAGAGATTAATTGTCCTTTACAGGCTCACTCCCGAGAGCTTGATCGATCTAATCATGAATCTGCTCATAATACTACTAAGGCGGTGAAAGAGGATAATGATAAGTTTGGGCTGTGGATGATGGTGATGTTAGTAATTTTTTGAATAACTAATTTATTTAATTATTAATTAGTCAAAGAAAAATAAATAAATAAATAAAGTGATCTATTTAGTGGGAAGTTGCAATTGGTCAAGGCAACTCCTCATGACTCTCTCCACTTTAGAAAACCATCCCACTTCATCCTATCATACCAACTACTCTATGATGGCTAGAGTTAGTATATGAGAAATGATAGCAAAAATAAAGAATTAAGATCACCAAATTCACTCTCATATGAAAATACACCATCTAAGTTGAGGAGGAGGGTTTGGAACCAAAGTTCTAATCAAGTGATCATATAGAGCATACTCAAGGATTAAGCTTTCAAATAGCAATGGCTGGAGGTATTTATAATCGATCTCTTTTGCTTCAGCTTTTAATTATAGTATATTCATTTTTTTATTAGAATATACATAAAGATAAATATTTAGGTTTTACATTTGGTATCAGAGCCTGTAGTCACCTCTGCCTTGCTTGTTATGGAATTATTTTGTTGATGAGTTTTAATTCCAATAAGCTTTCATAAAATTGATTTGGCTGTTAATATTTTTTCAAACCGTTGATTAGGGCTGGATTTTGATTATGTCTTAGTCCAGTATCTCATATGTCTTCTCTTAAATTTTGAAGACAATCGGACATTGTTAAGGCTCCGAATAGATTGATTTTCGGAACTGTATTTCTAGAAAATTCAGATATCATGTGGTACCGAGGAGCTCTTGTAAAAAATTATCCAACCGTTAGATGTTTCTCATAATTTAACTACGTATGATACCTGTTGTTATAATTATCCTGTAAAAATTTCAGGAAGATCGGACTCCGATTAGTACCCCATAACCCTGCTAGACCAAACTGTGTCAGTAGAGAATTATGTTGAAATAAGGTTTATTGAATACCTTAGTCTGGAAATTTTCAGCCGTTAGAACCTGCTGAAAATTTAATATGTTGTAGTGTAGGTTCTTATAAGTTTTCAGGTTGTATTTCATAAAAGTGTAACGTCACTCTTTACCTTTAAATGTTAGTTTCAATTTTGTGCTGAGATTATGTCTTTGATCAAGTAGACGACAATATTTACGGTTAAATTGCCAGTTTACATTAATTAGTACATACAGAGACTTGGTAAACATAAACGAGACATTATGAGCATTTCTGAAAGGTTATGTTTGGGTGACATTAGAGAATATAGTTTTGCATCCTAAGGAGGAAATAAGGGACTCATATCGAAAGGGCTTACAGGGGTGGAATTCTCAACTAAAACTAAGTGAACGTTCCATGCGGAATCTCCCGTTAAGGCAGATCTATCGCAGGGGACTTTTCTTAGCCGAATAGAAAGTTCTGTCAAGGTGCGTTCCACGAGAGGCTATTAACAAGATCTTGAAGCTGATTGAAGAATCTCATCCCGTTGCGCGTTAGCACGCGCATCCATTTTCTTGGTGCCTTTCGAGTGCATTTTTCTTTGACTCCGAGTTCGATAGCTTCATGGAACTCTAGTGATTGAAGTTTTTATTCTCTTATGATTAAAGTGAAAACCAATCCACTTCAGTTTATAGAGTAAAGGAAGCACGCTTGCAAGAGAGATCCCATCATCTTATAGCCGAGCCACGGAACACAGGCTAAAGTCTTTGGGTTTGGGTAGTCCTCTAGCCCTGTAAGCCCACACCTGTGTAGAGTAGATCGTTCAACACCTGCGGCACACATTTTTGACTCATGGGCCCTAGTATCACGTATCACTCACGGCACACATGCAAAATCCTTGATTTAATGCCGAGACCTTGAGAAAGACTGGCCCTGAGTTCATCACGTTCAAACTAGTCGAATCCTACAGCCCTGCAGCGATGCGGGTAAACGACTTCCTCAGTTGGTTCAGTTAATCCTCAAGGAAAGAGATATCAGTCGAAGGATTATACCATAGCTATTACGGTTCAATACCTCCCTCTTCAGGTCAGACCATTGAAAGCTTGTTCTAAAGGAAGGGACCAATCACTCAATTCCAATACCCATGATAGTCCGCCATACTTTTTCTTAACAGAAAGATAACGAGATGGCTCCACGTGCTCTGATTCATTGTTTAGATTATGATCCAGGAGCAATACCAAAGTGTTTCAAAGAAGAGTTACCTTGACGTAGGTCTGCCTCTGGCCTAGATCAACCTAAGTTAAATGGAGTCTCTATCGCTCTGCTCAAAGAGTCAAAACGTCGCCCGATGTGAACGTCTTCGTCGCTTTTGTGACTTTGCAGATGGAATTCCCTAAAAACCAGGAATTGGATTAGGACCTGAAATGCTTATCGTGCCAATGGAGCATCTGCTTTCAAATGTTCAGGACAATTGACCCTTTTTAATCCTACTTTGTTGAGCCTTTATATGTATAATTAAATTCTCCTGCTGAAGTAGAAGATGGTGGTGCCTTTGATCTGGAACCGCAAAGGTTTAGTGTCTTCGCCTCCGTATGTCTTTCAACCTCTAAGGAAAAGGCTATGCAAGTAGATCAGTGGCAGAGTGCTCTATTAAAGGTTCGTGTGTACGAAAGAGTCTAACCCTAAGTAGCCGTTACTTTATGCCCCTTCGGGTAAAAGGTTCAAGGTCAGGAACAAGCAACTAAACCTACCGTTGCGCGTTAGCACGCGCATCCGTTTTCTTGGTCCCTGCCCGCAAAAGTTTTGGCTGGCACTACCACTCTATTGTCCACTTCTAATAAACGTGATTGACCCAATTCTGAATCATCTTCTGGAATCATATAGCTGTCAAAAGTGAGTGACTGCTCATCCGAACTGTTATAGTCCGAATACTCATAAGTCCAATACCAATATATTTAATTTAAAAACTAAGGATGTTTATGTTCTGTAGCTAAATTAAGGTATCGGCCAAACCCCACAGTGATAAGTTTATGATGCTTTTAAACTCGAGTATGACTTCGATTTTACGGGGTCTAAGTGAACTTTTAGAGTGATAAAACCATTGAGTGCACATACAATCTTTAATTTTTCACATGGTGATTTTGTTCTCAATCACATACAGGCATAGAGAGAATCATTTAAATATGTATGTTTAGCTCTAATAGTATTTGTTGTATTATTATTTGTTGACATGTGCAATGGTTATAAATAAAACCATTAGGATTGTACATGAAGAAAGATTAAAGAAATATGTCAAGTGATTTAATAATTTTAGTAATTAGAGAGTAGCCACAGCATCTCTAGTTATTTAAAATTTTCTTAAGAAATCACATGTGGAAACTAGACATAAATTTGTAATTAATCATACGTAATATGATGAAATATGCCCACAGGAAATTTTATTATATTTGTATGATTAATTGGGGTGAAATATTGAATTATGTTTCTTAATCTACCCACAGGAATTAAGGAATGAATATGGTTTAATAGTTTCATCATGTAGTGATGAATCTAATTTGAGTAGGACTTTAGCCCATAGGCAAGTTTTATGTCACTAGATTCATATTTTTATATACATGACTTGCATTGGTAAAAGTTTAAGTCTCAATTTTTTGTTTATAAGCATGTATATATTTTTCTTTGCAAAAATTTTAACTGGAAATATTTCTGATCTCAATTGTGACATTCCTGAATTAAAGGGTGATAACTATAAGGTGTGGAAAGAAATAGTGCTTTTACAATTGGGATGAATGGATATCGACTATGCTATTCGGAAAGACGAACCACCTAGCATAACTGAGACTAGTGCTCTAGATGCAGTTGATCTTTATGAAAAATGAGATCGATCTAATCGTCTCTCAGTTATGTTCATAAAGACCAAAATTTATACTGGTATTCGGGGTTCTGTCGATAAGCATACTAAGGTTAAAGATCTCCTTAAAGCCATTGATGAGCATTTTGTAAGTTCTGACAAAGCTCTTGCTAGCACCTTAGTTATGAAGTTTTCATCCATGAGACACAATGGGTTTAAGAATGTGCGTGATTATATCATGAGCATGAGGGATAGTGCGGCCCAACTTAAGGATTTGGAAGTTACCAAGTATGATTCTTTCCTAGTTTATTTCATTTTGTGTACTCTTCCTCCACAATATGGCCCCTTTTAAGATATCTTATACACACATAAGGATAAATGGTCAATTAATGAACTTATGACCATGTGTGTTCAAGAGGAGGGAAGATTGAGGATGGAAAAGGGCGAAAAGGTGAACCTTACTATTGCTTCTTCTTCAAAGAAGAAAAGGGATCACGTTAAGGAAAAGGGAAAGCTTTCAGCTAACCAAGCATAAAGAAGGAGTCTTCGTGTTTCTTTTGTAAAAAAAGAAGGGACACATGAAGAAGGACTTCATTAAGTTTAAGACTTGGCTTAAGAACAAAGGTAATTCTCTAGCGTTTGTTTATGAATTTAATATGGTTAATATTCATCATAATACATGGTGGATTGACTGTGGTATTACAATCCATGTTTCGAATACCTTGCAGGGTATGACAAACCTAAGGAAACCAACGAGAAGTGAACATTACATCTATTCAGGCAGTCAGATGAGTTCACATGTGGAAGTTATTGGGACATGCAGTTTAATTTTAAGTAGTGGTTTTATTTTGCATTTAGAAAAGACTTTTTATGCACCAAGTTTCACTAGAAACTTGCTTTCAGTTTCAAGACTTGTACCTTTAGGAATTTCCTTTAATTTTTCAGATTCTGGTTTCAGTATTCTCAGAAATTCTGAAGTTATTGGTTATGGTATTTTGTCTATCGTCTTTATTTGCAAAAATGATATCACTCATAGTTCTATGCATGTTAATATTGGGTTAAAAAGATGTATTATGAATGATGACTCCTCAATTTTGTGGCACCGGAGATTGGGACATATCTCTATTGAGAGAGTTAAGAGATTGGTAAATGATGGGGTATTTGGTACTTTAGACTTTACTGATTTTGATACTTGTGTTAGTTGCATTAAGGGAAAGCAAACTAACAAACACAAAATTGGTGCCAGGAGAAGTTCTAACCTATTAGAGGACATTTTTTGTCCGGACATGAACGCTAATGATCTGAAATACTTTATCGCCTTCATAGATGATTATTCGCAATATATGTATCTTTACTTGTTTCGTTCTAAAGAAGAAGTTTTGGATGCCTTTAAATTATTGAAGGTTAAAGTAGAGAAACAATGTGGTAAGCACATTAAGATTGTGAGACCAGATAGAGGTGGAGAGTACTATGGTAGATTTCTTCATAGCACTAGAATTGTGGAATCAAGAAATGCTAAATTTCTTGAAAATGACTTGATTAGTGGGAGTGATCAATTTCAGGAAATTGTTCCTGAAAAAGATAATGATCAACTTCCACCTACTGTTTCAAGTGACAAGTTGATTGTCAACTATTTCTAGTGACTATTTAGTGTATCTGCGAGATTCGGATTGTAATATTTGAGCCGATAATGATCTTATGTTATTTTCACAAGCCATAAATTCTACAGATTCATACTTATGGATCAATATATATACCTTAAGATCAGTGGGAGACCTTAAGTGATGGATCAATGTATATACCTAAGTGTAGCACCCATTGTAAAAGATGATTGGTTCAGTTTGGACCAATGCCCAGGAATGGCATTGAAAGGGAACAAATAAAAAAAAATGTTCCATATGCTTCAACTATTGGTAGCATTATATATGCTCAGGTCTATACTAGACCCGACATTTCATATGCCGTTGGAATATGAGTAAGACATCAGAGTAACCCAGGAATCGATCACTGTAAGGCTGCGAAGAAAGTATTGAGATACCTTAAGGGTACTAAGGATAACATGCTTATATATAAAGGAACAAATAGTCTTGAAGTAGTAGGCTAAGTTCGTTTCTTGTTTTGAGAATGCCTCACATGGTGTATGGATGAAAGGCTTCATATCTGGGCTAAGAGTTGTTGACTCTATTAGCCGACCATTAAGAATGTATTGTGACAATTCAGTTGCTGTTTTATGGCTAAGGATAATTAGAGAGGAAGTCGAAGTAAACACATCGACATAAAGTATCTAGCCGTAAAAGAACGTGTACAAGAAAAGAGTGATCATTGAACACATTAGCACTGAATTGATGATAGCTGATCCCTTGACTAAAGGCATGCATATTAAAGAATTCAAGGATCATGTATTAAGGATGGGACTTGGTCCTATTATGTAGTACATTCTTTATGTTTTTCTGAAGCTTTCATTTAGTTTGATTATTTCTCATTTGGAATTATGTACGTACTTATTTTAGTTATTTTGTTGAGAAATATCATTATAGTTTGACCTAGAGTAAACATATGGTTTACTCATTAAGTTAAGTATGAGTGGTGAAAGATTAAGTATATAGAGATACATGGAAGATTAATTCTTGCTCTTAAAGAGGATTAGTCGCCATGATCCGTATATGAAGTCTCTCGTTAAATGGATCAAGTGGGAGAATGTTAGCAATTTTTTGAATAACTAATTTATTTAATTATTAATTAGTCAAAGAAAAATAAATAAATAAATAAAGTGATCCATTTAGTGGGAAGTTGCAATTGATCAAGGCAACTCCCCATGACTCTCTCCACTTTAGAAAACCACCCCACTTCATCCTATCATGCCAACTACTCTATGATGGCTAGAGTTAGTATATGAAAAATGATAGCAAAAATAAGGATTAAGGTCACCAAATTCACTCTCATATGAAAATACACCATCTAAGTTGAGGAGGAGGGTTTGGAACCAAAGTTCTAATCAAGTGATCATATAGAGCATACTCAAGGATTAAGCTTTCAAATAGCAATGGCTGGAGGTATTTATAATCGATCTCTTTTGCTTCCGCTTTTAATTATAGTATATTCATTTTGTTATTAGAATATACATAAAGATAAATATTTAGGTTTTACAGGTGACTCATTGGTAAAGTCATCGACAACAAGCTGCTCAAATTGCGGATGATTATGGGAGAAAAGTTCACTCGGTTCGGATTTCTGTCCATAGGGATGGTGTTTCATTTGGAAGAAAAGGGCCTGATATGGTTAGTCCAAAATGACTTTTGAGGCCCAATAAAGGGATCATTATTACTGATCCCAGTTCCGGAGTCCAACACTTATCTAAGGTTTCTGCTAAGTCGGTAATCCCTTACAGGAAAGGCAAAGAGATAATGATTATTCCCATCCAAGAAAACATGTTTCTGACAGTCAAATCAGTGACAGTGGGGAGGTGGCATTAATGCAGGCTAGTTTTTCTGATGGTTTTGATTATTCTTCTAAGCAATCTTGATGTAGATGAGCAGGCTATAACCTATATGGAGGCTAAAGATCCGAGTATCGTAATTTAGCTCAAGAAGGGTCCAATTTGATTAGAAACGGGTCAACGATCGTGACATGAGAGGACTCTTTCCTCTCATGGTCTTCAGATTTTAGCCAAATTCCATCGTTTAGGGCTTCAACAGGCGTTTTTGCTATTTTAGGAAAGTTTTTTTTTTTAATAACTACTTCGTTAGGAATCCGTTTGGGTCGCCGTTTGCGGAAAATAATTTTATTTTATGAGTACTTTCATTATTTTAGGTCGACCAAAATTTGCCAAAAATAGTCGGGAAACCGAAGTCTAAATAATTATCGTTGTTCATAGTCGATATTCCTAGGAATATTTGAAGTCTGAACAAAACATATTTTTTCTTTCTTTTCTTTATTATCCGCTGCATTTGTTGGTATCAGAGCAAAGTCGATTCTAGGGTTGATAAGATGCCACCAAAAGTAGCAATCAGTCGAGGTCGAGGTCGAGGAGGAGGTCCAGAAGGTTTCATTCCATGGAGATCTAGAGAAGAATTCATTGAAGATGTCCAAGGTTTGCTGGGTCGGTTTAACCTTCATAAGGAAGAAGAAGATGATAACGCTAACCATTTTGCTAGAGGGCATCGCGAAGGTAGAATAAATCAACGAGAGGATTTTGATCGCTGGAAGGCAGGAATAAAAGTAGAGATCCCAGAATTTTATGGTGGTTTGGAACCGGAAGAGTTTCTCTCCTGGTTGAATACGGTTGAGGAAGTATTGGAACTCAAAGAAGTACCAGATAACAAACGAGTTTCGTTGGTAGCAACTATGTTTCGTGTGAGGGCTAATTCGTGGTGGCAACAACACAAGCTACTACGCAGTCGCAAAGGAAAACAGAAGTTAGTATCATGGGAGAAGTTGAAGAAAAACATGAGAACATAGTTTTTACCACATAACTACATTGGATTGATGTACCAGCAGCTGCAAAACCTACGCAAGGGAGTACGTTATATAGACGACTACACCAAGGAGTTTTACCGACTCCTTTCTCTTAACGACTTGTCATAGTCAGATGAGCAAAAAGTCGCTCGCTATATAGGTGGTCTCCCTCAAAAATATCAGGATACACTCAATATGTTTGACTGCTGCTCTATTTCGGATGCAGATCACAGAGCAAGGCATATAGAGAAACAAGTAGGGCGTAGAAGCCTAAATTGGGGTATCAATATGGCAGCATCTCCAGCAAGTAACCGTAGTACTTCAACACCTAGTAATGCTAGTAAACCTAATTCTTCGTCAACACCAAATAAAACCCCAGTTACCACTTTTGGAGGTAGGTGTAATAAGTGCGGAGAATATGGGCACAAAGCCAGTGACTGTCAAAAAATAGAACGAGCGAACAAGGTATTTTTCACTGAAAACGACCGTGAAGAAGATGGCTGGGTAACTGATTACGAAGAGGATCAGGAGGATGATTCTGACCATGTCGATGAAGTAGTTGCTGGAGATAAAGGAGTGAACTTTGTAGTCCGAAGAAGTTGTCTCACTCCACGAAAAGATGAGGGCGACAACTGGTTGTGTACCAATATATTCTAGTCGACGTGTACGATCGAATGAAAAGTTTGTCGCCTAGTTATTGATCCTGGAAGTTGCGAGAATATTATTGATGAAGAGGTCGTGAAACGATTCAAGATGGAAACCAAGGCACATCCACATCCATAGAAGTTTTCTTGGCTTAAGAAAGGGAATGAGGTAAAAGTAAACAAACGCTGTTTGATTTCTTTTTCAATTGGAAACAAATATAAAGATAAAATATGGTGTGACGTTACTAGTATGGATGCTTGTCACTTGTTGTTGGGTCGCCAATGGGAGTTTGACAGGAAAAGTAGTCATGACGGGTATAAGAATACCTACAGTTTTTTATGGAACGACGTACGTATAGTACTTGTACCCAGTAAAAAGAGTGCACATACAGCAACTACTGGAGAAGCTATCAATCTCTTGTCGTTTAAGCAGTTTGAAGATGAGGTAGGAGACGCAGGTGAATTGTATGTGTTGATTGGCAAATAAGAACAACATGATGAAAGTATTATTCCTATTGCAGCTCAACCTTTAATTAAGGAATTTATGGATGTTTTTCCTAACGAGTTGTCGGACGAGCTACCACCTCTCCGGGATATACAACATCGTATTGATCTCGTTCCTGGATCAAGCTTTCCAAATAAAGCGCATTACAGAATGAGTCCTAAGGAGCATGAAGAACTTCGTCGTCAGGTGGAAGATTTGCTACATAAAGGATTGATCCGACAGAGTCTAAGTCCTTGTGCAGTACCAGCCTTGCTGATTCCAAAGAAAGATGGAACGTGGAGAATGTGTATTGACAGTCAAGCCATCAACAAAATCACAGTCAAATACCGTTTTCCAGTTCCCAGGTTGGATGACTTGTTATATCAGTTGTGTGGAGCAAAGGTGTTTAGCAAACTCGACTTGAAGAGTGGGTACCATCAGATCAGAATTCGTGAAGGTGATGAGTGGAAGACTACTTTTAAAACTCGAGAAGGATTATATGAGTGGATGGTTATGCCATTCGGGTTGACTAATGCGCCAAGTACATTCATGCATATCATGAATCAAGTACTCGGACCCTTTATGGGTACTTTTGTGGTTGTTTATTTCGATGATATTCTTCTTTATAGTGCTAACATGGACTTGCATGTTCAACATCTTCGAGAAGTTCTCTCAGTTCTACGCAGGGAGAAATTATTTGCGGCCATCAAAAAGTGTTCATTCATGAAAGATCGAGTTTTATTTCTCGGTTACGTCGTCACCAAGGATGGAATCAAGGTAGATGAGTCCAAGGTTGAAGCTGTGAGAAACTGGACTACACCTATTAAATTACACGAGGTAAGGAGTTTTCATGGTTTCGCTTCTTTTTACCGGCGTTTTATTCCCCACTTCAGCACCATCATGGCACCCATTACTGAATGCATGAAAGGAGGAAAGTTTTCATGGTCTGAGGAAGATGAAGAATCCTTTGAAGTTGTCAAGACAAAGCTGATAACTGCACCACTATTTATGTTACCTGATTTTAGTAAGCCGTTTGAACTATACTGTGATGCATCGAAGGTGGGAATTGGAGCTGTTTTAAGTCAGGAAGGACGACCTGTAGCGTATTTCAGTGAGAAGTTGAATGGTGCTAAGATCAATTATAGTACTTATGACGTGGAGTTTTATGCTATAGTTCAAGCCTTGAAGCATTGGCGTCACTATCTAATTCATAACGAGTTCATTATGTTTTCTGATCATGATTCTTTGAAGCACATCAACAGTCAAGAGAAGCTTTCTTCTAGACATGGTAAATGGGCTAGTTATTTGCAAGAGTTCACTTTTGTACTGAAGCACAAAGCTGGGTCGCAGAATCAAGTTGTTGATGCCTTAAGTCGAAGGAGTATGATACTCAACACCATGCGAACTGAGGTAATATATTTTGATTCATATTCTGACCATATTCTAACCGATCCGAACTTTGTGGAGATTGTGGATGATATCAGTTCAGGCAAACGAAGTGATTACCTTATGCATGAACAATCCCTCGCAAAGAATCTTAAAGAACATGGAAGAGAAAGATATGGAGAGGGAAAAATGCAGACTGGGGAATCAGAGAGGAAGACAATGGAAAATTCTGCCAATGGAGACAACACCCATATCACAACACAACTCGTTTCCCATGAAGATCATGACTTGGAACTGTAGAGGGGATGCCAAGCCGTCTTTTAGTCGTGTAGCGTAGGACTTAATTTCGCACTATAAGCCAACTGTTTTTTTTATTTTAGAAACTTGCATTGATGGAGCTCAGACTAGCCATATTATTCAACAAGGTTCAATTCAAGTTGATCCTCAAGGTTTCTCGGGAGGACTATGGTTATTATGAAATCAAGCAAAAGTGGAAATATGTGCTACTTTGATATCTCGTTGGGCTATTCATGCAGCGGTCTCTAAGCCTGATTCCAAGCCTTCGATTTTATCGTCTGTTTATACAAGCCCGAACCCATATCTTCACCATCAAGTATGGAAGGAAATAAGAAAGTGGCTGAGTTGGATTGTCCTTTGAGTGTCATTGGAGACCTTAATATTCTCTCTGCTTCCTCTGATAAAAACGGTGGACTTTTTCCTTTTTACAATCATTTCAAGGAATTGCTAGAGGTCATGGCTGTTTGTAATCTCATAGATAAGAAACTTGTTGGGCCTCACTTTACCTGAACGAATAAGCAAACTAATGGGCGCAACATTCAGGAGCGGATTGATCGTTTACTTATCATGGACAATGGAAACTGTTATTCCCAAACTTCCAGGTATCCCTTCATTTTTATAATTCAGATCATCGTGTTTTACTAGTTGATACTTTTCCAAAATTTAAGTTTCGACCTCGATCTTTTCGTGTCAAAGCTATATGGTTTCTAGACATTAGTTTTAAAAGTATTATTTTAAAAAATTGGGCATCTAGGGATCCTCAAAATACTAGTGATCTGTCTATAGCTTAGAAGTTTAGTTTACTCGCCCATGAAGCCAAAGTTTGGAATAAATCAAGCTTTAATAATATTTATCAGAAAGTTCGTCAGGCTAGATTTTAGTTGTGTCAAGCCCAGGATTCTTTTTCTAGAAATCCTTATTTGGATAACAATGAACATGAAGCTACTTTCCTTGGGACTTATCTGGACATGTTGTTGTTTGCGGGGAAAAACGAATTGAAGACTATTTGGGGGAAATGGGGAGAGCAGGTGACAATTCGCAAATCCTTAAAACATTTGTGTTGTTAAAGCACATTAGATTCGAGAGATCAATCTGTACAATATTGGCCTAAACCAAGCAATGGTCGTTCCAGTCTTGCTTCAGTCACAAAATGATAAGGAAAAGGGTTGGTCTTAGGTAGGGAAGGGAGAGAAGAATGAGGTCATAGTATCAGACTGTGTTGGATGTAGTTGGTGTAAATAGATATGAAAAATTCTTCTGAGAAAATGGATAATCAAGATTAAATAAATTGAATTGCTCTGTTTTTGGACTTGTTTAATTGTGAACTTGTTGCTGTGTAAAAGCATGTGTTCCAAAAAATTGTCTCAAACTTGTCCCCCTTTTTGTTCAATCGATTGAACATCTATTTATGTCATAGATATTATAACCACTCGACCTCTTTTCTGGAAGAAACTATCGACGGTTGAGTAGTGGTAAAGTGGAGAAGGTGGATAAGGGGTTAACAACTGCTCGCCACTCAGATTAAGGTTGAATAGTCAATTATTCAACCTCCCACTCCTCTACTCAACTTCTATCGATCTTTCCAGAACTTCTCTTTAGTGGGCGTACTGCTGCACCACATGTCGTAGACCACCAGTCCAATACCCTAATAAATATCCCCCCATTTATGACATTTGATGTCCCGTGTAGTGTAAGCACTACTGATGTTAAGCCAATTAAGACCTGCTCAATGGGTCTCTTGACTGAAGACTCGTCTTACTTGACTAGCTGATGAGTCTGTCTTGCTTGACTTGACTAGTGAGTCTAGCAGAATAAAATGAATGTGTCTCGCTTGACTAGCTGATGAGTCTAGCAGACTAGAATAAAATAGATACGTCTTGCTTAACTAGCTTGCGAATCTAGCAGACTAGAATAAAATAGATACATCTTGCTTGACTAGCTTATGAGTCTAGCAGACTAGAAATATGTATTTATTTGTGAATATAGAATAATTTGTCCATCTTGGTCAATTTTACATTGATAAGAGTATACCAGCTGAGCATGAAAAATTGTACGTGAAGCCTCAAACAAAATATATATGAGAGGCCTAGTAGAGCTTAGGATTTTTTTAAGATTCGTTAACATCCTAATTTATTAAGATAGAATACTCACGTGAAATAAAAAAAGGGAAGAGCGTCCAATCTTGGTGTTCACGTGAGGATAGAGGAGGAGACCAAGTTTTAGTCCTCACGTGAAGAGGAGAAAAAGACCAAGGTCCTCACATGAAGAAGAGGAAGGGACCAAGTTTGGTTCTCACGTGAAGAAGAGAGGAAAAGACCATCTTGGTTCTCACGTGAAGAAAAAAAGGAAGATACCAGCTTGGTTCTCACGTGAAGAGTCTCATGTCTTTTGTACCATAAGCAAGACACTCTTATTTTACTTTTATACTCAGTCTCACATGTCGAGGGTAAAAAAAGTAAAATTATCAATTGTGACAAGAAGCAAGTCGTCAAAATTTTGGTAGAAGTCTAGACGTGAAAATTTTAATGAGAGTCTAGACTCTCAAAATTTTGATAAGAGTCTAGACGCTCATATTTTACTCTTTGCACTCTGCCTCACATGTTGAGGGTAAAAGAGTAAAATTATCAAATATTTGGAGAGAAGCATGATGTTCATGCTATGAATGAAATCGTGCAAGTTTTATACCAAGAAGCAGGACGCATGAGAGGAAGAAAGACGTGTTATCTTTGAAAAATTAGAGTTAACCTTCAAATTTTGAAATTAGGGTTTGAGATTTTTGACACGCTTTTGCAAGATTTATAAGTGTTGGAAAACTGTTTTCAAACCCTAATTAAATCTTAAAAAGATACTTTTTGTCACACTTTTGCAACGTTTGCTAGTGTTGTGCATTTTGTTTTTAAACCCTATTTAGGGTTTGAGCTACTTTGACACATTTATTAGTGTTACTGCTCAAGTGTTTCAAAGACCTTTTAAACTGAATTCTTTCCCTACTCACATTAGTTGTCTCTTTAAGCAAAGGATTAATATGATCAAAGTGGGATTTTGGCCAGTATAGGCTATGAATTGTGTTTGTCATATTTTGATATTTTAATTTAAGCACAACTATGGCACTTTAATTAAATAAATAAATAAATATATATATATATATATATAATATATATATATTAATAGGTTAATATTGTTCAATTCGAACATGAATATTAACATAAATAATTATGGAGGTTCAACTATGGAACATAACACCAAAATAAAAATACTCAAACTGCTATATACTAGTGGGCAATCTATCTAGGAGCCTAAGAGATTTTATGTAAAAATCATAGAATATATGGGAAACTTATCGTGTGCGCCAGTGTTGTTCTGATGATTTGAAGAAAAGACAGGGATAAGTGCCTAACGAAACTCAAATTTCTTTGTACTAGTAGGCAGCCCATCTAGGAGCCTAAGAGATTCTATGTAAAAATCATAGAACATCTGGGAAACTTGTCGTGTACGCCAGTGTTGTTCTAATGATTTTGTGTAGTGATGAATATTGATTAAATTTATCAATTTGATTGTATATGTTGGCCATACATATAAAGAGAGGACATGGATATGCGCCTGAGAGAGGGTAGGGATAATGATGAAGGGAGATTTATGGAATATAAATATATATTTTTAGTAAAAAAATAATTAATTTTCGGATTTATTTAGGGTAATTTTAGAAGAGTCTAGAAGTTTATTTTAAGAGTTTTAGTAAGTTCAGAAAGTGGCCTAAAGTTAGTAGATACCTTGGGAAACAAGTTTTTAGGTTTTTGATAAGTTTATGGTTTATTTAGTAGGAGTTATCTATATAAGGAGCTCCAAAAATGGAAATTGACAGTTATTAAATAAAATTATTTTGTTATTATTAAACTTTCTTTATTTTGATTTTTATTTATAGTCAGGTTCCCCCTGAAGTCTAAATAATTATCTTATCCATAGTTGTGATTCTCCGGAGTTGCGAGGTCTGGGTCATTCGTTCAGTCGTTATTCGTAAGAATAATTTGAGGTATAAACAATTTATCATCCTTTTCTTCAATTTACATATATCAGCTGCATCAATATCAATTTTAACGCTTCTAATTTGCATCAAATGAGCGCCTACCCGGGAATTATTTTATAGAATTTTAAAAGTTTATTATTTCTCAGACAAGAGTCTTTAGAGGTGATTTACTATTTTATCCTTAACAAACACCTACCATCTACAGTTGCGTTTGAAGGAGAATTTTTGGGCTCAAAATCTCGTATTCAATGGCTTAAATGTGGTAATCTCAATACGAATTTCTTTCACCTTTCTACTATTATTCGTAGACATCGAAATAAAATTGCATGTCTTAAGAATGATACCGGGCAATGGGTTTCTGATAAGGAGGGCATTGAACTTTTTATTAATGATTATTTTCAACATCTTTATTCTTTAAGTCATCCTCCTGATCTTGTTGGTCTTTCTACTTTAGTCCCGCGAGTTATCTTTGATGTTGATAATAGGTTTTTAACTATGCATGTTTCTTAATGAGTATTGTGCAATTGGGTCCTTTTAAAGCACCGGAGCTTGATGGCGTTCAAGGTATTTTCTTTCGTACTTATTGGGACATTATTGGTCCCCCTGTTATAGAGGCGGTGCAGAATTTCTTTGCCAATGGTTCTTTAGATCTGAATTAGAACAAGACTTTTCTTGCTCTGATTCGCAAAACTGATAATCTTTCTCATATTAAATTTTTTTGGCCTATCAGTTTGTGCAATTTTTCATCTAAAATTCTTGAAAATCGGCTTAAGACTTTTCTTCCCAAATTTATTTCTTCTAGTCATAGTGCTTTTGTTCAAGATATATCTATTTTCGACTCAATCCTTCTTACCAATGAAGTTTTTCATTCTTTCCGCTATAAGTCTGGTTTAAAGGCTTGGATGGCTCTTAAAATTGATTTTGAAAAAGCCTATGATTGTGCTGAATGGAGCTTTATTTATAAGGTGTTTGATGCTTTGGGGTTTAATAGTACTTGGATTAATTGGTTAAAACTCTGTATTTCTATACTGTCTCTTTCCAAGTTCTCTTAAATGGTGTTCATTGCCAGTCTTTCTATCTGTCCCATGGTCTTCTTCGAGGAGAACTTTATCTCCCTCTCACCAAATCACTGGTTTTAAAATCTATGCCAATGCTCCCATGGTTACTCACTATTTTTACGCGGATGATAGTATGATTTTTCTTGAAGATACTCTTCATAATGTGAGGGTATTAAGAACATTATGGATAAGTATTATGGTTGGTCTGGGCAATTGGTTAATGCTTCTAAATCTAGTGTGATTTGTTCCCAAAAATTGCCTCAACGACTGGCTAGACATCTTAGTAGATTGGCTTCAACTCCTGGTACATATCTTGGGTTTATTATTCCTTGGGGTACACTTAAAGGGGAGGATTTCACTGATTATCTTATTAGGCTGACTAATAGGATTGGAGGCTGGAAAAATAAGGCTTTAAACTTTGTTGGTCGAGATGTTCTTATTAAGGATATGTTGGATCCTTCCATGAATCATCTTATGAGTATTCTAAATATTCCTAAGTTTATTTTAAATAAATTTGATAAACTTCGACGAGATTTTTTATGGAAGGATAAAGATGGTAACAGTCGAATTCATGTTGTTAATTGGAAGTTGGTGTGTAAACCCACATGGAGTGGTGGTTTAGGCATAGAAACTTGGAGTTTAATAATTTTGCTTTTCTTGTTAAGTCTGCTTAGAGAATTGCTAGTTCTCATGAGTCTGTTGTGAGCAAGCTTTTACAAGCTAAATATTATGTTAAGACTAGTTTTTGGGCGGTTTCTAAGACCAAAAGTGCTTCCTGCACTTGGAGAAGTTTATTACAAGGTAAGGAACTCATTAAAGATGGTCTTAAATGGGCTATTGGCACTGATGAAAATGTTGATTTTTAGAGAGATAGATGGTGTGGTGAAGCACCACTTATTCATCTTTTTTTTGCAGTAAGGTTGTACCTATATGGAGGGCCTTAGCTTTTGCGTATGGTTATCGGTATTACCCAAGTTCTTTTGATTTGGACGATCTCATTCGTCTGATTTTCTTACAGACCAATGAGGATGATCTTAAATGGGAAATTTTGATTCCTACTTTGGACCATATGGTGTCATAGAAATCAACAAGTTTTTTCTCATAAAGTTTTCAACTGGCAGGAAGTTGTGTTAACATCCCACAATGATGCTTATGAGTATAATCAAGCTCATGATCTTAAGTTCCGTTCTATTGGTCGTACCTATTTATGTATCCCTTGGTATCCACCACCAATTTATTTTGTGATATTAAATGTAGATGGAGCTTCCAATGGAACTACTCATGCATGTATTGGTGGCGTTCTTTGAGGATCTGATGGAATTTTTGTGGATTCTTTCGTAAAGTTCATACATAAAAATACCAATTGTATTGCAGAGCTTTGGGATATTCGAGATGGCATGCGTCTGGATTTAGATTGTGGTATCCGAAAGATTATTGTGGATAGTGATTCTCAGTTTGCTATCAATCAATGCAGAAACCAACATAATAATCTAAAATCTTCTGATGTTTTGTTTAGAGATATTGGTGCACTTTCTCTTCTTTTTGATCAGGTGGACTTTCAGCATCACTTCAGGGAGGGCAACTTTGTCGCATATGTTTTGTCTAAAAAGTTGCAAATGAATGTATATCACAAGTGTGGGTTCATAATCCCCCTACTTTTTTGCACAGTGTTTTGTTTAGTGATGTATCTGGGAGAGCCTTCCCCAGATCTATAAGGCTCACTTAGTCTTTTGGTTAATATATTTTGTTTACCAAAATAAAATAAAATATAACTATGCCTATGTGGATGGACAACCACAAATAAGAATTGTGCCTATATAACTTGGACGGAGGGAGTACATTTTAGTGGAAGATATCACTGATTTCATAACGTGTTCGCATCCTTTTTTAAAAAAAATTGTCCATGTCTATATCCGCCTCACGTAAGTGCTACACAAGTTCCCAGTAATATAGGGATACGAGTCTTTTTCATTTGAGTTACATAACAAGTAGTAATTTTAAAGTGGTAAATAAAGATTCGTTACTCAGACTTGTGAAGATTGATTTTAAATCTAATTTCTAAAATTAAAAATATGAAAACTCAAATATTTTTTATAAGGTTGAGAGAAAACTGAGACTAGGATTCCACTATTTTCCAATTTCAAAGTGATAATAATTTTAATCATGCAATTTTAATATTTTAATTTGATTCTAAATCATTACAAAAATAGATTTTCAAAACAACAACTGTATAACAAAAGCATGGAGCATCTAGGGCCTAAGCCGAGGCATGCACCATCTAACGGATAATCACAATTGCTTAACAAAAACCTTTTAAATCAATTTTTAATCAAGGCAATTAATCATAAATAAATTGCATAAATTAATTAAATACTTACCACATAATTGTTGGAAAAGTAGCTTCCTTCATAGCCTCAAAGATGAAGTTTAGCTCCTCATTGTAATGGCAAAATCCTCAAAAATCATTTTTATAACTCAAAAATTGCTTACAATAAGAATAGAAATGCTCACAGACACTTAGATACGGTTATAATTGTTGATGTGAACACTTCAGGCTGATACAGAAAGTATTTGAAATGAATGCGCAACAGGAAACAGATTTCCGTTTCTGTTTGAAATGAATGACAGTTCTGGTTAGCCTGTTGTTCTTCAAGTTCTTCACCGTGCAGCAGTAGACACGTTCGTCTGTTCACTTTGTTCTTGCTGTTCACTTCAATTATAAGCTTCACCAATCGTTTCTTCGTACCCAAACTCTCTAGTATCCTCTATTCATACTACCCATCACCCAAAACTTCCTTTAATCCTCTCAAATCTTTCCTTTGATCCTTGGCAGACCACCGAAAATCTTTTCCAAAAACAGAATTCTTTACTTCCTGATTTCTTCGTTTATGGATGCTAATAAGAGAAGAAATCGATATCATTCCCTTTTTAATTCTTTCCCACACAATTATAGTTTCCTAAGTAAAGGAATTTCCAAACTCCAAGCTTGTTTCCAAATTTCTTTTGGGTTTTCTATTTCACGCTGTACGTGAAGAATATAAATTCTTCTTCCCGCCACTTTCTATCATTTGAATTCTGGGTATGGGTGCCCTTAACCAAAGAGTGGGTGCCTTAATCCAAGTTGAGGTTGCCGTTATCATTTCTCCAAAAACACCTACAAAGAAATAAAAACCATAATAAATACAAAATCGAGTACCAACAATATATAATATTAAGATCAAATCAGACACAAAAATGTGTCTATCAGTGACCATACTTAGCATACAAAAACTCCTCCCGTATTATTTTTTTAAAATAAAAATTATTTGAAATATAAATGGACAAAAACCCATTTTCCTCTAATAATGTGTAAAT
The DNA here is from genome assembly GCA_023531435.1 of Papaver californicum. Lineage (NCBI taxonomy): Eukaryota > Viridiplantae > Streptophyta > Magnoliopsida > Ranunculales > Papaveraceae > Papaver > Papaver californicum. The sequence goes on along the minus strand of JAJJMC010030977.1, from coordinate 27,416,910 downwards.
TTAGTTTTTAGTTAATTTTAAAATACCCAAGTTTCCCTTCCCTATATAATCTATGTGTTTGAAAAGGAAATATTGACGGAAGATAATATTTAGTGAGAGAAAATCATATTTTCTCCAAATATAACCCTATCAGATTCAGAAAGAAAATATTTCTCTCTCAAAATCTTCGTTTCTTCTTAGATTTTAGGGTTTCAATTCAAACAGATCTTCTCCCAATAAATCGATTGAACTAAGTCTCAGCTTTAAATTGATTGAAGGATAGAGTAGAAGTTACAGTTTTGTAAATCTCGTTTTCGTTTCAGTTTAATTGAAGAAGAGAAGACAAGTTACAAGTAATCGAATCATTCATCAGATAATTTTGATTTTCATTGAACTTGATTTTGATTTTCTTATTATGATTTTAATTGTATTTTAATTTTCGAGTTGATGTTGATTATGAAACTCCTCTTGTTCATTTTCAGTTAAATTGAAGAATAAAAGTGATGCTACAACTAATTGTAGTAGTCGAATAATCCATCAGTTACTGAACTTCGATTTTTGAGGTAATTTTTTTATCTTTGATTTTGATTTTTCGAGTTGATTTTGATTATGAATCCTACATTGAATGTTATTAGTTTTTGTTTTTGTTGTTGTTCATATTCAAATATATATGAATCAAACCTTTTTGTTATGATTTCATACGGTTTCATATATTTTGAGTTGTTGTTGGTGTTCATATTCATATCTATTGAAACCTTTTTTTGTTTCATACTTTTTTCCTATATTATTTCATGTTGTTTCATTTTTTTTGTGTTGTTGTTGGTGCGCATATTTAAAATGAGTGAAACTTTTCTTTGTTTCATATTTTTCCTGTAGATTATGGAACCTGATCCCTACAGTTGAAAAACCTGCAATAGTGTCTCCAAAATCTGTTGTTCTTGGTCCCGATACTCTGCCACAATCAGGTCATCCAAGCAAGAAGAAGAGAATTCCTAATACAGATTCAATCCACGAAAAGAAGATGAGAACTTGTGGTGGCTGCCATGTTTTAACTACCCATAACCGAAGGACATGCCCTGTGCAGCAGATGTGAAGTCATTTCGACTACAATTCATCGACTTTCAGTTTCAGTTTTAGCTTAGACTACAATATGTTTTAATCTACATTTTCAGATTTCATTTCATATTTTTCTTTGACTGTTTTTTTTTTATTTCATATTGTCTACATTTTTTACAGTTAAACATGTTAAAGTGTTACAGGTGTTTCATGTTTGTTTAATTTTATATTAAGTTTTTCAGAGTTGCAGGCTTTTATAATTTGTTGGAACCAAAATAGTTTCTTAGTTTGTAATATGCTTCATTATTTTTTTTCATCTGGAATATGATGGAACTCTTTTTGGTTTCATCATTTTGTTTATTTCTATAATATGTTTGTTCAATACCTAAGGGTTCATGGTCCATGGTTCAAGGGCTAAGGTTCAAGGGTTCAAGGGTTCAAGGATGTTAGGGTTCAGGGTTTAGGGGTTCAGGGTTCAAGGGCTCACAGGGTCCAGGGTTTCAGGGTTCAGGGTAAACCTTGTTCACGGGTTCAAGGCTCAAGGCCTAAGGGTTCAAGTCTCAATGCCTAAGGGTTCAGGCCTAAGGTTTTAGCTTTTCTGTATTATGTTGAAACACTTTTTGGTTTCAATTTGATTCTTTGAGACCAAAAAGGGTTCCAACAATTTTCTCTCTGCTGAAACTTAATTTGACCAAACTGAGATGTTTTTATAAAAGTTCCAAGTAATTTAAACCAAATACGTCTAACAGTTCTAACTTAAACAAAAACTGAAATCATTATACAAGTCATTTAAACTGAAACTAAAACTAAAACTGCAATCTTTTTAACTGCAAACTAAAACTGTCAACTTTCAATTGAAATATTTACTTTGGCCTCATATTATGCACCTTTATAAAGGAGGATCTTACAGGCTAGCTTTGTCATCATATTCTGCAAATTTTATTTTATATGCGCTTCAGTCGAAAAAGTTCCTTTCAAGAGGCTCTTCATGTAATAACAAACATGAAATCCGCAATCATTCCTCCGCACACAAATGATGCAACGAGCACCTATAAGGTTCTGTTAGTCTTTTTTCCATGTTGTTAAACCATAAGTAAACTATAAGCACCAATAGAATTGGTCCCAACCATAATTTAAAATGATGAAACACCAACAGAGTTGGTTCTAATAAGTTAAAACACCAACAGAGTTAGTCCCATCCAATAAGTTAAAACACCAACAGAGTTGGTTCCAACCAACCATAATTTAAAATGATGAAACCAAAATTGGTTCCATCAAAGAAGCCATTCAGTAAAAAACACCAACACAGTTGGTTCCAACCACAACCATAAGTGAAAATGATGAAACCAAAATTGGTTCCATCAAATAAGTCATTCAGTAAAAAACACCAACACATTTAGTTCCAACCACAACTGAAACTGATGAAACCAAAATTAGTTCCATCAAAGAAGCCATTCATTAGAGAACACCAACACAGTTGCCAAACCATAAGGTTTTAAAATTAAACCGTGAATAAAAAAGGTGAAAACTGATGAAACCTAAAACCTACTTATGCTACAAGCAGATGAAAACAAGATTAAAATCAGTGAGACCTAATTACAGGCAAATATAATTGAAACCTAATTATGAAACCATTGATTTCAAAACAAATGGAACCTAAACCTAATTTATGCTACAAACAGATTAAAGAGATGAAACCTAATTATGCAAAATCCCTGATGAAACCAAAATTGAGAAACCAAAAATCACTGATGCATGTTGATTTTCAACCATAAATAATCACTGAAGAACAATGAAACAAAATTCTGTGTTTCGAATTACCTTTTGGAGAATCTTCGACGTGTTCTTAAGCTTTTGTTGATCTTTTCATCTTTCTTTTTCTCTTGTTTCTTCACCGTTTTGATTTTGGTCAGTAATTTGTTTCGATTTAGACTAGATTTCTGGTTTTGTGAAATAAGAAGAAGAGATGATCGAAATTGAAAAAAAATTCAGATCTGAAATTTTGGTTTTTGAGGAAAGAGGTTTGAGGGAAAAATATACCATTACGAAATGATAAATGAGGAAGTGTTCGTTGCAAAGTGATAAATAAATGACGGTTTTTTCTATAGGCTAAAATTTATGAAAGCGTAGTTCAGATAATTAATATCAAATGGAGTTTTTGTGAACCATTTATTTTGTTGGATTTTTTTGTCTATGAATAATAATACCTTTAGAATTATTACCTATGGACTATTTAATCATATCACAGGAGTCTTGAGCTGTTGATTCCGATTCACTCAATATCCGGAAAGGCTTCAGTTCAAAGCCATAAAAATTGCTTCCTAAGAAATCCAGATTGTCTAATCCAAAATCTTTTAACTCCTGAAATCTGAATAACCACAAGTAGTAATCCACAAGACACGGTCACAAAAAAAATTAAAAAATCCCGAGTTTAAAACTCATGATCCAAATCCAAACTGTCTAAATCTATCCACCTAGTATAAAGCCTAATCACGAGTCTTATAAATCCAAACGGGTCCCACCTTCACTCCTTGGTCTATCTTGACCCAAGTATGCATACAAGTACATGACACGTACTCACAAACTGGACCCCACCAATCACACGTGTCAGCAACAATATACGTGCTTTACCTATTAATTCATGATATTGTCATGGGCTGGCTATATCTGCTTCCTTACGAACTCAATTTTAAGACTTATACAGTATATAAAAACAGTTGTTATTATCGTAACGTGTTATTTTTTTCAATAAAACCCGATAATTTTGTTGTTTTTTACAATTTAAAAAAACATAAAAAAGGAGCGAAATACGTATTTTATTGACACGGTATCAACCTCTCCTTCGTCATCTCTTCCCAATGACCACCACAGGAAACTGACAAATCAACATCTGACTGTTTCCTCCTCATATATCTTGTTTTTATAGGGTTTTTACTTTTTTTTTCTTTCTGTTGCTCCCCCTCATCCTCTCCTGTCCTTTCTGTCAATATCCTACTGTTTTTTAGATTAATTAGATTAAATTAGAATTGAATATTGAATTTGCTCTTTCAACAAACGGCTCTGAAATTTCTGACCGATAGTTTTGTCACAAAATCAGCGTGTATATACGTACTACTACTACATCCATCAATTACTGAACCTTTTTTTTCTCTTTCTATCTCTATCAAAAGGGAACTCTGTTTCTTTTTTTAGTCTTTTTTGTTCTGATTCGTCTTACATTTATAAAGATTTTATTTAATTTTGGACCTTTTCCAAAAAAATATGTTATAAATATAGTAATTTGTATTTAATTCCATTTGGACTTTTTTTTCTTTAAAAGAGAAAAAATAAAGAGAGCAAAAAAGTATCGTTTGCAGGTGGAGAAGGAGAAGGAGATGATTTTATGAGTTATGATGATCATTCATGCGCAACTTCTGCTCTAACCGTACATTAACATCTATAAACCCATAAAACAAAACAAGAAAAGAAAAAAAAAACAACCAGATTTGTGTTTTCTTCTGGGTCTCTGTTCTTGTTTAGTCAGGAAAAAAAAACGAATCTTTAAAAGAGAGTTTGTCTTTGTTTTGTTCATCAGTTTGTTGAGATTATAATAAATATACATATAAAGTGAGAGATGGCTGTTCAGGCTCAGCAACAGCATTCAGAGAACCTAGGCATTAGTTTTTGTGGTTCATCATCACAGGAATGGATGATGGAGAACAATGGTTGTGGTGGTTTTGATCAACAATTATATCTTTCTCTCCAACAGCAACAACTTTTACAGCAACAACAACAGATGATGTTGCAAAATCAACAGAGAAACTTTAATAATCAGAACATGGGTTTTGATTATTGTGGTCAACAATTAGTTTCTGCTTCCAATAATCATCATGATTCTTCTCTTCATTCGTCAATGGTGTTTACTCAATCATTACTCTCTCAAGTGGAGAAACAGCACAGGCAAGAAATTGATCGATTTGTTGCATTACAGGTAATAATCAATCATATAAATCTAGATATTGGACTTCCTTTGATTTTCCAGTTTTTATGAATTTAATTTGTTACCGTTGTTTGTTTGTTTTTTTGCCTTTTGTTCCGACAACAGAACGAGAGACTTAGATTAGCTTTGCATGAGCAAAGAAAGCAGCAGTTGGCTGTAATGCTTGCAAGTATAGAATCTAAAGCAGTGAACTTATTGCAACAAAAAAACGATCAATTATCAGAAGCAACAAAGAAAACAATGAAACTTGAAGAATGTCTGAAAAAAGCTGAAATGGAAAACCAAGTATGGCAAAGAATTGCTAAAGAAAATGAAGCTATGGTTATAGCTCTACACAACACATTGGACCAAGTTAAAGAAAATGTCTATTGTTATTCATCTGTAGCTGAAGATGCTGGTTCGTGTTGTGATAATTACGATGATAATGTCCATAAAAACGGCATTAATCCAGAACAGGAGCAAGTGGATGAAAATAGTTTGATGATGATGAACAAGATAGTGTGCAAAGGATGTAATTCTCGAGATTCGTGTATTCTTATATTTCCTTGCAGGCATCTCTGTTTGTGTAAGTCGTGTGACGCTTTTTCAAGTCATTGCCCTGTCTGTAAATGTGTAAAGAATGGAAGCATGGAGGTCTACATGTCCATGCCTTGATCATCAGAACAAAATCAGAGTTTTAGTTTCAGAAAATCATACTTTTATTGTGATATAATAATCTTTAAACAACCCATTTTCGATTAACGAGTCCTGAATTCTTGGGTAAAGGACTGATAACACATTAAGTTATGGCGAATTCTGAAAACATATCTTGGAGACTAGACATTGAAGTAAAAAGATAGATAATATTATGCTCTGTCTTTTGAACGGTACATTTACTTCTTTCCTCTTCTAGCTTCCTTTCTTTTCATGTTTTGCTTAGTTGTTCGTTCCTTTGTTCGATTAAGCTTTTTCTTATCAATTAAGTATTGAATACAACCCCAGCCCATAATCGATAGAAAGAAAATGATTTCAAAAGAGCATCTTTTTAATCTATTTTCGTCATTTCAAAGTAATTTGTACTTACGTCCTTTTTCATGATATTTTTAGCTTGTATAATTTGCTGTACCAATATTCTACCAAAATTGAGATGATGGCCCCAAAATTTTCTTTTTAATTGGCTTTGACTTCTGTACGTAAATTATTTGCACCTACTAGATTAAATTGCTAAAGTTGGGTAATTTACCTAAATTACTGTACAAATACTTACCTCATTCCATAAAAAAAATAAAAAAAATAAATTATCCAGCTACAATCCGCGCAATTTGAGAGCTTTTGTAGCTTATATATATGTATATATGTATATACTTCTGTACTCAAATCTGGATACGTTAAATGTTGTGCTCAACATATATGACAGTGATATAACGCCAAATTAAGCACTATAAAATAAAATAAATACTGTTTATAACTAGATGTTAATTTACATTAGTAAAACTATCCATTTTTAAGTGGTTTACATCAGGTAAAATTACAATTGTACCGCCACGTGAGACCATCTTTTTCATGGGAGTTTCATAAAAGCTACCCAAGATGAGAATAAGCCCGATACCAAATTCAGTTACAGGCATGCACCTCTTACAATGACTTTTAGCCTTGTGGATGGGTGCTCTATTCTTTAACGCAATCGAGAGTCCCGTTCTGTGCAGTCCCATTTAAGATTTCCGTTTTCAATACTGTAATCTGTTTTCTTTTGACTGAGAAGTTGGCGGGATGGACCGTACGGTACACGTGGGTCAAGTGTGGTTTAAAAGTAAAAGGTAGTACACGTGGACATTTTGACTTGTCGTATTTTGGAGGTAACGTGTGGGACCAGGCAGGCTATATGATGGTATGGTCAGTTTGTTTCTTCAATTGAGTTTTTGACAAAAACGAGGTGAGTTGGGAATATGGGAGGTAGGAGGACGGTTTCCGTGATCTCCGTTATTTCTAGATGGTTACGTAAGACCAAGCAGACTTACATTAAGATCTTGGGTATTGATGATGTCAGACAATTTTTTGGACGGTTGTGAAAAGATGGGGGCGTGGGTTGTAAGCATCGTAACCAACCCCCTGCATTCACGAAATTAACACTGTCTGTCCGTTATGATACAAACAAAACAATTCGGTTTTTTGTTTACAGCGTTTTTTTGTTTGAGAATTGAGATGAAGAAAAAAGAAGAGAAAATGTGTTGGTTGTTGTTCATTGGACTTATAAGAGTGTTGGAAGTCTTAACTCTGTTTTAATTAAGACGAAAGAGTATGATTTGCATTGTTGATTTGATTGAGATTTGAGGTTGAGAAAGAAAAATTGGTTTCTACAACTCTAGAGATTTGTACTTCCAAAGTGCAACTAATTTTAGGTTCTGTGCTACAAAAATGCTTAATGTCACAAATTACTATAGCTTTTGGTACTACAGAGCGTAGCTTTGGTTCTTCGGTTTCCAAACTCAACTTTTCATGAACTATTTTAACATTTTAACAACAATTCCAGACGAACAGATTCCGATCCATGATAGGGAATGGTGAATCTCGTATAGAAGCAGCGGCCGAGCTAGAAACTAAGACTAAAGAGAAGCAAAGTTTTACTAGGGTAGTAAGAAAGCAAAATTAGGTTTGAAAGTCCAAATTATATAAAATTTAAGCTTGGAAACCCAATAAACAGGGATCACAAATGAACACCCTTGTTTTATATTAGATCCGCCACTGTATGAAAATGACGTGTCCAGGATGAACAATCACGGGACTCATAATTCTCGTGCAAGAGTTTGTTTTTGTTGTGTTATTTTTTTATCGAGAATAAATAATTTTTATGTAACATACCAGTATTTATAAGTTTTTCGAGTTTGATTAAATTTTTTTGGCCCGCTAGCTGAATTCGCCTGGCTAAATTAAGGCCTATAGAATAAACTTTAAGGCATACTAATTTTGATCACACCTTAACGAATGGGATAAGGGTTGATTAAATTATGTCAAAGTACTAAGTTATCCCTATATGTTAAGATTACCTTTCTATCCTTAACACTTAACACTTTTCAATTTATTCTCATTTCTCTTAAACTGATCAAAAATTGTAAGAAAAATAATTGTAAAACACAAAAATTGGATCAGGCGAGTCTTTATACTTTGAGACTTCGTTTTTCTCATTACGCTTTGTGATAAATGATCATATACGTCCCACAAGCTTTATATTTGGTTGGATAGCACTGCCACACCAAATACCTGTATATTTGTCAAAAAACCAAGTTCTACATAGATTGTGTAGGCCAAATATGCTCTTGTGAACATTTAAGTAACAAGGAGCATAGTTTGATTTCATCATGCTCTTTTTCCTTGAGCAATTGTATATGAAAATAATAAGCATCAATGTGATCGCATGGTCTTTCCATTGATTCGTGCGCATTCTCATAATCCATTGGGATTTTATTGTTCTCTGGAATCATTAAACTTCGGTGTGTCCTCCTATTTTGATTCATGGACATAATCATAGACAATCTAATGAGATGATTATCTGTATTGATGGTAAACGGATCGGGTTGTGACTTAGTCACTCTTTTCTTCCTTGGGTGAGTATAGATCGAACCGGATGGTCTTTCCCTTTTCCTTTACGGGGCCACAACCTCAACTACACTTCACCAAGTATAGGCTTGGCACCTCTACCTAAGGTGATCTGTCCCATTTTAGGGATTTCTAACCTTGCAGGCATGTTTGCAACTGGTATGTGTGATCTTGTCACTATCAGTAAATACATCAGGTATTGAATCTGCTATATTTTGAAGATCGATAATTCTTTCCACTTCACTTTCACATTGTAGAGTACGAGGATCAAGGTGAGACAACGTGGGAACACACCACGATAATTCCTGTCATTCCCTTAGAAAATCCTTTTTTATATCTCCCCCTAACGATGATAAGGGCTTAATTTACATGTTTCTAGTGTCAAATCTATAATTTTTTAGCTATAATTCTTACTCTTATTTTCTATCTTATGTGTTATATTAGGTGAATCATCTAAAAAGGAGCTACAAAGTGCTAGAATGAGCAAGGAAGTAAAGCACTACAAGTGAAGGAGGATCCAAGAACAAATTCTACTTATTCAAATATAATGATTTATTATCATAATCTTGTATATAATTGAAATACGAAGCCAACTCAAAAACAATGAGGTCATTCTGACATCGGACGAAGAAGTTATGGGCAAAACAAGTTTGGAAGACTTGAGTGTACAGAGAGAAGTTCGGCTACTAATTGTTCATCTCGAATCAGCCGAACCTGAAGCATAAAAATCAATATTTCGAAGATTTTACATAGAGATTTTCGTCTAGTAAGTGTACCAACCGAATTATCCGAACCTGAAACTTATTTGGACGCGAAATTGACTTTTAACTCAAGGAAACACGGTCCTGGAAGGATTCTAAACCCTAGAAAGAGGAAACTTGAGGGTCAAGCATTGAAGGAAATAACAAAAATACATCCAAGTATCAAACAAAGGGATCTATACAACCTTCTACCTCTCATACTACAATTTTTTACATAAAAAACCTATGGTTTACCCTTTAGGGGGAAACCACAATTCTTCACCGTCTCTTTCTTCTTTGTAAGATGAGTAGCTAATTATTTTTGTTGATTAAGGATGAATCCAATGTTCTAGACATGAAGCTTTATTAGTAACACAAGTTTATTTGGAGTTTTAATCATTGTCGTTTGTCTTTACCATATCAAAGATTTATGAGTGATCCTTAGATTGTTTGGAGTGCACGCTAAATTAATCTATTGATTATTCTATTGCTAGTAGAAAGTTGTGAGATATGTGTAATAGTCGAATACCTCCTACAAAAATAGATAATGGGAGACCTTGCAGATGGATTTTGTGGAGCATTTACGTGTGAAGACAACACTAGTAAGTTGACCGAGCTTATGTGTTTGATGCTAGGATCAAACTAAATTCATAAACCCTAATGCATTCGACCGGATTACACTTTGAAAGTTTATTCTTGGTGGCTCGGAAGGATATAATCTGGTAGTCGAGCACTTCCGTATCCAGTGATTAAAGAAATTTTGGTGATAGCAGAATATATTGCTATTCTACGATTAATGATGAATGATTCTGACGAAAGATAGATAAGTATATATACTAATTCGGTCACTGTTTGGTAATAGCGAAGGACTCCCTAATCATCTTTTTCTTATTATCTTTATATTGTTCTTTTTTGTTAATTAAACCAATCCCCCCTTAATATTGTTTTTATTATAGTTTTTCTAATCTAAATGACATATCAATTACACAGCTCTATGTGGAAATGATCCTTACTACCGCTATATTACCTGCTAAATAGTGGGAAATATCTTAATTAATTTGTTGCATTTACGACACGCATCAAACGACGACAAGGTTGTCTCATCAAAGTGAAAATCAGCAAATATGGCGGTAAAAATATCTCCTGTCAAAAGTTCTAGCGGATAATTGTAGGGGATTCATATCCAACATAAATACATAATCGTCTTTGTAGACCCATTTTAGTACATTATGGAAGCGTGATAGGCACATATATTATATAACCAAATATGCGTAAATATGAAATATCAGGCTCATATCTAGTTACCAGATGGTACGCAGAAAATGGTTGGCTAGCAGTGGGTTTAAAGCGAATAAGTAAAGTTGCATGCAATATGGCGTATCTTCAAGCAGTAATAGGCAGGTTGGTAGCATTACCAGTGGTTTAGCTATCATATGTAATATTTTGATGCTAGCTTCAGCGATAAGATTTTGAGTGTGAATGTGGGGTATGAGATGCTATACGTCTATTCCATTAGACATACAATAATCATCAAATATTTTTGATGTGAATTCGCCAAAATTGTCAAGTTTGATAAACCTGATAGGGTATTCAGGATGATGAGTCCTTAAACATATAACTTGTGCTAGGAGATTTGTAAATGCACCATTTCTTGTGGAAAATAATGCAACGTGTGACCAACATGTTGATAGACACCATTTAGTGTCTAAATTGCACCTTAATTTCTAGTGAGTTAGTATTCGATTTTGTGTCTATTACGTGTTTTTTTTATGCTTTTGTAGATACATTAGAAGAATAAAGATTTGTGAAAAAATTGGCTCAAAAAGTGTTCAAAGCACCCGGGAAAATGGATCAAGGCACCCACACTTTGGATTGGGGCACCCTTGGATCGGGCTGAGCTGGATCGGGTCAACCCAGCGGGTCAACCAGGCGAGTCAACCCAGCGAGCTGGATCGGGCCGAGTCGCTGGTTAACTCATCGGGAAGTCCTGTTGCAAACAGGAAAAGGATTTGGGTTCGATTTTTGGGTTGTTTTCGGCAATTAAAGATGACCCATTGCGATTAGAGTTGGAAGAAATCAAAAGACAGTGAAAAATCCCGTGAAATCAGCTCGGGAAACCCAATTTTGGCCGGAATCAGGACTCGGTTCCTGTTGGGAGTTTGATTTGAAGATTGGAGTGACTTGAGAGAGTTCTATTAGGTTTAGAACTCTCTCTAGGGTTTGTTAAGTCTATAAATACCAAGAGATTCCAAGAAAAATAGATACAAAACGCTAGAGATCGATTCAGAGAAATTCCGGTGGAGTTCCGGCACCGCCGGTCACCTGCTGGTGCATCGCCGGCCCTGTTCTTCACCCACCATCGCTGAAGAAGACGACTAAGCAACATCTTTAACTGTTGTTGTTCCACTGTTACAGCTCTGCTCCTGTTGCCTTAAATTTTGAACATTTCTGTTGCTTAAAGCTCTCTGTAACAGCTGAACCCTGTTCTATGACACTTATATACGTATCTGTTCAGCTGTTGCACTATTCTTTAACCTTGTAATCAATATTTTGAGCAATGAAATCAACTTTTGAGCAAGTTTTCTTCACCATGAGCTAAGTATATCTACTGGGATGATGGAGGAGGTTTTTCTCTCAATTTATTGTGGTAAGTCTATTTTTAATTAATTAACTATAATTCTTTATTTGTTAAAATTGCATAGTTTCATAATAGAAAAACGGTTTTCATTCAGTAGTGGTGTTTTTGTTTGATGGGTCATGCTGGGTTAACGACCTCTGATGTCCCATGCTTATGATTTACCTCTACTTGTTTGCATAAAACCTATTTTGGCAATATTTGAGCTTAATTTATTTAAAAGAATTACCCGATTAATCACATAAATTGTTAGAAATAACCGAATCTTGATTCCTGGTTTTCTCCATATTTTCTAAAAATCATCTCTAGTTTATTTTCCTGATTTTTATTAGTTTAGATTAAGTCCTATATTTTCTAAAATCATTACCTTCACAAGTTCGAGAATCGAACCTCTTTTTACCAAAATATAAAATCTAATCAATTTTTGTCGCCGCCGACGCGGACTTGTTTTTAGGTTTAGGGTTTTAGATTTATTTTTAGTTTTTTATTTTTAGTTTTATTATTTTACTTTGTTCTATTTTACGTTTCTTTTGGTATTTTTCCTTTTTACTACAGGTTCGATTTTGGATCGAAAAGAGATTACGCCCAAGTTTTGGAATTAAAGCTAAAGACTTGGAATTAAAAAAGGGAAAAGCTTAAAGAACGAAAAAGAAGATCGAAGATTTTATTTTATTTTTCTTAATTAGATTTTTAGGTTATTTTAATTAGTTTTAATTAATTTAGAAAATTATATTAGGGTTTTAATTATTTTTGTAATTTTTCTTTTATTTTCGGACACTTTTGGACATTATTTTTGGATTTTGGACTTTTTATTATTTTTAAACCCTACGGAAGGGTAATTTTAAATATCAAACTGTGTGCAGGGACGGACGACAATTACGATATTGTCTCGGCCCCTCGGGTTCGCACACTATTAAAAAGGATATTAGTGGCCCGAGTCGACTTCAACGGTTCGTCGCCCGTCTAGTACGGGAGGTAAACTTCGACCAACCCACGAATCTCCTGTCAGTGGGTTTTCTGGACGCCTTTGTATGCATATATGCTGAGGA
>JAJJMC010030977.1:27378195-27397239 GCA_023531435.1 Papaver californicum | reverse complement strand
ATTGTACATTAGATAGTTACTCTAATACATATGAACAGGGTGCACGGTTCTCTATACCCTTTCTCGCTTCTGTATTGACAAGTTTTTTTTTGGTCTTTCTGAAAATTGTTCTTTGGCTCTCTGATCAGTCGATAATCCCTGTTTATATGAGAGAATGCGCTTTCTTCTTTTAAGGGTACTTCTGGGTTGTGGGTTGCTTGATATTTTTATGTGCTTTTTGTTCGTGGGCCTTGGCAGTTACATACTTGCACCATGCATGTAGCATCTTGTTCGGACTGCTCTGGCTATTATCATAGCTGGCCTGTAAGAGGTGAAATTTCTTTTGCTTGGGTAAACTCCACCCAGAGGCAAAGGTTCAGATTTTTTTTATGTTTTCAAATGTATTGTTTTTTTAATGTTTTCAAGTGTACGGAGCGATGCTATAAAGAAATTTAGAGCAACATGGCGAGCAACAGAGAACTTGCTGTTGCATAGGAAAGGACAAGCGTGGGAGAGGACCAATACACAATAAAATGGGCACGGAGGAGCTTGCAAGGGTGTCTTGCATGAAAAAGCTCTTGCTTTTTTTTTTAGTTTTACTGTTACAGTGGGAAATCACAAAACGGTGCCCTTAACCACCACCACCAGTAGTAGTGGCAGAGGGGTCCATGTTTAAAGGGTGCCCCACCTACAAAATGAGTACCACGAAGGCAAGTACAATTAAGTAACCAAAAGCAAGTTCTTTTAAGAAAGAACAGATGAGTTGTCTAAGTAATGATATAAATCAATCAAAATTTATAACTATCTACAGCATCAAATGGTTGGGTTGGTGCAGTATCATAATGAATTCTAACGGCTATAAGAGTTGGATCGAATCACTATTAGCATGTCCTTTTTTGATGTCTACCCTTGAATTGATCACAACCAGATCCCTTAATACGATTACAGGTTCTGTTGATGAATTTCAATAGAGAGAATGGTGGTTCAAGTGTTCAACTAGCCCAAGACGCTTTCTACCATGGGCTAAAAGTCGTTGGAAGTAATATATGGGGGCTATAAAATATGAACAATATTTTGGGGATTCCTCAAAATTTGAGGGGATCATCTTCCAATATTGCTAAGGTCATTAGGAAGTAATTCCACCCCCCTATCCATGTAATTTTAGATATGGCCAAAATACTTTTATTTAAGTTAGTTAAATTATTTAATTGTTAGTATTAGATGAGATAAAATAATTGTGTTAGAGAATTAGAATTATTAAGAGAGAGAAGTAGAAGGAGAAGAAGAGTTTGGGGAAAATAATCTTGAAACCTAGATTTTGTGATTCTTAAATTCAAAATGAGTGATTCTAGTGCAAGCTCAGAGGAATCAGAACCTTCAAATCGTAGAGTAAACAAACTATTCTTAATCTTAACAACAATCCAGAGATGGATGATTTGTTAGATGGTGAATGTTTTATTACCCAAACCCAATCTCAATCTCAAAATGAGGGTTTTTACGTGATAAACGAGGATCACAATGAAGAATATAAAGACAATAATGCTTTTGATGCTCAAGTATACTTGTTAATGTGTTTTTATTGCTTGGGTTGGCTTAAATTTGCTGGAAAAAAAATCAAATTTTATAGCTTAGATTCGGCTAGCTCGATATAAGTTCGGCTAGAATTTTGAAGAACACAGGTAGCCGAACTCTGTGTTAATGGAGGCTTAACTAAGTTCGGCTACCTAATTGAAGAACTTCTAATGTTCGGCTAGTTCGAGCTGAAACAGAGTTATGTTCGGCTAGTTCAAGCCCAACATTGTCATAGCCGAACTTTTAGTTACAGAAGTAGAGGGAATTTTTAAGTACATAGTTCGACAGTATATGTAGTAAAGGGCATAGGCGAACATAAATGTTCGGTTCATATATGATTTATCGACTTTGTTGAACTAGTTTGTTCGATTAGATATGCAGATATATGCGTAGCCGAACTTTGTAGTATTTTTTTATTGCAACTAATATTATCATATATTTTGTAGGTCCAATTGGAGCTTGTACCTCTGGATGATCAACCTACTCCTTTTGATATTATGTACGATGGTACATCACATCATTATGCGAATGACTTGGTAGGTTACCAATTTATGTGTACTTAGGTGTTTCAAAGAAAACTGTCAAGTTTTGTAACTTTGTGTTTTGCTCAATGTAGACATGGGATAATCCCGATGAAGCAAACATTTCTTTGTTTTGCTCAACGTAGAATTTGTGTTTTGCTCAATTCCCTTTAGAAACCGAATATTTCTCTATTTTTACAAAAATTTAAACGATGGCAACCGAAGACTTGGTTTCTAAACCGAACCAATTGTTCGGCTAGATCGAAATTTTCTATGACTAGCCGCACTCTATAATTCAAAGGAAAAATAAAAGTTCGTTTCTCTTTTTTTTTGCAAAAATTTAAACGATGCTAACCGAAAATTCACTTAACATCTAACTTCATAATACCGTTTCAACATAAATTAAAACCCAACAACAAAACAACATACCATGTTCATCACTTACTACATATTGTTCTGAGAAATTGTTCAAAATAACTTAAAACATCCGATAAAAACGAAATAAAACAAAGCATAGATATTCAAAGTGATCAATCTCATTGATATCATGAAATTCTTCCACTCCTTGTTACTCTCGACTTGGTCCTAGTATCAACGACTTTTACTCGCCTCTTCTTCTTCTCCTTCTCCTTAGGCTCATCAACAACTTCATCTTCCTCAACTGGACCTATATACTCACTACCTTCGTTGTAGTATGATTTACGCTTAAAACGTCTTTCTCCCTGAAAAAGAGTCGAGGATTAAAGGTCGGATCGGCCTCCATCCTTCGAATCATTTCTGTCTATGATCCTTCATCCGAAGATGGAACTTCAACGTAGTTGAGGGGATTGTCAGGACTATTCCATTCATAATCAAATCATTCGTCATTTGTGAAATATTCGGATCATCCAACATCATTTGATATATTTGTACATCAGAAACTCCTTTTGGTAAATTGAAAAGAGGACGAGAAATAATTTCATCCTTTTCAGCCGGAGAAAAAACTTCATCCGTTGCAGCCTTTTTCTTTTCCCTTTCCATTGCCTTTACCTTCTTTTGGAGCCTAACATGGATAAACAAATGTAAATGTTTGGCTATTAATGGTGTTCATCGAGTTAACCGAACAACAAGTTCGGTTAAGAATTACAAAGTTCGATTAATAAGATCACAAAGTTACCAAAAACAAAGTAATGTTCGGCACATGAAAAAAAATATTTGTCAAGAGAACATTTTGTTCCCAATTTGGGACTAAAAAGTTCGGTTAGTAAGATATATTATCGATCTAACCAAACTCTATAGTTCAGTTGAGAAATCAAAGTCAAGCCAAAGTTCGTCTAGCCCCTAAATTTTATTCTCAACCGAACTGTTCTTCGTCTTCTTCCTAATAGAAAGTTCAGCTGGTGATCCTAACCGAACTTTTCACTCGTACTACCTATTGACACTAATTTTCATGATTTCAAGTCGAAATAACAGTCAAAAAACGCATAGGAATGAATGGGTTTGTCGGGTATTACCTTCTAACATGACAACTGGAAGATTCAGCCTTTGATCTTTTCTTTTGGGTCTCGATTTTGCCTCCACCATCAACAACCGATTTTTCTTCGTTTTGTGGTACAAGTTCTTGAACTACTTCATCAATCAGCTCTTTAGCAATCTTGGCAAGACCATGGTTCGGTTTAGCCATTTGTTGACGAAAAGGAAAGTGATTACTAAGTTAGGTTAAAGATGAGAAGAAAAGGGAAAAAAAGGAATAAAAGAATAGAAGTAGGTTTTAGATTTAGATTTAGGTTTATATATGATTAGAGTTAGGATTTAAATTAGATTAATATTAGTTTAATAAAGGGTAACTTAGTCATTACATCCTATTAGGAAACCCCTTTAGCCTTGTAGGGCATATGGCTAAGTAGATAAGGGTCCCCTCAAAAATGGGTTGGTCCCATAAATCGTTCCAAAAAATTACCGCTCAAAAAATCGAAGAATTTAACCTGAAGAATTGTCTGTTGCTCAATCCATCTTAACCATAATAGTGAATAAGAAATGTACGGGGGAAGAGTGAAAGAAACCAACTACTCGCCCATCTCTCTGAAAGACAATCTCTATTTTATTTATATTCCTCCGAATAGGACATGGTCATCTGAATGGATACCCTCACTATCTGTAGAAACATTTTTTTTTATAAATTTATTTCTATTAATGTTGTATAGATATTATCATAATTAACGATTTCTAACATTGAAAATATAACAAGAAATAAAATAAAAAATAAGATGAATTTTTATAAATCTTATATATTTTTTTATTCTATAAAGAATTTGTTTTAAGTTTATAAAATGGATGAAGGAAATTAAATAATTGTAGTGTCAGACTCGATCGATAGCCCAATATGCTTGTCATTTTATTTGAGAGCAAAATCGAAATCAAAATCAACATAAATGAGTTATCTTTTATTCATTAATCGAAACATTAAATTGGTGATAGTGTTGGTTAGTTGAAATAGTGCCATTAGTCAGAGACCTATTTGATCACCACTTCCGAACTCTTTTAAATTCTCTTTTTCACATTTAAAAGTCTAATTAATGGAAAAGACAATTATACGTATTCTGTTCTTTTTAACTTTTCAATCTTTCGTTTCTCACAATTGATTGAATTAAAGCTCTTTGGGAAGTGCCTAAGAACAATGGCACATAATGGGTGTCAGACGAATTAAGCCATTCTCTCATGGAACCTACAAATACAAAAGGCTCCTACAACTTCATTTTCTGCTAACATTCGACAGTGGCCCAATTTTATTTATCCTCTAGAGTCTAGAGAAATATTAAAATTCGTCTAGAATTTAGAGTCTAGAGTACTCTAGCTAGATACAATTATAGTGTTTAAAGGGCATCTATAGTGTGACTTTGTTTGTTAATGCTCGCTAACAAACATGACATGGATCATGGACTTGTTGCATCAAGTTCATAACAGAAGTCTGATTTGAACTAGTTAATTCTAATACTTGCCAAACACGGTGAGGATATGTTTTAATCATTAGAAAGCATGCCAGTTGATGTGACACAATTTATTTTGACTTAACTTCTGAATAGACTTGGAGCAAGTTTTATGGTGGAAATTTTCCAAGTTCCGAGTCTCACCATCTGTGCATTTGAAATACATTATGAAAGAACAAATGCAGTGATAAAAAAAAATCTGAAGAATTCCAAAGCGTCTAGTCACGAGAATTCTATTAAATCAAAAACAGAATTAGGATACAGTTCACACAACAATTGATGATAAGTATTCATAACCAAAAAATATAAACTTGTTAGCTCGGTAGTTTATACTTCTATTTTCTCTATTTATCTTTTCCAAACTTTTCCACTCGAATCGTCAATGCTCGAATAGTAGCATGAAGTGCTTTAATTTCTTTCTTAAGTAAACTAATACTATGATTTTCTAAACTTGATATACTCGACAAATCTGTAACAGGTTTACTATTCCATGTATTGAGACTGACCATAGGAGCCTTTCTTTTGCCACGTTCATACCAGGGTTTAGATGTACCGTCAGCAAAATCAGGATTTTCAAAACTTAAGAATTTGAAATTTTATGAGTGTTCTTGTTTTCTCTTAATGTACCTTTGATCATTATTAACAACAGAATTTTGTATTGATTTATTTGCCAATATCTGAGTAGGTTTCTTCTCACAAACTTTTTTACTCGTACGAAATGACATTGAAATGAAAATGGATGAACAATATAGAGACAAACAATCTCCCAAGTCTCAAGGATGATTAATATGCACTAATCAAACTGTATGTACCCTCTATAAATACTTTTCAAGGCCAACATCATTTTAAGTGTCAGTAATTTCATAGTTTTAGTATGAAATTTAACTCCATAAGTTTGGTATGAACTCTTTTATAGTTTTGGTATGAATCGCCCCAAAAAATATCTACAGGAGGAGGTTGCACAAGCTCTTTCGGAAAGTGCGTAAGAACAGTGGCGCATGATGGGTATCAGATATCCTCTCATGGAACGTACAAATATGGGTCTTATAAAACACCAATTTATTACTTATAAATAATTTATTGCTTACAAAAGGCTACTACAAGAAATGGTTCAATTAACTTTCTTTTTTGTTGCCATTCAACAGTACTTATTTATACTTCTCTTGGGAAATGTATAGATTCGTCTAGAGTCTAAAGACTACTCTAGCTAGATACAATTATAGGTTTTACCTGCTTTACCTCCTCTGTGGACTAGCTTGCTAAATCTTACACGGATTGTGAAATGAAGCGTATAAATAGAAGCCTCATTTTATTAACTGATATATAATCATAATGCGAGTTATTGCTTGCTAATTCACAAACCCGACATGCATGGATCATGGACTTGTTGCATGGAGTTCATAGCCGAAGCTTGATTTGAACTAGACTAGATGACCGTATAACGATGGGAGGTCCGATCGAAGATTAAACTTTTTACAACAATTTTTTAATTTTTTAAATTCATTGATCATTTAAAACTATTATAATTAATTATGAATAAATTACAATTAGTTTATAGTGCAATTGAAAGATTTTGACTCCAGTTTGAAGAAATTTGAGTTAGATTTGAAGGAATTAGAAAATCAAGAAATCGAAATGGTTACTAAAAGTTTTTTACAACAATTTCAGAACTTTTTACAACTATGTCAAACTCTTTTTTTTATAATATCTTTTAAACTACATCAAGTTTGAGCAAATTTTTAAAACTAAACACTAAATTATGTATTTAATTTTATTATTTCGTTTTAATATAAAGAAATATAGTTTAAATTTGGAGATATTTAAAAAAATAAATGAGATTGAAGTAGTTACTATACGAAAACTACATTTTAACTCCCATTATAAACGTATAGAAGGACTCGGTCGTCCAATTACTATTTTGAGTCTTTTAACCCAAACCAAACTCAAACTCAAACTCAAACTCCCTAAGGATATGTTATTCTCTTGGCAGAACTGTGCCAGTTGATCGACACAATTAATTATTTCTGTCGCAATCCTGAATAGACTTCAATAAGGATGATTTTTTTTGGTTTATTTCTATACTTTAAGACTGAGTTGGATTGATCAAACAGTTTTGCTTGGTAGACCAGATACGAGGAGGTGACTTTACAGGATCACAATTAAATTTCTAATAGGGAGGATCCTTGTCCTGTACTGGACCCAAACATCAACATTGGTAGAAACATAGACTAGTCCTAGATTGATATACGCCATACCAATAAATTGATCAAATTATAGCCCTTGAATAATTCAGGGACTAGGGTCTAATGCTTGGCGGGTGGTAATATTAAGTTAGTAGCTTCTGTAAGGTAAGAAGACGTATATCATCCAATCCAATCAATTCAAAGAATCCAACAACATTTTATGTACATCATTTGTGTTGTTGTGATACTCTTTCCGTCCAAGTTATATAGGCGGAAAATTTAAATATCTTAGATTAAGAAAAAATTAAGATTTTTTAAAATTCATCTCGTTTCTTATTTTATCCCTTGTTATATTTCTAATACTAGAAATATCAAGTTAATAGTGGTAATATCCATACAACATTGATAAGAGTATACATGTCAAAAATAATTTTAAAATATGAACTTAACCTATTTAGTTGGACAAGTAAAAATATATTCTCCGCCTATATAACTTGGACGGAGGAATTATTGCACTTAATGCATGCCAACCTATAAAGCTTAGAATTGATAATTGCATGTATAATGAAGATACTTCGTTCAATGCATCTGTCACCAAATATATATTCTTTTTTTTTTTACATTATCTATGTTAATTTATACTCCTTCCGTCCAAGTTATACAGACGGAGAACATATTTTTACTTGTCCAACTAGATAGGCAAAGTTCATATTTCAAAACTATTTTTGATATACATACCCTTATTAATGTTGCACATATATCACCACAATTAATTTGATGTTTCTAACATTGGGAACATAACAAGGGGTAAAACAAAAAACAAGATAAATTTTTATAAAACTTAGATTTTTTTTTTAATCTAAGATATTTGAATTTTCCGCCTATATAATTTGGACGGAGAAAGTACGTGTCAACCAAAAACCAAGGATATCAATGGGAAGAAGGACCCCAAACAATACATTAATTAAGAATTAAAGTGCTAACATGCAAGTTTCAGTTAGGCTATAGTCTCAGATAAGACTCAACCATTTTTAGGACGCAACATGCATGCAGTGCTAATGATGGCATAGTCTATATATACGCTGATACGCAGCAGGTAACAGCCTTAATGTTGATGCTTTCCATTATTATGTATATTACCGCTGGAAAGCTTGCTACACACGTATTATACCAATCACTGGGGTATAGTGAACAATAGTATATACAAGTTTACTTAAGATTTTGGTTCATCAATGAACAAGAAAAGTAGTGGAAAGAAATCTAGCTAGCTATAAGAAATCCAAGATTATTAGAACATAGCTGTTTATAATCAATTGAATTCAATAAATCCTTACCTACAACTAACTAAATTATTAGCAATAACACTGGAATTAGAACGAGAGGTGCACATCAACAATTTACTATATTTCCCCAAAAAAAACCTATATAACTTTAATCAGTCTCTTCTACTCCCACTTTCATTAGAGATCTTTATCTTTCTATATATTGTTTTCATCTCTCTCTCTCTCTATAACATTACTACAGAATCACAGTGCAGTTTTAGTCTACAAACAAGATGGCTTCTTATTCTTCTTCTTCAGAAAATATAATCTGTTGTAGTATATTCCTTGGTTGCATTCTTGTTCAGTTAGTCCGATTAACTACCATTAAGTTACCGCCTAATGTTAGAGTTCCTGCTCTTCTTGTTTTTGGGGATTCCATAGTTGATCCAGGGAATAACAATCACTTAGTTTCAGTTGTTAAGGCTAATTACCCACCTTATGGAAGAGATTTTATGGGTGGAACACCATCAGGAAGGTTTAGCAATGGCTTAATCCCAAGTGACTTGATAGGTAAATGATCACAAAATTGTACTACTTGAAATCATTTCATTCATGCATGACTACCCAGTACCCAGTTTTCCCTTCTTATGGATTCTTTTCTTATTTTTGTATATATACTCAGCATGTTTTAAGTAAGTACTCCTTCTCATGGATTCTTTTCTTATTTTTATATATACACTCAGCATGTTTTAATGGTCCATCTCATGTCTATACTTCCATATATGTTCTGTATACACCTTTCAAAGGAATTACTTGTTGCAGACTATACTTTGGTCACGAAGAAAACTGTTTCTAGATTTATTAAGTCGTTGAATATTCCATATACGATGTTGTGATGTAATCTCTACATTTGCTCGTGTACTCAGCTCTGAAGTTAACCTTTTAGGCCAAGTCCTATACACCTCTCAAAACATTAAATTTGATCAAAAACATGTTGTCGCAAATATGTAACAATGGAATAAATTTAACAGAAAATAAACTGTTAACGTTAGAAAAAATTTAAAGCACTCTGATGTCGATGCACAAACTGGACAGAACCACCTGCTCAGCAAATTGTCCTTAATACAATAGTTTTCGGGTACTCCTCAAGAATGAGAGATGTTATACCCCTACTGAGAAATTGTGTCCAGGATAGAACTGCCCATTATTAATTGAATTAGCACGACTCAATTAACCCTCTAGAACTTAACAACAATTTAGGAGAAGAAGAATAAAAAATAAATAAACAAGCAAAGCGCAAGCAAAGCAAGAAGAGGGGAAAAAAGCGAAGGATAGTAGCCAGCTCTGGGATAGTTTGAAATGAAGAAAACCATTTTCTTTTATAGGCAAAAGTTTGAGGGAGTAATAAATTCGAATTAATGAAAATAAATTCGAAATTGATTTGGCATTAATCACGGTTAAATAAAACAGTAAGAATCCTTTTGTTTTAGGAAATTATAAACAAAAAACGATAAGTCTTGATAGGGAATACGCCAGGCACAAGTCAAGCTCACAGTAAGAATCCTTTTTATGTGTGAAAAGTATGTGTTCTCCAACTAGCGCATTGCCTTAGTCCTCCCCCAACCACAAAAGCTTCTAAACCCTAAGAGCCCTCCCTTAGTTGCAAGTTTTGTGGTAATATAGGGAGAACACATCTCTAGTTTGTCCAATGTGGGACTAACTAAAGGTTCTTCATTCACAAAATAGTGAAAATGGAAATGATGTTTCCACCCAATAATTGAGCTAGTGTCCCATTGATCCTAGGATCCATTCCTACCAAGACTATCAATTTTAATTTTAACAATTCATGTCAAATTTATTTTCTCCAACAAAACACCCACTATACACATAACAAACCATCAAATTCACCTCTCAAACGCTCAACTTTGAGAGGATGTCCATTGCGACTTAGTCTTTGTCGCTGGCGACCAAGTCTTTGTCATTCGACAAAAACTTTATCTCTAACTAAATATTTTAAATATTTTATGTTTATTTTTCCTACTTTTTAATTATTTTAACCAACTTTTATTATACAAGGATTCCACTAAATATATTATAATATTTAAAACCCCCACCAAATATATGTAAATAAATTTTTTATTTATTAAAGGTCCCACAAAATATATTTAAATATATTATTTTATTTAAATTTGATAGTTTATCATAGTAAAAAAGCACCTTAATCCGTCCATATATATATGGACAAACTAACCTATTTAAAAAGGGTACATAGGATCTAGCCTTACAAATAGCTCACGTTAACATGTTTTGTTTTTTAGCCCAAAATATAACTCCAACCTGCAGGGGTTTTAGTAGCATGTTATTGCAACAATTTTGTTAGAGATGGAAAGATGTTTCAGATATGTTTCTAGGTTTGACTAGAAGTAGGGCTCTCTTTTCTGTTCTAATTCAAAAAAGAAAAAGAGAAAAGAATCACACAAGTTGATTGTACAGTACCCTAGAATCCTAGATAGTAGTATTAAATAGATTGTATGGGCCAAACAGCAGCTAATTATGTAATGACAAGATTCAATACCTGGCCTCAGCCTTTTTAGGAGGGGGTGTAGGGTTTGTAACTTGTACAAGTATCTTTAGATTTTACCAGTAAAGTGCTGTTCTGTTTCAAGTACATTGATTGTATCCAAAACTTGATCTTTGCTTGAGATATCTAGTTTTGTATTCTAGTTATTTATATACTTGTATTTTTTGTTTTTGAAAGCGGATTCCAGAGTTGAGGCATCTACAGAGTTTTTGAATGCAAATCTACCAACATTAAGTTGGACAATGACGTATCATGGCCCATGTGTGGTTCTGAATTCATAAGCGTAATTTAGTAATTACTCAAATAATTTTCAAACTACAGTTAGAGCATTGGGGATTAGACCTTTTACCAGCTTATCTCGACCCGTCCTTGGGACCAAATGATCTCCTCACTGGCGTAAGCTTCGCATCCGGAGGTGCAGGATATGATCCATTTAGAGCAACTGCAATCATCGACTAAAACACGGATTAAAGATTAAATTTGATCTTTAGTCGAGAAAAAGGAAGCGTAGCCGTGCGATTAAAAGAAGTCTTTAATCGCTCAAATCAACTGCAGCTGATCAAAAGTAATCTTCAGTCGACGACTAAATTTTATGATCAAGCGGGGTACTAGAAATTCGTTCAGCATCAAGCGGCGTCCTAGCAATCCGTTCAGAAACACGGACGATGCACTAGTAGTTCGCCTGACGAAGCATGCTGAGGCTTCGCCTGACGAAACGGAGTACCAGAGTAACGCCCACCTCCAAGCGTGCTGCTGGGACACCGCTCAGTTGGAGCTCATTGCTAGTATGTCGCCTGATACAAGCGAAATGCTAAGGCTCCGCCCAAAGCAAACCATAGTAAATTATGTATACTAAGCTAATTAACTAAGCTAAGTAAAATTAACTAATCTAAGCAAATTAACTAAACTAATTTAACTAACTAAACTAAGTAACTAACTAACTAATTACCAGTGAACTAACAATCCTTAGCAATAACTTAACTAAACTAATCAAGCCTTATTAACTAAACTAAGCGGTACAAACTAACTACTAACTAATTAACTAACCAACAAACAATACTGTAACTTAACTAATAATTTAAGCCAAGCGGTACTCTAGTGCTCCGCTTGGGTAAACCAGGCGGTGCGCTAGGACATCGCACGTCCCATTCTGCCCACATAATATTTCGCACACGCACAATTTATTCAGACAGGATGTTGGAATTTCGCTCCACCAGGCGCGTTTCTGGAATATCGCCCGTCGTTTGGGCGAGATGCTAGGGTACCGTCTGGAATTGTGCGTTACGTTGGCATTCCGCTCCACATCAGGCGGTACGCTATTACACCGTCTCGAGCAAGCGAAATGATAGAATCCCGTCCGTCTTCCCAAACGTAGCGCTAAGCCTTCGCTCAACAACATGCACTATGCTAGAGCCCCGCTTGACTATCCATGGCCGTTTTTGGGCCGGAGTAAAGATCATTTTTTTTGATCTTTAGTCTTTTAGTATAGTCGCGTGACTGTGGATGCCTTACAACTAAAATAGTGGTATATATACATACGCAGCTTTCTTCATACAACTGAAACTTTTCATTTGCAGTTTATTTGGGTGTTTAATATTTGTTTTACTAGTCGGTTTTGGGGCTGGCGAAACAAATGGAGTTATTCAAAGAATACCTAGCTAAAATTCAAGCTGTTGGAGGAGAAGAGAGAACTAAGAGCATCATACCGGAGAGTGTGTACCTGATTGTTGCAGGAAGTCATGACCTTGCTAATACCTATTTTACTTCAAGATTAAGATCCAATTATGATGTCCCTGCCTATACTGATCTTATGGTTCAAGGAGCCATCGATATACTTCAGGTATTTTGATCCATGTTTCCCATTCCTTTTCTTTTAGTTCACAAAATGCAACTGACATTGATTACCAATAAAAACGCTTGAATTATGAAACGGAACAAAAGTAATCCAAATTTTACAATTTCAAAAGTTGACAAACAAAAGCAAATTGCACAACATTGAAACTGAAAGAGTTTATCGGTTTCGTAGGAACTGTACGATATGGGAGCGAGGAGGTTTGCAGTGTTCAGTGCACCACCAATAGGATGTGTTCCATCACAGAGAACATTAGGAGGAGGGAAGGAGAGAAATTGTGCGGAGAGTTATAACCAAGCTGCTCAGATGTTCAACTGAAAGCTGTCTTCATCACTTGATAACCTTAATGCTAATAAATTTGAACATGGTAGGGCTGTGTTTGTTGATATCTATAATCCTCTCCACGATGTTATCAACCGTCCTCGCCATTATGGTAAGTGCACACTGTCTTTTTTGCCGCTTTTCCTTGTTGAATTCCGTATTTACAAACAATGTTTTGATGACTTTCCGAATTGCTAAATTTAGGTTTCGAAGAGGCATCAAAAGGATGTTGTGGAACAGGAAAAATAGAATCAGTGGTTCTATGTAATGACTTAAACCCATATACTTGTGACGATGCCTCCAAATATGTATTTTGGGACAGTTACCACCCCACGGAGAGAGCTTACCAATTACTTTTCGACCCTATCGTCAAGAAATACATCAACGACTTCTTCTGTGGCAGTGGCACCACATGCTCATAAGTATCCTTAGGCCAAATTTTTTACCCCAGTTGATCAATGTCAGATGGTCCACACTGCTCATTGTGTTACTCAAAGTCCCGTTGTTTGGGAAACAAATCCCTGTCTCATCAATCGGAAGAAGATGCGTTCCCAAATGAATTTATTTCATAAGTTTGTTTGTATGCTTAACTTTCATTTGCTCAATTGAATGCTACTACAACTATTGATATTACTAATACTTTGTGTACAAATCAACTGAAGAACAGAGACTTTTCATAGACGGTTCGTATTCTTGTGTACATCTAAGATAAAGATCCTTCCAAACTTTACTAAAATTGGGCAAGAATTGAACTTCAGCGAATAAAAATCATGATACAATTAGTAACACATAACTTCTCACACTTCGTTTACACCCTTTATGAGCTGTTATGTCAGGCGTAGGATAGTCTTTCTCTGACAGTTAGGCGTAGGATAGCTGATCTGTTTTTCTTTATATGTCTTTTCTCTTTTCGTTTTGTGTAAGTGAGAAGATTTGCTTTACTGTTTCTCCGTGTATAACTTTCTTTCACTGAAATACAATCTTCATTTCACAGTTCAATCATGGTAACAGACTCAAAAATCTCGAATTTTGAGGGTTACGATTCTTTCACTCTTTCCGCTTGCTTTCTTTTTTCAGTTTAACTTCATTTCTTCTTTCTTTGTTTATGATTCGTGAATTTACAGACAATACATCAACAACAATGGATAATCCAACATCAAATTTGATTTCTAGGGTTTTTTTAAATCACTTAACGAATTTCGTTGCTATCAAACTCAAAGAAGACAATTACATCATCTGGAAAAATATCATGCTTCTTGTTATTCGAAAATTCAAAATTCAAAGGTTTCTTGATGGATCTTATCCATGTCAAGTTCAATACACAACAAGAAGGAATCAGGAAAATGAATTAGAGAATCCTTTGTATACTGATTGGATTGATGAGGGTGCAACAATCATGATGTGGATTCATTCTATAATTTTTGATTCTGTCATAGCTTATTTCTCTAGATCCACTTCTGCCCATCACTTGTGGCTCAGTATTGAAGAAAGATTTGCAAGATCTTTTTCAACTCACTCTATTCAACCGCGCACAAAATTATTGGCTTTAAAACAAGGTGACAAATCAATTCCTAGCTTGATCAATGATATCAAATCTCTTTCTGATCAACTAGCGACTGCAGGTGAGATCATTTCTAACAAAGAACTAGTTGTTATCACTTTAGTAGCTCTTAATTCTGATTATATACCTTTTGCAACTGCAATGAGACATAGAAATCCTCAAATTTCTTGTATTGAGCTTCATACCAATCTTCCCCCCAAATGTGTTAAATCTAAACCATTTTTTATTTCCTCCGAAATGTAAATCAAAAGTTTAACTTCGATGATAATTTCCTCTGTTGTTCTCGGCCTCTTGTGCGCCATCAATCTTCCATTTCTTTCAGTCCATATTGCTCAACATATAGCAAAGATTATGAGGGGTCAAATTTGTCTTCCTTTTTTTTGCCTCTTATATATTTCCATGCTTCTTACTGAGAAGAGATTGTTCCCCCTTGGACCCATCTTACATTGAATCCTCTCAAGAAATAACTCAGACTTTATGAGACAACGCATAGTGCAGTAGTAAGTGGTTGGTTGTTTCATCAAACAAGTTGCAGAGAGAACAAACTTGATTCTGAATTGGAACTCCTGTAAATTGATTCTGAACAAACTTGATATTACTAATCTTATGTATTCCTCAAAAACAAATCAATTGAAGAAGAGACGCTTTTCCTAGCGGGTTCATATTCTTGAATACCTCTAATATAAAAGATCCTTTCATATGATAAAAATAGTTGAGATACAAATAAAAAAACTGAAAAATAGGTTGGCAATAGCGATACAAGTACATTGTGGTGCACCACTGAAAATTTCACTCTTTGGGGCTCCAAGGGAGGCTACAAAATGAAAACTTCACTCTTTGTGATCAAAACAAGGGTAGGGCTGTGAACAAGCCCCGACTTTGGAAAAAAAAGAATGGGCTTTATGAAGACCGTAAAAGCTGATTTAACTATAACATACTACACACCTGATGTTTTAATCCCAGTGTATTAGTACTTTGTTGAGATTAGTCCACGTTATATGAGCAACTTAAGATTTTGTGGTTAATAAGACTTGGGCAATCCTAACCTTACAAGCCAGTTTTCCAAGTGAGTTAGTCCCATAGACTGCAATATGGTATTAGATCAGGTGTTTGGGGTGGTATGTGGACATTGGTTGTCCCGTTAAGGGTATTGTTTGTGTTTGGTCCATTAAGGGTCTTGTTTGTCCCCAGATCTCTATGAGGAGGGGGAGTGTTAAGTATTTTCCCACATCGCCTAGATCCCATGGATTTGTGAAATGTATATGCATGCCTCAGGCAACCCTAACCTTGTAAGACGATTTTCGAGGTTAGTCAGGCCCATGGACTTTAATATGGTAATAGAGAAGGAAATTTGTGACGAGTAATCTGTCTATAATTCTACTCCGCGTCACCCGATTAAATGTCCACGTGATAGACCCAACAAGGCTACACGTGAGGGAGCATCTTGAGATTAGTCCATATTGTATAGGAAACTTAGGATCCTCTAGTTAATAAGCCTTGGGAAATCCTAACCTTGCAAGCCGGTTTTCCAGATGAGTTAGGCCCTTTGACTTCAATATATAGTACTCTTAGCGCACTTAGAATGCATGTCGGACAAGTTATTTTTCATTTGGTACCTATATTAGTCCAAACACTATGAGGTGCTTCTCTTGGACATAAACAAGAGATTAAGCCAAGATAAGGACAATCAAAATACCATAAAAAAACCATCGACTTTGGAAACCTGTTTATGGTGATGTGACTTAGTTTCCGTCCATATAATAGAAATCAAAAACTGAGTTTTCGTCAAAGTCAATGTGTTGATTTGATCTGATGGAAACTGAGTTTCTGTCTTTGGGGTTTTTACTAATATGAGAGGCGTGAGTTCTTCACCTCTTCTTTTTTTCTTTTTTTTTCCTCCGCTTCTACTCTATTTTTTTTTCTTTCTCTTCTATCCATCACCTTCTTTGATTTTCGAGTATGTTATAAGTCGAATATTGTCGCAATATCAGAAGGGTTTCTTCTCTAATCAAAGGTGCTTCTATATGTCATACCTTTCAATTTCGATTTTTATCCACAAAATCATCAAAAGTTAGTAATTTAACTTTTAGGGTTTGAAATGCATTTTTCTTTATAATCATGAAATTATGGATATTTGATAGATGATTTAAATGCCATGGCTGGCTATTCATTAATGTTAGATAGATATATATGCAGTTAGAAATCCATGTTTAACTTGTTATTTGATTAATTTGTGATTGAGGTGTGTCTAAATGTGATGCTTATATATGTGATGAAAATGCGTTCAAATACAATGGTTTATATGATAATTTTTGTGATGGCAATGTGTTTAAATGTGATGATATATAGACATATGTGTTGTAGGATTGAGAATGTCGGATAATTTTGATTATTGCGTACTAGACATCCGGCTTCGCTGTGTTTTGATAAGGATCATAAGTTTAAATGCCCCAAGGGAGAAAAAATTGGGACAAAATAAGAAAATATCGAGGTTGTACAAGCCATGTTCCTTCAATATAACACCATTGTTGCCCAGAATCCGTATGCTAGAGAAATTATTGATAATTTTGGGTTGCGAAAAATGTTTAAAATAGCTTATCCAAAACTTAACGACACAACTCCAACCACCGGTATATGCAAGAGATGGTGTCATACCACTAATATATTTCACTTCCGTAGTGATTCTGAAATAGGCTTTTACACCATGGCACTTCATCCAAATATCAGGCCTACCCATTGACCAAAGAACCTGCATGTTATTGGAAAATTTTGGTACACAAGAATGGGATGAAAATGCACGGAAGTGGATTGATTGTTTGCTCATATTCGTCAGAAAGGAGATGAAAAAGAAAGGAAAATAAGGAGAGGGGGACAATGAAGAAGAAGATCAGCAACAAGTTACTGATGAAAAAATAGTTGGTTTGAGAAAGAAACTTGTCTCACGATATATTATTAGCCTAAATGTGATAAAAGCATACATCAAATATAAAAAAGACAAAGAGAACGACACTGCGTATCAGGAACAATTGACAATTAGGTGGTTTTTTGATTGGGTTATGGGTGATATATTTTTCCCAAACAAGAATGATATTGTTTCGAGAAGCTGACTAAATATATTCAAGAATTTGAATATAGTCAAACATTTAGGATTAGGGTTCAACATAGTAGTATTTTATGGATTTTTAGTAAAGGAGTATAGCAAGAGAAGGACGACTCTATCTCTTTTGGTATTTATTCATGGTAAACATATGCATACCCCCTCGTAAATTTATTATGTTATTGTTGAACGTTAGTCGTCAATAATCTTTAAGTATTTATAATTTTGCAACCTTTGTTTTGGGTGTATATCCGGTTTCTGTTTCCATACATAATAGAGTTCAACGAGGAAGATTATGATTTATGGCCGACTGGTCGGTTATATGATACAACACAAATAAAAAAAGAAATAGATAAAAAACATGAAACTAGTAAGCATTAAATATCATAGGTTCGTAACCAAATAGAAAACCATGACATCCATTCAACAAAATAGATTCCTGATAGGTGCTTAAATCATACATTTAAAGTAGTTTTTCCTGACCCTTATGTGCTATATTTGAGTGAATTATTAGGTATTTTGATTACTTTCGAAGTTTTAGTCGCCTTTTCAGGTTACAGTTCAGAAACCCGCAGAATGGAGCTTAAGAGCTAGAATCACCGAGGAGCCAGTGAAACTATGCTTAAAATAGGCCTTTCACATACCACAGTGTAGGTAATTGAATTAAAAAGCCAATGGTGAAAGAATGAAGTCATTCTGATCAAAATTGAGGAAGATATGGGCAAAGCCCCGAAGTGGCTTATTTGGCCTATGCAGCTAGCGGCCAGGCGCAAGTGCGGCTGAAGCATGGATCGGTAATGTGCTAAGTCATGATTTGAAGAGCTAGATTGGTCCGAGTGGAAGGTGGATAGCCTTGGTGGACTCATGGCTATCTTGTGGAGGTTCTATGGGATTGGGAAAGCTTTGGAGTTGCCATAACTTGTGGGGCTGGAATTAGGAAACTTAGCACATTTCCTATTCCTAGTCGGT
This sequence comes from Papaver californicum, assembly GCA_023531435.1. Taxonomy (NCBI): domain Eukaryota; kingdom Viridiplantae; phylum Streptophyta; class Magnoliopsida; order Ranunculales; family Papaveraceae; genus Papaver; species Papaver californicum. Next base: position 27,378,375 of record JAJJMC010030977.1, on the reverse strand, counting down.
TTCCTAAAAGTGGCCAATTCTAGTATAAGAAGAAAAATCGGTTTTCTCATGGATTCTTTTGGTGAATTTGGGGCAGAGAATATAGGAGATCTTGTAGGAAAAGGAGAGTTTGAGGCAAGGAAGGAAAGGTGGAGCAACAACAATATTTTGGACTTAGCCACTCACGTAAAAGAGCTAGAA
>JAJJMC010030977.1:27308839-27378185 GCA_023531435.1 Papaver californicum | reverse complement strand
TTAGAGAGTAAGAACTTGATTATTTTGGTTGATTACGACACGACCAATTCCATGGTTGGGATGTTGATGGAAACATAAGGAAAAAATAAAACATGCTAGAAGTATTTCTGAAGGACATAAATTGTTTTTATTATTCATATGGAAAGAGATCCTTGTATTTTGGAGAATGGTGTCTCAGACAAGTAGCTTAAAATAATACTAATAAATCCACCTGAAACAGTGATAGACGTCGTGCACCACTACATGGACACTAACGATGAGTGCGATGAGTTAAAATATGATGAGGTATATGATTGGAAGCACTCAAATTTTTGGCTCCAAAGTTCTGTTGGAAGCTGTTCCTCGATTTTTGTACATCAAGGAAAAGGAAATACATATATACACAAGACTTGGAGCTGGAACCAAATCCTTACTTTTTAGTACAAGAATCTCCTTATATCAAATTTGCTGACGAGAGTGGTCATTAGTACATGAGATTTATTGGAAATGAGCATTTGATTAAAGGTATAAAACCCATAATATCAAAGTGGATACATATATGAGTATCACTTGTCTTATTAATACTTTTATGTTATTTTTATAATGTGGTATTTTGTTAAAATGAGAAATTATTTTTTTTGGTGTTTGTAGGAGAATGGTGTCGATCATCTGAAGAAAAGCAACAAATGATTAATGCTATGAATCAAATATCCCTCAAATATATAAGTATCATTCTTTTATATACGGTTTGTTAGATTTTTGCAACGGTAAAAGTCTACACAAATCTCTACCCATCCATTATGTAGTAGTCATATATTCTTTTTATTGCGATCGTTTTCACATTCATACCACATGAGTTGTCCTCATAACATAAGACTTCCTAGTGTTACTACATATCCAACATGTCTTAATCTGACTTCTAATAGGTTAAATGTTGCCAGGGAGGGCGAACTTGCATCTTTATGGGCATGTGGGATAGAAAACAGTGTCACCACATGGAAACATCACAAGGCTCGAATGGCAGATTATAAAGTGAGCAAAGAAACACTGAATAAAAGTTTAAAAGTTGTTTTAACTGCAATCGAGATATCTATACCACTCGCACATGATGGAGACGCATTATGATGTACAACAAGATCGAAGGCCAAGATCACAGCGGGTAGTTATGCATTTGATGGAAGTCAGAAAGATCAGATCAACAGAAGACCATTATTGACCAGGCATATGGCCGCAACAGAAGACCATTATTGACCAAGCATATGGCCAATTGTACCATTGAATTAGGGTTGAGCTTTTGTGCGAGTGAGAGAGAAATATAGGCATACGTTGTACTGTAGATACCCTAATTTTAGATATAAATATAAATCACAAATGCTAGTAAAAACTCGCGGCAAAGTCGTATCGGAATAGAATTTAAGGACAGCCATGCGACCACCCATCACAACTTTGATCAATAGTGGACTTAGTAGCATGTGCACTCCTGTCCCAATACTATAGTCTGAAATCAGTAAACCAATAACCATGTGCACCAAATCTAGAAATGAGCTAAACTTAAGCCCACCAATTAGTATCTATTAGACCCTAAACTAAACGTCCAATTTTGGACCAAGGTGTTGCTTACCGAATCCAAAGATCATCCATACTTATGTGAGCACTAACTCTACTTAGGATTGTCCATATCTATTATTCAGTGTCAAGCCCCATTAGCTATGCGTTTAATCCAAGCAAAGTGTCGACATTAAGTATTTTGCTCCCAAATCTTTCCATCTTCTTAAGATCCTAGGTTTGAATGAATATATTTTGGGTTTTGGTAATAATATCAAAGAGTTTTATATAGATAAGAATAATATTTCCAAAAATGACTAATAATATTTAGGTTTTTATGTTCAACTGTTGATCAAAGATATTTCATCCTAGGGTCATAATTAAGGGAAATGGGTTATAAATAGGGAGCCTTTTCTTGGAATCGGGGAGGGAGAAAAAGAGGAAGGCTAAGAAACTTGTTAGGAGAATTTAGAGTCGGTGATTGCATTGGTAGAGTTACGATGTTCGGATACGATTTTGTGACGGCAGTGCTATTGTTGGATTATAATCTAAGTGATACTAAAACTTCTCATAGCGAAAACAGGTTGGTCATATGATTTTTCTCAATTTCAATGCGTCATTTTATGTAAGCTAATCATTATTAAGTACGAGATTTTGGGTGTTCGGCAGTTGAATAAAACTCGTACTCAATCCTGTTTGAGTTTGCATGCTTCATATCTTTGTGTCCACACCTGAACGTTCATTTTAATTCATTCATGCCATTAGTATAAAGTACAATAATTAATTGTATTGTATCACTACTCTTCTAGTAAGTTGCAGGACTCCACTATAAAGATTGAAAATTCCAAAAAAAGGTTTTTAAACCCTATTATACATATGAAAAACTCAAATACGTTGGACAATTATGTTATTTTTCATATTTTTTTTTAAAAAAATGTTATTTTCGAGAGGGAATATAGCAGTACGATATTTATTCCATTAAAAAAATAGTAATTAGTGTTTGCGGTAGTGAAACTAAAAATCTATCAAGGAATGGACTTGATTGAATTTTTATCAGGACTTAAATCTAAATAGTAGACTTAAAATTTTATAAATCAGACTCTAGTTCTGTCTAGGGATGCACATGGTTCGGTTCGGTTCAGTTTTTGCCCTAATCATTATTAAAACCGAGAGTCTCGGTTTTTCGGTTTTGAAAACCGAGTGTCACCATTAAGCTTTTTGGTTCGGTTCGGTTTTAACCGTCTCGGTTTCGGTTTCGGTTTTAACCGATTTTTTTAATTTTTTTTCAATAAAACAACCAACTCATGTTCCATTCACACATTATTCCTTCCTAATCCATTTCCACCATTTTTTTCCTAGACCTTTACTAGAAGAAACATAAACCAAACGAGAACACTAAAATTAAACGATGTAAGATCTAACTACTAGTAAGTTGGACTTGCAAAAATTCAGTTACATGTCATCAACTAATTGGTAAAATATGGATGAATAACAGTTGATATTTGGCTACGTTCAGTCTCAATTTTTTACGTTGTACATCTCATATCACGTAGTAGTTTGAAACTTCAAATGCTTCAGCTTGTTAGCTTATATATGATTATACTAATCCTTTCATCTTTGGAAACACAGACTGTATACCGGAGAAATGGAAATCTATACTACCGTACGAGCACCCAGAAAGCACTAGCAAACGAACAGAGTACGAAACCTTTTGGTAGGATTTTAGCCATCATTATGTAGTAACCATTTTTTTAACCATTTCGGAGAGAGGCGCAGGAAGAAAGAATGAAACAAATCTAGGTTTTTTCTTTTTATATATTAGGGTTAGAGATCAACGGCTAAAAACCCTCTGAATCCAATGGCTATTATTAATCGGTTTTTTTCGGGTTTTTTGGTTCGGTTCTAGGATATGACCAAAACCGAACCAAAATTAAATGTTTTTTTTTATAACCGTTCATCACCATTTAGATATTCGGTTCGGCTCGGTTCGATCTTTTTTGGTTCGGTTCGGTACGGTTTTGTCGATTTTTCGATTTTTTGTGCAGCCCTAGTTTTGTCCCGAAAATTTATAAAGTCGTTACTTAGGTCACATGAGAAATTAGCATCAGGAATGTTAAATCATATCGTTGGATGGTGCTTTTTCATACATTTTTTTTTTTGTTGAAGCATCCCCTTACATGAGGATATGGCCTTTGCATAAAAGCCTAATATTAGAGGTGTCTGTACCCTCTAAAGTGTCTCGTCATAGTCGTCCTCATGTTATTCAATGTACCCTATCTTGGCCGTAGGATTTTGAATAATTTACCCTACCTTATGATTCCAAGTTGTTGTCTTCCGTCGTAGAGTATTTGATAACGAACCCTATCTTATGATTCCAAGTTATTGTCTTTGCTGAACACCACTAAATTGAGCACACACGTATGTGTTCACCTCAAGAGCACAAAATGAAATTCAAAATACGTGTCTACAGCTTGAGGTGTAAAATGAATTGTACCAGTGTGTTTATGGCACACCACATCGCAATAATACTGTGTTAAGTTGTACCAGATAAATCGACATAGTGACACAAGTCATCACCGATAAACACAAACACAACATGCTAATAAAGCACATTATAAAATTGTTCAACACTATATAATACATCGTATTTTATGTATATTTCACAAAAAAATCTTTATTCCAACCAATTTTTGACATATTATTTTTATTATACTCTTAAGTCTATAAATATCCACATAATATCTAAATTTATTATATAATAGATAAATAAATTCTTTAAAATATATTATTGATGTTGTAAATATATCGTTTATAAGGTTCATTTGACAGTAAAATAAATAATCATATAATTTTTATCATGTAAACTAAGACATACTCTTATTTTTAACATTAACTATTTCATTTTTTAAAGTACGAAAAAAGATTTATTAAATTAGAAAGCAGTTACAAGAGGGTATGTAATACCCATTTCTTAGGCCATTGTAAGAATGTCGCTATAGCATTTTTTACAATCTCTATATCACCTGCAGGGACTGGGACAAGTACTGCAGGTTTCTTAGCATAATTTACCATAACACTTAGCATATTTTACCATGACACAGTAATTGTTAGTTGTTAGTTAACTACAAATTATTAGCTGTCTTTTTCATCTTTTATTGGTTAAAGTCAGATAATACCGTATGTAACAATAAAACGAGAAAAAAATAGATGTTGACGACAAAAAAGTATTGGGTGCATCTACAAAGAAAATGCCCAACCTGATCATGTAGTCACCCACTATGTTAAAAAAATATTCTTGTTAATGTTTTAACTATAAATTAAGTATATAATCACAAGAGATGTGTTAATGTTAAGTTGAAGCACATTAGAAAGGGAAAATTGCATAAATGATAACGGAGACATGGTCCCAGAAGTTACTTTGTCGTAGTAACAGACAAAAAAATAGAAATAACATACCCATTCCAGATGTACTTATTGCTCTAGAAGGTTGGACAACTACAGCTCTGATCACCCAGTGAACATGAACAACACTTCATTTTATAAGACCTTTGACAGAAAGGTCTTCAACGCGGAAGATCTGCACAGAAAAGAAAGCAAACAAAAGCAATATTAGAATAAATCATTTGAAGGAGGATAGGGAACAACAGTTAGATATCACAATCTTTTTAGACATGCTAAACAAAAGCATAACTTTTCAATGTTTTCATAGATTGCATCTCCACAAAAAATACACCTGAAGAGTGAATGTCAACGAAGAGTTTACAATGCAGTGTTCGGGCGGATGAAGTAATTCTACTGGGCAATCTTGGCTTCCACAATAGATTCTTGGTGTGCTAAAAAAGTACAGGAAACATGAGATGCACATGTAACCAAATCCAACAACCAACATAAGATTAGTAGGTTGAAAATTGAAAGGCGGACACGCTTTAGCTTCAATTGGGAAGTAAAAGTAAATTCTAAAAAAAAAGATATTACATTTCATTAGCAGTTGCATTCTCTAAAGGGCCTTGTAGAACAAATCTTGGCCAAGCTTCATGTCAAGCATAGAACAAATCTTTATTTTGAAACATTGAGGACAATATTAGATTTAAGTTTAGGGGTAAGGAAGAAATTTTTAGTTGAAATAATAAAACTCAAAACTTTAAAAACTTGTGAACAATTTAGGATGACACTAACCATTCTAGGTAGATGGAAACATAACTCTTATCTATAGGAATTAGTGTGCTCAGCTAAATGGTCTATTCATATAACGATGCACTCAGGTGTTAGAAATAACATGATAAGCATTGAACAAGCATATCTCGGAGTCTATCTCGACCATATCACCTTCTGTTTTCATTTTTGCAATTTTTGTGTTTCTCTAAGTGATTTGGTGGGGCACCAATATCGAATTATTATCACCGCCAGGATGAAGTAGAGTGTTTGAGATCAAGCCCCATTATTGTATTATTTAGACCATTATTTTAAAAAATAAAAATAAAATAAAATAAAAAATCGAGTATTGACACTTTGATAGCAATATGTGTTCTCCCTGTCTCTGTCGCCTAAGCAAGCGTGGAATACAGGATCCATGAGAACTATCATGTAAGATGCTGATAAGGAGCATGCGTTTGGAGTCAATTTGATCTAATCATGTTGTCAGTACATTTAATAATATAAAGATAATTATTTTATTTTCAATAAATCGACCGCTGGTGCCCTTGTATATACCAGCTGAGTCGATATTAGTATAAGGGTTAAGACCAGTGGGAGCGTATCTCAATCCATTAGGATTCATCCGGGCAGTAACCTTCAGACAGATATGGGAAACACCGTTCACCTTAGTCAACATGGGCATCATTCATTACTTTTATATCCATCTTCTAATCTATCCATGTGTTTGAATTTGATTGATTCCGAGCAATGTGAGTGTTGATAATTTTCGTTCAGTTCTGGACGTTTGATGATTATTTGAGTAGAGTTTTGCATTCTTATATGAATTTTGGTACGCTGAGTGCAAACTTGTGTACATCAATTGGACTCATATAGGGTAATAATTCTATTAGCCAAAGAATTTAGTATGCCAACTAAATAGCTTGTTTAGTGTCTACCCTCAATCGTTCACAAATAGCTAGAGTTTGGAGTAAAGGTTTTGTGGGTATACCTCTTTGTAAACCCTCACGAGACAAAACTCGTCCACTAGGGACACCTAGGGGTTTAAAGGCTTGTTGCACACGCTAAGTGCAATCGCGATACCTGCAACGGTGAGTTAGGATTTTTTTGATTAGATTTGCCAGAGAACTAGCAAATAATAAGTTTGGGGGTATTTGATAGACATATTGTTGTGTCTAAATTGTTCTTAATTATTTGTTTTGTTAGTGCTTAATTTGTACTAATTGCATTATTTTGTATATTTGTATGTATTTTTGGGAAATAAACATTGTTGGAAAAATTCGCTCGAAAAAATGTTAAAGGCACCGAGAAAATTAATGAAGGCACCCTTGAAGAACTTATAAAGGCACCAATGCCTTGGATATGGGCACAACCTCTTCTATTTCAAACAGAGCACTTGGCGAGATTTTTTTTTCTCAAGCTGTGAAGATTGCGTGACTTGATTTTGGGTTATCTTCAATCCTTCAAGACAAGAATATACTCTTCCTTCATTTAAATGATTTGTGTACACATCTTAACACGTCAAACAATCTCTGGATGCATTCAAAGAAAAAGAAAAAAATTACATTCTCGAATATTTTATGAATGCTCTGAAATATTAGATCCTCAAGATTTAGGAAAAGTGATTGTAGAGCTATGAAAAAAAGAAACATATTTAGGGAAAATCAGAAGATTGTGAAAGTGAATCACGTCCGAGATATGATCATAATTCTCAAGAATATTTTCTTCTTTAAAACCAAGATCTGTGGCGAGATTTGGACGTGCTGATTGATATATAAAGGGTGTTGAAGGTGTTTAGACAGAGAGTTTGGGAGAGCTCAGGAGGCGAAGAGAAGGAAGAGAAATCAATCCAGAGAATTTTTCTCTGCTGCTGCTGAAGAACACGAAGAACAAAGGCTACGACAACGGTTTCTTTAACCTCTTAGCCACGGTTTCTTCATCCATTTGCAACAGATATCTTCGTCTTTGCAACGTTTATCTTCAGCTACAATAATTTTTTTAACCCATCTGCAACGGATATCTTAGCATTTGCAACGTTTATCTTCAGCCTTGCTCTATAACAATGAGTGTAACGCTTATAAACGTTGCAAACTCACTATTTTCTTTATTCTTCTCATTTTTCATCATTTGTAAACACTTTGAGCCGTGATCCATTATTTTGAGTAAGTGATTAATATGAGAAGATAAACCCCTTTGTTGAGGCGACAAAGGAAGCCATTGTCCCAAGAAAAGTGGTATATTTCTATTTTAATTAACTTTTGCAATTTCTTTTATGATTGTTTGCTTTGATTAAAAATTGATTTTAAGGATTTTTATTAAACAGTTGTGATTTCTTTTGATAGAGCATGCTCAGCCTAGGGTTTATGATGTTCTATACTTTCGATTTACAATATTTGCTTTGAAAATCTACTTTTGCAACATATTAGAATCACTTTACATGTAAAGAATTGCATGAATATTGATTAAACTGAATCACTTTAAATTGTTAATGGTGGAATCCTGAGTCTCAGTGCCTCTTTAATCTTAATACCAACTTTTTTTTTGAATTTTCTACTTTAATTATTAGAGTTTGAATCTAAAATCAATCTTCATAAGTTCGAGAGTTTGAAACCTATTCTTACCACAACTATAATACACATCAAGGAAAATTTTTAGTTAATCAAAAATTTGAGAACATGGTATAACAGAATATCAACATGATTTTTACTACACTGTCGTCAAACAATTTTCTACTAAACTAATATTCAATATCGAAACAAACTCTTACTAGAAGATAATAATCCACCACTATACTATCTCTCTGTTTGTATTTGTGATTCATCCCCTTTCACCAAAAATGTGCATATGGCAACCTGATATTCAATTCCCATTCCCATAAAACTATATATTGATGTGCAAATATAAGAAATAGAATTCATGAACAACGCTATGAGAACTTCTAGACGCACGATAACTAATAAAGAAATGAGTTGGTCATGACACACCGCACAAAAACAAGATAAGGAAGATCAGCATGGTTGCTATAGTTAATTGTATCTTCCTGCTCGATAAACCACATAAAATATACAAAATTCTCAAATGAGGAAGCTCTGTTAGCTCCCTAAACTGGAAATGTTCCATATTTTCATTTACTTTTTGTTTGAAATTAACCCAATGGACCTATTGAATAAGCAAGCTTCAGTATAGGACTATCAAATTCCTAAGCAACAATTTAGACCAAATACATTTAGAATCAATTAACACAACCAAGAACTTATAGAAACTTCAGTAAGTACCCACTGAACTAATGTAGTGAACAATGACAAATGCTTACATATGCTTCCAGATTGGTTAAAACAACAACTTCTTCTTCTTCTGAACCTATTGCTACAAATGCCAATCCTCTATTTTTAGTCTTGTTGTGCATTAAGAGCTTATAATACCCAAGGTTTTAAAAGGCGCGCCTTGAGGCGTGCGCTTTAGGGTTAGGGCGCCTGAGTAGCCATATATAAGGGAAAACAAATGGGCTTTAAGGCCAAATAGGGCCTGTTTTGCCGTTTCCTTGCTGAATACTAGTATTAAAAACCTATTTCTTTATTCCCTCGTATAGAATCATTCCTTCTGCAGCTTCTTATTCTTTTCCTTTAGAAAATATATTTATGTTATTATTGATGTTTCTTCTGTCCTCCACCTTATCCTCCTCCCTGTTTTTCTTCTTCGTGATCCACTATCTATTGGGTTGAATAGGCGGTACTGTGTCATATACTTAGTTAGTTTAATTGAAATCCCTTAACTTAAATTCTTTTCGTTTCTAGAACAATATTACTATTATTTTTTATTTTAATCGTAATTTTTTTCCTGAATTATATTATTACATTTTGCAAAGATCGCTTTCGTTTTATGCTTTGCAGTGCTTTAAGCTTTGATGCGAGAGCGGTTCGCTCTATGCTTTCGCTTTTTAAAACCTTGATAATACCTTTCAAAAAAATCACAGAAGACCCGATTTGTACATAAGCAAAACATTCAAAACTCAACATATAGCAAATTCACAATAACCCCAGAAAAAATCAATATTTATCTAGAAAAACGAAAATTTAGAGAAATTTACGTTTAACATCTAGGATTGTACCAGACTTCTCAAACAGATTTTTCTTATCTTGATTACTTCAAGTCCATGGAACATTCTGAGCAAGTAATCCACGAAATCATACTAGAAACAATCAAATAACCGAAAACCCAAACATTAAAATAACTTAGAAAATCAAAATCAAACTTGGGTTAGGGTTTGTAAGAGAAACTTACCCACAAATAATCCTCCAAAAAGACCGCTAGGGTTTCTTTCTCACAGGGATTCTTTGATTTGTAGCTTGGTTATAGGTCTAAGAAATTGGATATAGATCGAACAAAATGATGCGTTTTCTTCGATTTGTAGTTTCGTTTGTAAGAGACGGCTAGGGTTTTCTTTCTCACAGTGATTCTTCAACTATTGGGGAAGATGAATCACTGTTTTGAAAGAAAGAATAATGAGAAAGAAAAGAAAGAAAGAAAGAAGAAGAATAAGGTTATGGTGGTGGTGTGGTCGTGCTGAGGTGGTGGCGACGGCTGGAGTGAATACTGCAACGAGAAGAAACAAGGAAGTGGATTGAGATTCTGTAAAAATGTGAAGTACTGGTCCAACAGAACTAGGTTTGCTTCTTTATGGATAGTATTCCAATAAGTCGGCGATAGTGGTCCTACTAGTTTGTTTTTTTCTGATCAGAAGGTCTTGCTGGTATCCTTGAGCATAAAACCTTGTCAGCTTCCAATACATATAAAACTCAGATGATATTTTAAAATTGTTACATTATAATACATATAAACGGAAGTTTTACGTAACAATTGTTACAGTGAACTGTTACCATTATTCAACACCCCAGTATTTTGTAACAAGTATCTTAAGAACTGTCACCTTAGAAAAGGATGAACTGTTACCAATAGTCACATTTCTACTCGTGTATATATAATCATTCCAGCTATATACCATGGAGGTTTAGCGTCAGAGCTTATAAATCGAAGCAGGTTTTCAGAATCTGTTTAAGATAGTATTTTTTTTCGATGCCTATCGGTCGCTGTTCGTGAAGCCATTAGTTTGACCCATGTTTCTGTTACCAGTGCGGTGGTGATACCTAGTGATGATGCCACCAAAGTTGTTGTCATTGAATCCCTGCAAAACCTGCACCGAAGGTCTAAGGTGCCCTCTAGCCGCCCCATCTGTATTAATCTTAATCCATCCTAAGTTACAAGAAACTCAACCTACTAAAATAATTATTGTGGATTATGTGGTGGTGGCTGGGTTTACTGGAGGTGGCATACCCGGTAGCACAGGGGGCAGGATGACCTTTTCCCATGTGAAATCTTATTGGAATTTGAGAACCATTTACAGAATGTTTCCTGGATTTTGTTGTTTTTGATGATAAATTAATTCGTTCCTGACTAACCACAATGACAAAAAAAAAAAAAGCAGAACAAGGTGGTGATAAAAGTAGGGACTTTAGATTCTAATATTTAGGGGATTGTTAATAGTGGGTTAAAGGTAGGGGTAGAAAGATGGGTGGTATTTGGTTGATTTGAGAGATGGGTGAGAAATGTATTCCAAGTTAAAACAACTATCATCGCAATATGGGAGGATATGTACCGTAGTTTTTGGATCAATACTGCAATGTGGGAATATGTTATTGGTGAGATGGATACGATTTAGGGCAGGAATTAATATCGATGGACCTTCGTAGATTGCTTCCACAAGAAAAGTTGTATTTATTGGAGCACAGTAATGCTCATAGAAAATTGGTGGTTAGTATAGAGTGTTGATGCAATTGATCAGAGGTTCGGGTTAAGCATTTGTAACCTGATGCCGTAGTGTATTTTCCGGACTTGGTGAAATACCAGATAATCTTGTCTGCAGGCATGGATGTCAATAGGAAGATGAATTTATGATTTTATGGACTGCTAGTAGAGGAAGATAGGATAATTTATCGTGTATCTAATTATGGAATAAAGGATCAATGAGATCAGCCATTGTCAAAAAAGATATTTTGATGTGCAATATACAATATTATATACAAAATTTTGATTAATTTTACTAATTATCTAAAAAATCATTAAATTAACTTATATACAAATTAAATATACATAACTTGGTATAAAAAACCAAGGTGAACAAACTTACCATGCAACAAACCCTCCCATATTATCTTTTATAAAGAAAAACCATTTTTATTAAAAATAAAACAAAATCCCCATTTCCCTTAATAATAACTAAATTTAGATTTTAATTATTTTCAATATACCCGAATTTCCTTTCCTATATAATCCATAAGTTTTAAATGGAAACAAATCTTAAAACCAAATCTTCTCTAAAATTCGGATGAGAGAATTCTGCTAAGAACATATCTACTCCAAATCTGATTATTTGAAGAACCGAAACATATCTTCTCCAAATCTGATTCCTGAAATTTAATTGAAGAATTGTGTTCGTTTTTGGTGTTTTTTAATTGAAGATATCTTCTTCAAATCAAATTCTGATGTGTAAGTGAAGATTTGAGTTCGTTTTTGGTGCTGTTTAATTGAAGAACATAAATTCTAGCTTCGATTCATCTTAAACAGTTTCAAATCAATTGATTATTTGAAGAACCGAGTTCGTATTTGTTTAACTGAAGAACAGAAACTCAGCTTCAGTTGTATTTCATCATGTAAGTTTAATTTTTGATTTATTGATTTTGGTTTTTATTTGATTATCAAACTTTTGAAGAACCAAACTCAAAATTGTATTCGTTTCTGTTCAAGTGAAGATCAGGAACTGTAACTTCAAATTGTTTGTTTTTTTGAAGATTCCTACTGTATTTTCAGTTTTTTCTTTCAATTTTGATCATATTCTCATTCGGTTCAAGCTTTTGTATTAGTTCAATCATTCATCTGAAACTGAAATCCAACTTTCAAATGTTGCTGTTGGTGTTGTTGTTTATATTCACAAACAAGTGAAACTATTTTTGGTTTCATACTTTTTCTTGTAGATTATTGGAATCCAAAATTGTTATGTTTTTGATGTTCTTAATCAATTTTTGTTGGTGTTGTTGTTTATATTGACATATAGTGAAACTGTTTTTAGTTTCATACTTTTTCCTATATATTATTGGAATCAGAAATTGTTATATTTTTGATGTTCTTATTCAAATTATTTTTGTTGGTGTTGTTGTTTATATTCACATATAGTGAAATCGTTTTTGGTTTCATACTTTTTCCTGTATATTATTGGAATCAGAATTTGTTATGTTTTTGATGTTAATTTACAATTTTTGTTGGTGTTGTTGTTTATATTCACATACAGTGAAATCGTTTTTGGTTTCATACTTTTTCCTGTATATTATTGGAATCAGAATTTGTTTTTTTTTATGTTAATTTTTCAATTTTTGTTGGTGTTGTTGTTTATATTCACATATAGTGAAACCGTTTTTGGTTTCATACTTTTTCCTGCATATTATTGGAATCAGAATTTGTTATATTTTTTATGTTAATATTCAAACGTGTGTAGCCTATATCCATCATGGTTGATGAGATCAGAGTGAAGCTTAAGAATCAAATGTGTGTACGTCGTGAGGAATGTGAAACATTATTGAAGTGGCGAGAAACTTTATGTCCAGAATTTGAAACTGAGCTGTACAACAACAAGATGCACGACCGTGAATACACTGTCACCAAGTCATCGCAATATGTGTTTGAAGTTCATTCGACATTAACACAAAAGGTCGATTTGGAAAGAAGAAAATGTTCTTGCAACCGTTGGCGCATCAACGGTTTTCCTTGTGCCCACGCTATCCGCTGTATCATGCTAAATGAAGAAGACCCGTATAAGTATGTTGAATTCTATTTTACAGTAAAGTTCTACCGTGAATCCTATGCAAGACCAATTAATCTTGTTCCCACAGTTCAAAAGTCTACGATTGTGTCTCCAAAATCTCTTGTTTTTGGTCCTGATGCTCTATTACAACCTGGTCGTACAAGGACGAAGAAGAGAATTCCTAATACAGGTTCAGTTCCTAATAAGAAGATGAGAACTTGTGGTAGCTGCCATGTTTTGAGTGCCCATAACCGAAGGACATGCCCTGCGCGGCAGATGTGAATTCATTTTGACAACAATTCATCGACTTTTCATTTTCATTTTTTGTTTAGACTACTATATGTTTTAATCTTCATATTTTTATTATTCTTTTTTCTATATTGTTTACAGTTAAAATTTCATTTTGCTCCAGGTCTTTCATGTTTTCTTATTTTTAGATTAAGTTTCAGAGTTACATGCTTTTTATAATTTGTTGGAACCAAAATAGGTTTCATAGTTTTGTCACATGAAAGACCTGCAGCGTAGGTTTTTTTATCTCTAAGTTGATGGAACCACTTTTGGTTTCATCGTTTTTTTCATCTGGAATTAGATGAAACACCTCTAAGTTGATGGAACCCTTTTTGGTTTCATCGTGTTTTTTCATCTGGAATAAGATGAAACAAAACAAACGATGGAACAGTTTTTGGTTTCATAGTTTTTTTTCTTCTGGAATAAGATGAAACAAAAATAAATGATGAAACCTTTTTTGGTTTCATCGTTTTTTTCATCTGTAGTAAGATGAAATAAAAACAAATAATGAAACCCTTTTTGGTTTCATCGTTTTTTTTTCATCTGTAATAAGATGAAACAAAAAATATTGGTTAACATCTCTCAAAAATCATACTGTAATAAGATGAAACAAATCATGGAAAAATATTTTCATCCTTGATTAAGAGAAAAATATCACAACAAATTTTATAACTTAAGAGTGGTGATTGATGAAAAGACTGTTTTCTTATCTACCCTCTGTGTACAAAATCATTGAATAAGATGTTTTACGGACAATCATTGTACTTTATCAGAAACTGATTGATTAACATTGTTCTTAGTTTCAACCTCTCTTCCATGAACAAACAACCACCATGAGGTTTGACGGTCAGTCTTCTTTTCTCTGCCACTTTATGTTGCAACTTTGGACTCATAGTCTGCAACTTTGTCAAGGAGTATCTTGCATGCCAACTTTGGCCTCATATTTTGCACCTTTTGTTTTATGTGCTCTTCGGATGAAAAATTTCCTTTCAAAAGGCTCTTCATGTACAAACATGAAGTCCGCAATCATTCCTGAAATTAACAAAACAATATCTTTAAATTGAAAAAGACAAAAAAGGATTGAAATGAAGATATCACAAGTTCTTTTAAAAGTACTTACACATCTTGTTGACAGCAGAAAGGGGTGTTCAAAATATAATCTTTTGTTTGACTTGACGGGTCTAGGCAGAGCTTTGCAATACGATGAAACCAAATTTGGTTCCATCAAAACAGGCATTTAGTAAAAAAACACCAACACTGTTGGCCACAACCACACACAGAATAGTATGAAACCTGTTTTGGTTCCATCACAATACCCATTAAGTAAAAAAAACACCAACACTGTTGGCCACAACCACACACGGAATATGATGAAACCTGTTTTGGTTTCATCACAATACCCATTAAGTAAAAAAAATTAGGTTAAAACAGATGAAACCTAAACCTTGCTACAAACATATGAAACCTAGATGAAAATCACTGAAACCTAGTTTCAGAAAAATATAATAGACATTAAGTAAAAAAAAATTAGGTTAAAATAGATGAAACCTAAACCTTGCTACAAACTGATGAAACCTAGATGAAAATCAGTGAAACTTAGTTTCAGAAAAATGTAACTGAAACCTAACTATGAAACCGGTAATTTCGAAAGAGATGAAACCTTACTAACCAAATACATCGAAGAAACCAAAATCGCGAAACTAAAAATCATAAACATGCAGAATATGATGAAACCTTATTAACCAAATGCATTTTGATTTTCAACCATAAAAAATCACAGAATATGATGAAACCATAAACTTCGATTTACCTTTTGTAGATTCTTGTTTCTTAACTGTTTTATTGAGTTTCTTCTTCATCTTTTTGTCTTGTTTCTTCACCATTTTTAACGATCTTGAATAGCAACTTCAGGTAGATGATGATTAGTTAAAAGTAGAAGACTCAATTCTACTGCTGATGATCAACAACCGTTTTAGAATCAAAAATTTAGGTTGATGACGACTCAATTCTACTGATGATGATGATTTATGTGATGATTTGTGTTTCAGGTAGTTTAATGTGATGATTGTTGATATGGATGATGATGACGATAATTTGGTTTCAGGATTTTTTTCTGCCTAACGGTTTGATTTTGGAAGTTGTAGAAGATAGAAGTTAAGAGGGAAATAATGAGTTCCTTCAATTTTGGGTGTTAATGAAGTTGGGCGTGAGAAAAAACTGATGTTGGGCGTGAGCAGTTAATGAAGTTGAGCTGAATTATAAATGAGGGTAATACGAACAGTTGGATTGTAATGGATTTTTTGTATCAAATTTGTTTTGTTGGTTTTTATGTAGTGGGCTTATAACCCATGGCCTGTCCAATGGCAGGTAGGGTTGCCCCCGGTTGTTGTACGATTTTGTTGGTTGATTCTTTATCAACCACTTGGCATGCTAAATTAAACAAGTATCATATACCCATCAGTTTAGAAATTGTAGTACCCAATCCGACGCATATAGCCAATAATAAAGAGATCCTATCTTATTTTTCTGACCCATCATAATTACATGGGGCCTCCAAACGTTGTGGAATGACTCTGAACGCATCTAGTTTCCCTTGCAAATCTCATGCCTGATTAGGGAAGGCTCTGTTGTGAAATATTTTTACTCTATAATTTCATTTCGTTGTCTCTATAATTTTCAACGAGCAAATGTTATAAAAACTCTACTTTTAAAAATAAATCGGGTAGCATTTATTACTCAAAACCATACAACTTGTGTGATAGGTGCAAATATTAAGTTTTGATTGACGCCTATATAACTCTCATCATCATTTCTATTATATCTCACAGCCTCGCACTCTCTCTAGGTCATTGCTTCTGTTTCCATTTATATGATTAACACACAGTATAGTACTATAAACAAGATGGTTTTACTTTCATTAACAGACAGTATTTTCCTTACTATATTTTCTATCTGCACTCTAGTTCAGTTGATCGAATCAAATCCAGTTATTACTTTACCTCCGAATGTTAAAATTCCAGCAGTTCTTATAGTTGATCCGGGGAATAACAACAACTTAGTTACACTCGCGAAAAGTAACTACCTACCTTATGGAAGAGATTTCATGGGTGGAATACCGACCGGAAGATTTAGCAATGGCAAAATCCCTAGTGACTTGATAGGTAAGAAGAACATATACATTCACGTCAAAGTTTCTTAATACTTCTATTCATGTATTGTTTGTAGTACGTAGATGATTAGTACCGGTGAACAATCTGCAGCTATTTAAGTAATACAATCCATTTGTTTAAGAGTAATTCAACATTTTACAAAATCCTCACACACAATCTCAATGTTGATATGGCCGAGTTGTTCCAAGGCACCGGATTAAGGTTCTGGTCCGAAAGGGCGGGGTTCAAATCCCACTGTCAACATTGAAGTCACTGTTTCGTAACTATTCTTTCAAGATTTTTTTTCTTCCATTTTTCTAAAATAAAGAATTTCAAATAAGCTCATTCTTGAAGCTATGGGCTATATCAAGAATATTGTTTTTTTCCATTTTCCTAAAATGAAGAAATTCAAATAAGCTCATTCTTAAAGTTATGGGCTATATCCATAAATGGACAATGCAGAGATTATTTTCAGTTATAATTGCCAGGCAAGTATGGTTCATTTATACTATATGTTTGTTTTCGAAAAATTTGAAGATACGTTTATAGATACAGACCTACAAGCATTAAGTAAAACAATCATGCATTTATATGTGTAATTTTAAATTCCAAATTCAATTCCTTACACAACTCCTTTTTTACAGTTCAAGCATTGGGAATCAAAGAGTATCTACCAGCTTATCTCGACCCTTCTTTGAAACCAACTGATCTCCTTACCGGTGTAAGCTTTGCATCCGGAGCCGCCGGATACGATCCACTTACCGCTAAACTCGCGGTATATATCTCCACTTTTATGAATTGCTTAAAAATGACTTCAAATCTATTCGTTTATTTGTGTATATCCGCTGATTGACTGTTTTTATTTGTTCACTTACTAAACATAGATGGCTTTAAGCTTGGAGCAACAAATGGATTTGTTCAAAGAATACATGGCTAAAGTTACAGCCATTGGAGGAGAAGCGAAAGCTAAGGGTATACTATCAGAGAGTGTGTACCTAGTTGTTGCAGGAAGTGATGACCTTGCCAATACCTACTTCCTTTCAAAATTAAGAAATACTTACGATATCCCAGCCTATACTGATTTTATGGTAGAAGGAGCCTCCAGTTTTATCCAGGTATGTCTCTTCTTTCTTAACTTTTTTAGGGTGCTTTCAAAAATGGATTTGATTTTGGATAAATAGCTAGCCTTTAATTGATTTGATAATAATCAGTTAATCAAGTATTGTTCTGTAGGGACTGTATGATATGGGAGCAAGAAGAATTGGAGTTTTCAGTGCAGCGCCAATAGGATGCCTGCCATCTCAGAGAACAATAGCGGGAGGCAAAGCGAGAAATTGCGTAAAAAAATATAACGAAGCTGCTCAGCTTTTCAACTCAAAGCTGTCTTCAGCACTTGACAAACTCACTTCTGAGTTTGTACATGGGAGAGCTGTGTATGTTGATATATGCAATCCACTCCAAGAACTTATCGACCATCCTCACAAATATGGTCAGTACGATATTCATGGTTTTTATAAATTATCTTGTTAATGAGATTCATTTTCTAGTCATTTTTTTTATTTTATATTATAGTTTAAACATCTTTTATAAAAGAAAATTTATGATCATTTACGAATATAAGCCTTTATTCTTTTACGTTTTTATATATAGGTCCGTTTTTTTGAACATTTTACATATAAATCTATTTTGACCGTTTTTGTTCTTCAAAAAATGGTTAACGGAAAGTTAGCCCAATTATATGGATTAAAAAGACATGTTAGTTGTTCAAATCACTGAGTTACACCTACTACTCAGATCCGTATCTTTTACAGCTGCATACGTGGCTAAATATTACACGTCACAACAATAGTACGCATTCACCACCGTTCACAGCATTACAACAACCTGCAATATCTATAATTCATTCATCTAAACTAAGAATTCAGCTTCATTACAATTCCATTTTATTACATTTACACCTACAATCATTTATCTTTAATATAATTATCACTTCTAGTTCTTCATTACCACCACACGACCACAATTTCCTGTCATATCACTTCTTTTTATAAATTTAAACTTAAACTCAAATTCTATTTCTTTGATTCAAAACACATAGTATCTCTATCATATTCATTTCATCAATTATCTAAATTCACAGATAACAATTACAATAACATTCAAAGATGATAATAAACTTCGGTTAGGTAGAAGATTACCTTAAATCAAATTCTTTCTTATTCTGACTCAATTCAACGATTCATCTCAAAACCATCAACAATCATCAATTTACTTTACCTGATCCATTCATTCAACTCAATACTCATTTCAAATCTCAGTTTTAAATTTTAAAAAATTCCAACTTCAAAACCCTAACTATCGAATCTTCATTAAAACCCTTTCACAATCTCAATCAAACAACAACCCATCTATTCTTCATCTATTAGTAGCTTGATTTATTTATCAATTTCCATTTAAACTCCATTTGAATCGAAACCTTAATTTCGATTTCATCTCAGAAAAACCCTAGTTCTTTGATTCATCATCAAAACAACTTCATAACTCTAATTCAACCATAACCCAATTCAAATATTTCTTTTAAACCATAAATTTCATCTTCAATTGCTCAATTTCATAATCAATCCTTAACACAAAAACTCTAATTTACATTCTCTTCAAATTAATGTTTCTTCTGTTTTTCCTATTAACCAATATCAACACCACCATTAACAAGACTTCTTTGAACATTCCCCTCATCTCTCGATTCCAAAATCCCCTCGCAAAACATGCTTAGAAGAAGAACAGAAAAGGGAAGAAGGGCGGAAGAAGAAGAGAAAAGAAAGGGACTCGATTAGATTTAGGTTTTATTTATAAACTTCGTATTAAAGCACCCACGGTCTAGATTTAGTACTACACGTGTGAAGGGTAATTTAGTAAAAATATATATATCGAATATATTCTCGGTCAGTGAGAAATTGACCGATCTCGTGAGAAATTGACTGAGATAACACTTTTGGATGGAAAAGTGGATAACAGACCTATATTTGAATTTTTAAAAAAAACGGGATCATATTTTTAAATCGGGTTTTTGAACAGATCCATAGTTAAATTTCCCAAGAATTTATCGACCATCCTCACCTTTCGCACCCAATAGTTTGACTAACTTCTGGGAGAGGTCATTCCAGACTTCCAATAACTATACAGTAAGAGCTAAGAGGCACCCAGGGACCATAAGAGTAAATGTTATCTGTTGGTAAAACCGAAAGTTAAATTCTTAGGCTGGCCTACAATGAAAAAATTGTACAGAAATGTTCGAAACCTACCTATTATTTTGTACAGTCACTGTGCTCGAGCCAGTTTAATTATACTGTACAACAAAATACAAAAAATTCTTCATGATTGTGTTTGATGTTGTTTTTAGGTTTCGACGAGGTATCAAGGGGATGCTGTGGAACAGGAACAATAGAATCGACGTTCCTGTGTAACGAGCTGAGCCCATTTACTTGTGACGATGTCTTTAAATATGTATTTCGGGACAGTTATCATCCCACAGAGAGAGCTTACGAAATACTTTTCGGACCCATCGTCGAGAAATATGTCAACAGCTTCGTCTGTGACAACTCCTCGTGCTAATACGTAGTGTGACTAATGCCTGCGTACATACCCCAGATGATCAAGACTAGATGGTCCACACTACACAATCCATTAATGGTTCCAAAAATCAGATGGGATGTGGTTCCATCATTTATTCATTTATATGTATTTCACAAGTTCCTCTGTTTTGTTTGTATTTACCTACAGATTTAACTTTGACCGACTGGTAATACAAATACTATTTTATTACTGATTCTACGTAAACCCAAATGAACATGATTGGGAAAGAGAACTTCGGGCCTTGCATATTTTTTATTTCTTTTGTATGTTTAAGGCTGAGAGTTTAAGACCTTTTTGCTGATTCATTTAGTTGGAGATTTTTTTTGGTAAGTAAAAACCTCTATCACCTAATGATCTTGAAACCTATTATATCCAACAAATAGTTATTGAGTCAGTCTTTCGTATTCTCATTTTTTATTTAGTTGGAGATTGATCAAAAAGTGAGAGGGATACATGTCATCTGGTCCTCATAAAATAATTGAATTGACCAAAAAGTGCCTAAAATGAGTATTCAAAAATTTGTATTACCTGCGAACGATAAAACATTAGGCAGCGACTCTGCTGGGATCAAAACCCAGAATCTCTGGTTTCGTAGACCAGCGCCTTATCCATTGGGCCACAGAGTCTTTGTTATGGCATCAGTCAGACTTTCTTCCTGCAAAGACTACTTCTTGTAGATCAAGATCCAACTTATCGTGAAAATGTTACTCCTGGGCAAATAGTAAAAGAGAGGGTGCTGAACCAGATAATCAGTGTTTTTGTTTCCTTTTTTATTTATCAATCACTCGCACAAGTGCGTTAAGATATTCTTGTCAAGATTGCTAAAAAAATTCCAGTCCTAGCAGTGTACCAATCCATATAGAACAAAAATTTTGACCATTGGATTTCTGGATTGGTATTTTCAATTGGTATTAGTATCTCCTTTTAATAACCTGACTTAATTGGGGGTTCGTGGAATTAATAAGGGCTTTATAAAAAGATAAAATAAGATCATCCAATAGTAATACCCCCTACTCCTTAGTCATATATTTTTATAAATGGTTAAACTACCCCCATTTGATTAGCCATAATATATAATTAGTTTAATTAAATAATTAGATTAGATTAATTATAAAAATCATGGTTATGATTAAAATTAGATTATTTTTTAATCTTTTTTTCTATCAGTGGGGAAGAGGAGGGGCTTTCAAAAGATTCTTCGGGTGTCGTCATGGTCGTACCATCAGACCTTGATGACCCTCACCAAATTCATGTACCAGGCTATGAATTGTTATGGTCATATTTTATGACCTTGACGACCCTAACCTTATTTGAGTCGTCACTTTATTTTATTTATAACATGACGACTATCGGATCAGAATTCCATGTATGAAATAACTGTTAGGCTCGCATCGGTGTAAAATTTGTTGATTCAGGATTTTGTAATTGCAAATTCATTAGAAGGAAAAGAAAAGGCATATATAGATCATAAAGAAAAGGCTTATATATATTATAAAGAAAGCCATACATAGGATAAAAAAATAAAATTAAATTGAACCTAAATCATTGAAATACGCTAAATTTTCATCCAACACTACATAACAATTGTCATGCTAGAATCTTTTGCCTCAGTCCGTCTTATATTGTTTATATGCATGATGTTTCTGAAAAAGGAAATCAACAATAAGTTAGTATTATAATCGAATAGGATTTGATTAAAATCTAGTTGACATTCACTTACTTGTTCCAAGGGTTGGAGTTGAGGATAATACGCGATCATGTTCACTAAAGTCGTTCTAAAATTACAGCATCGATCGTAGATCAATTCGAATCTTTCTTTCACGTCTGTCATTGATTTGGATTTTTGATTGCCGTCCAAAGCAACAAAAACCCTAAAAATATGGTCCCTAAAAGTTAACAATCTCCTATTTGTTGATGAGGAGTTCTTCGTCATGTTTTGTGACTACAACCCACGCTCTAACTGCGGCAACATCTTCTCGGGGAGTGAATTTAGCAACCATGATGAAGAAATTAGAAAAGAAATAGAAAGGATTTGAAAGATTAGAAAGATGAGAGATAATAAGTGTTTGTGAGGCATTGTATGTTGAGAAAAAGGTTTCTTTTATAGAAATTAAAGACCCGACGACTATTTAAAAATAAAAACAACTAGCCAAGTAGCTGTTCATATAGGTTCGTAGGTGATAGAATTGTGTAGAACCGTCATGGTCGATACATATAAAACACTGACGACCCAAACTATCGGCAGGAGTCGTTAGTTTCTAAACCTACAGATCATGACTACCCAATCTAAGAATTTTTATTTTTTCTGGATGGTTTTGAGTGATAGGATTGCATCGGTTCGTAAATCAAACGTTGACGACTCAAGCATAATGAGTAGTTTTTCACCAAAAAATAAGTCGTTGGGGCTTTTTCTATATAAGGCTGCTAACCCCACATGATATATTCAGTTGAAAATTTTAACATTATACTCAAATTAAAACTCTCTTGCAATGGCAAGTCTATCATCAACTACCAATTCACTTGAAGACATACTCAGAAGATGCAAACGAACAACTTCTTCATTACCAACTACTCAAATTAGTGTAATGGAAGAAGATAAACACAAAAGAAGCAAAGAAACCACATCATCACCAGCTACAAAATCAATTGATGTTATGGAAGAAGAAATACGCAAGAGAAGCAAACCAATGACTGCCATGGAAAAAGAGAAACTTAAGAAACGAGGTTACGACCAATTCCAACTAAAGGAAACGTTAAAGTCTGTTGTGGATGAGACGGAATGGGTTGGGAATTAGTACATCGTCATGGATTTTCCAGAAGAAGATCGGGATGATGGTATATTTTGGAATCTGGTAAAAACAGGACCTTACGTTCTCAAGCCGGACGCGAAGTGGAAAGGTCCACGCTTTGACTACATGGACGACTATGTTTCTGATAGGTTCTTTTATGTTAATAAGTTGTGCATCAAGTACAACGAGTTTCTCGCTAGGTACAGAGGGGATATGTTTGCGGCACATGATGCATATACCAAATGGAGAGGAGAGCCATTTTATCATTTCGAAGCTTCCCAAATAGTTGAGGCTCGCAGCGAGAAAAAGAATAATATGTAATAAGTTTAGTAACACCAAGTTGGTCTACAAGATGTTAGCCTAGTTTAATATTGCTTTCACGTTCTAATGTATTACTAGTGGCGCCAAGTTTGAATCTAATTATCTTATTAATCTAAGTATAATTGTTGTTCAACTTCTGTATCATCATAGGTCGTTATGGTTGATACCCATATACCATGATGACTCCAAAGATTAAGTCTAAATTGTTCTCTAATTAGCTCTTCCAGAATCGTCATGGTGTATAAGGTAGGACCATGATGACCTCAAATCTAAATTTAAAAAAGATATGACCATTGGGGTTTTTTCTGTATAATACAACCCCCTTCCTCTATCTGAAAATGCCCCAAACCTCTTATTTTCGCTTTTTATACATCTTACATTTATTTTTGTTTTCATTTGAAAGTGAGACATCAATGGAAATGGAAGAATGGGAACCAGATAAAGATATAGATCTCGTTAAATCTTTCATTAAGGTGTTCCATGAACGTCCGGATGAAATCTATTCAATGTTTTGGAAAAGAGTGAAAGAGTTCTATTATGAGCGCACCACGAATCCTAATAACCAAAAACAGAGAGAATTAGCGTTTCGATTCTCCTACATCAAAAGTTCAATTCGAGAGTTCATTAAAGTTAGAAAAATAGTGAACGACCATCATCCCCAAGCTCTTCTTACCGAAAAAGTGAGTAACATACTAAAACTTAATATTTTGTATACCTTTCTCATAATTTAATGTATGCAAATTAACATTTAATTCATTTTATTTCAGCTGGAATGATTTGATGGTCTATGGAGAATAATAAATGGTGAAAGAAAGTTCATTCACGCAATACTATGGGTATTGTACAATTGTTCTCGGAGGTTCATTGACGAAGTTTTAATATGCAATATGCATCGCCATCCATGCTAATCATTATGTAATGTTATTGTATTAATGAAATCAAAGTGTGTTTTATCTTTCCAAAAATGACCAGTAATGTCTTTCAAGTTGCATATAGGTCGTCAGGGTCTATACCAAAGGACCATGACGACCCTAGGCATCATCGAGTTTTTTTCCTGGACGTTTAGTTCTTTAGGGTCGCATTTGTCTATACCAAAGACATTGACGACATAAATATACCCTTATTTGGGTGAGATGTTGTCGTCATGGTCGATACCTATAGACCACGACGACCCTATATGCAAAAATTGGGCTTTCCCTAAATTTTTGGTGCACTAGGGTCGCATCAGTGCGTAACATAATCCATTATGACACATATCAGCTATTATTTATGAGTGTTGGATTCGTCATGGTCGATAACATAAACCATACCGACACTAGATGCAACTGTTAGCTACTAAGTGTGTCATTATTGTAGTCGTTAACCTGCTAAATTTGATCATGATGTCTCCAACTCTGGGAAATAATCTTCCAAATTGTGAGAGAAGGGGTCGTCAAACTGCTAATTTTTTCCATGACGACTCTGTGTGTGAATACTAAGGTCGTCATGGTCGATACATAAATACCCTGACGACACCAACAATGATTTATACAGAAACAATTGAAATTCTCCAAAATAACGATGTCTTAACAATCAATTCAAACAAATATTACACACCTACTATAACATTGTCTCCATAATAAGATTGTCTTAAAGCAAATTAGGGTGTACCTTAGAAACGTAAATAAACATGAGCTCAAGTTATCATTTTCTTTAAAAAAAATAATATCGTCTCAACCACGACCACGACTAAGACCATGACCGTTACTAGCTGATATCCGGTATCCCTTTGATGCAGGTCCTTCACTTCCACGACCTCGCCGAGTATCTCTTTGGTTCCCTTCGTCTTGTTCAGCACCTTCGTCTACTTCATCACCGTCTTGCTTCTCTTTGCTTCTCATCTCTTTAAAACCTTCTTGGATAACTTGGGCAGGCGGTTTCCGAAACCTCTTACTTGCACGATCTAGATCAACATACATTTTGGTTGCAGCAGCTCATTCTACACAGTGCTTTGGGGAAGAGCAATGGTAGTTGGTCAAGTCAGTAAAGATTTTTTTCTTGCAAGGCTTGCTCCTAGTGTTCGGTGAATTAGTTTAATTCGAAGCGCTTTTGTCTCTTCTTTATTAGATCCTCCTTTCCAATACAAAGATGAAAGTCAGGGAATGAAAGATTCTACTAATCGCATGTATCACTGAGCTAACAGGAGTCAAGGGGCAGTCGCACCGAAGCTATCAACGGATTCAAGCTCTTCCGAGATTTTTAACGTGTGTCAAGTAGTCAATATACTCACCTTATTGATCAGGCATCATTGGTTATCCCTTGGCCTTCAAGCAACATAGTCCCTTATTCACAATCTTCACTCGATCCCTCTATATGCATAAAAATTTCTATCGAGGTCAATATACGTATAAGAGTATATATTTAAAAAAAAAAAAACAAGAAAGACAAAAACACTTACAACAAGCTTTAGAATGCTAGAGTCGGTTCTGTTGTCGGGTGCCGGAGTAGATGAAGTACATGCTTACTTGCTTTTCCTCACGCGAGTATCTATCCTTATCACACGGCCATGGGAGAACGTTTGGTACCATTCCAAATAACACGCATTTGCCTCTTAACCTTCATTCACCTTCTCCCAAAAAAGAGACGTCTACCTTGTTAGCATGCCTAGCATCCCAATGACGGGTCCCAGTTAAAGGGTCGTAAACCACCATAACGCTAGAAGCGTCAGAACTGCATTCACCAAGGTTTAGTCGAACTTTGGTACATAATCCTCATCACGTGGATCTTGAATATACCCAAGATGGCGCATTACTCTCGTCGGATCATACATTGAGAACCCGGTTGGGTGAAAGAAAGGACCATGGTAAAAAGAGACAGGTTGACGACCAGGATCAACTCCATACGGATCAAAGACTATATCTTTGGGTGTCATGTTGTCCAAACTTTCCCGCATAGCTAACAACATGGACTTATGATCTCCTGACCCCCAGTGAACGTGTAATTCGTCCCTCTTGGTTGAGAAATGGTCCAAGCCTCGTTTACTTTGACGTGCTTCTTTGTCTTTGAACAATGAGGGAAAATGCCCGTAA
This sequence comes from Papaver californicum, assembly GCA_023531435.1. NCBI lineage: Eukaryota > Viridiplantae > Streptophyta > Magnoliopsida > Ranunculales > Papaveraceae > Papaver > Papaver californicum. The sequence continues at coordinate 27,351,409 of JAJJMC010030977.1, read as the reverse complement.
ATCCAGACCTATACAATTATCAAAACAATAAAACAAGTATTCGTCAAACAAGACATTGAAAAAGAATAATAAATCATCCCACAAGCTAATAAGATCACTTACCTAGAGTAGATCAGTATTCTCGTTGATTTGAGAAGTTCGTTCCCTAGATGCTTTTGTTAACTCCTCGTTCATGTGAGCTACGATAGCATTCCCCTACGAGTATTTACGCATATTTTACAAAGGATGCAAGAGGTAGAGAAAGTCCGTGCTGACCTTGTTTCCTGAGATGTTGGGAAACATCACAGACCCTAGCAAGTATAAAAGATAACCGGCAACTGCAACACGAACTTCAACTACAGAGAGGAGTCCATATTCTTTTTCTTTTTGTAGTATCCAAAAATATATGTCCCTTAACTGCACAACATTGAACTCTCTCCTTTGGTAATTTGGCCCTTTGACCAACATGCCGTTCGTTGCCTCTTCATCCCATCCAAACAACGCCTTGGCCAATTCATAAATTGTAGGCCAAAGAATTTTTTTCTTATAATTGTTCATGTGGATTTTTTCGACCTGGAGACGTAGAATTTTTTCTGCATCGTGGGGAGTCAAAACCATCTTGCCAAAGGGGAATTGGAAGCAATCGACTTCAGGGTAAAACCTCTCACAGAAGCAAGATACCGCGACCCTGTCAAACGCATTGACGGAGTTCTGTACGACAGAATACAAACCGGAGTTCTTGACTAACGCTCTAACTCTTGCACATTCTCCTTCTAGGGGCTACAAATTTATTTTTACGTACGAAGAATGGCGTCTGAAAAGACGAGTTGCATTCCTATGATCCTACAAAATAGGGAGAGAAAAACACAGCAAGGAAACAATCAATGACAAAAATAAATTAATTGAAAACCAAAGTTCATATTCTTACGACGGTCTCATAGATGGTATGAGCCCATGAGCCGGGATATGTAAATATCACTTTTCCTCCATCTAAGGGTAAGCTTCTAGCTTTTCCATTGCGTTCAACCTCCCAGGAGCAAGCGTGTATAGGGTATGTGCCTCGCGGGTGGAGATTTTGGCTTGCCCTTGTCCTCCGTCTCTTCCTCATCACTAGAACCACCAGCTCCACCTGCACTATCATCCCACCACCCCCAACATTAGTGTCATCAACAACATATTTAATTTGTTCGTTCTCATGGTCTGAATTCGCAGATGGAATAGAGGAGGCAGAAGAAAAATGGGAATCGACTGGTTCTATATCTTGGTTTGCACGTTCACGGATAACAAAAGGTACCTCTTTCTGACGTTTTCCATGAAACAAGCCAACCCCCAAGAATTTCTCGTTACGGGAAGGTTTCGAAGGAAGAGTCGGTACATGCAATTGAAAAAACACAAAAATAAAAAAATAGAACCAACATTCATAGACTTAGTACAAGTGTCGTTATGGTCTAAATTTTCGACACTAACGACCCTAATTAAACCATGACGACCATATAGATAAACAGTTTCGACCCTTGGTTTCATATAAATTAATGTTGTTAGGGTTTAAAATAAAAATCGGTGCGACCCTAATATACTATGTCTTCAGGGAAAATAAATCATAATGGGCGTCATGGTTTTAGGTAAAAACCTAAGCAACCCTAGACAGATCCTTCGTCTTCTATAAAAATATATAGTAAGAATCGTCATGGTCGAAAATCAAAGACCATAACGATTTTTCATAATTCCAACATGCATATGAAAAGTCGTCATGGTCTTTGATTTGGTACCATGACGACCCGCCGGCGTTGTAATGCAGGGAATTGAGATTGGTTGCTAGACTTGAATTGATGTTAGTCTATGAACCATACCTAAGACCCACCTTGTTTTCAGACGGTTGAAGAATTGTTTTTAGATGGTTGGAGAATTGGATTCGTGATCGAGAGATGGATCTCCCACTGTAGTCGCCAATTGTTAGTACCTAAAAATTACTCCTAGAAAAAACAATGTACTATAGAAGTACTTTCTTTAGATTCAGAAATCAAAATCGTACATGGCAAGCCTAAACCACGAGTAGCCGTTCCAACTTGCTTCGGTCACAAGGAGAGAAAATGGATTGATCTTAGGGGAAAGCTAAAGGAATTTGTGTGTTGAATTGTGCGTAGAGATGTCGAACTATTGAGAAAATAATAGAGCCTGAGAGAATGATAAGCTTGTTCTCTTTCTGAAATGGGATAAGTAGCTTATTTATAATAGTTGGGAATACACATGTTTCCTTGTAAAGTAGTGGAGGTATTGAAGACATAGAGATGTGAAGTCGTAGGGACAATGGTATAACCGCCTTGGAATCTTTGGGAAACCATTACTCCATTAACTGCTTCAGCCATATTGTAACTTTCTTATCATAGGGTGTTTCCATGCATGTTGCTGTAACCACCAGACCAAAACCGCATAAAGAATCCCCCATGTAACATGTTTTGATTTTTCATGAAAGTTAGTGGAATCATGAACTCTGAGTTTTGTTGTAACAGAATGTTTGTGCTAGCTACAGTGATGTATATGAGTACTACAAGCTTGACCGTGGTGTTGCTAGTACCTACCGATGTCATGGTTGTATCCTAGGTGATGCTGCAAGCATGAAGCGTAATAGGAAAGAGAGAAAATAAGAAAAAAGGGTTGAAGGCTTAACAAGGCATCAAGGCTGACACTTGTGCTAGCGCTAGGGCATGTTTGGCGCATGTTTTGTTAGCTTTGTTGGCCTTTTGGATTTTTGGCTTTTGTTTCTAGCTTTTTGGCACATGTGTGTGCTACTCATTGGTATTGGGAGTGTGGATAGGTTTTGCTAAGGCTGGCGTTTGCTAGTGTCGTGGTTATTTCCTGATATGGTTTGTAGTTATGGTAAGAATAGGTTTCAAACTCTCGAACTTGTGAAGATTTGATTTTATACTTACTCCTAACTTATACTAGAAAATAAAGAAATGATAATGACAAAATTACAAGGGACTAGGACTTAGAATTCCATCGATTTTCACATTCATGTAGTACAAATATTGATACTTAACCATTTAAGCTCATTTATGGACTCTTTTTGTTTGCCAAAAGTATATTTTTGAAACATTGATTGTCAATCCTAAGTATGGACAATCAAAACACTTAAGCTAAGCATGAACCATCAAATTAAATGACAACCAACTAAGAAAAATCATGAAACAATTAAAATAAGTGCAAAAAAGTCATAAAGAATCGAATATAATTACCAAACAAATGTGGAAAATAGCTTCCTCCATTGCCCCAGTGATGGGGTTTAGCTCATCATTCCCAAAAAACTCTCAAAAGATACGTACATAGCTCAAAAGTGCTTGAGAAGAAGAAAATAAACAATAAAGAATAAATCAGGAAAACTGCAACGTTTTTAAGTGTTGTAGTATTCACTGTGACAAAATAAGTGTTTCAGATTCAAAATATATGTTGCAGAAGCAGCTGTTAGAAATACGATTATTTCTTGGAGTTATAGACTTCAAATGAATTAGCCACAGTATCTGCGACTTTTCTTGAGTGTAGTTTGTTTTTCTTCTTCTTCTTTCATGGGTTGAAACTGGTTTTTCTTATTTTTATTATTTTGTGATTCTGGCCTAAGCCAACCCCCCCAATACTCTTCCTAGACTCTTTTATTTATACTTGCACCCTCAAGCCACTCCAAATCTACTCTTTAACTACGAATTAAATCTTCTTTTATTGACAGGATCTCGGGAATGATTTTTTCTTCATCTCGACATTATTGCTTCGATTTTCATTCTCTTCATAGCTCAATCTCGGTTATTCTGTTGCTTAGTTGTTGATTTGTTTCCTTATCAACTCGAGAAACTATCTACCCATAAAATCCCGAGAATATATTCATCTTCCTGCCGTACGTGAACGTGTGGGATTTTATTTGATTTCATGTGTAAATATTGTGTTCACAACTCTTATGAATAAGGAAAGAATATATCCTTGTCTTAAACCACAAATATCTCCTCCAAATATTGTTTTCAACTCATACAGATACGAGAGGGAAGTTTCTCGCCAAAAGTTGTTTTGAAATTGAGAGGATGGGTGCCTTTATCACATAGATAGGCGCCTTTAGTAATTTTGATTGGTGCCTTTAGTAAATTTTCTGGGTGTCTTTAACACTTTTTCGAGCCAATTTTTCCAATAATGTTTATTTTCCAAAAATACCTATAAAAACATAAAATAACACAATTAGTACACAATTGAGCACTATCAATATAAAGAATTGAGATAAATCAGACACAAAAATGTGTTTATCATTTCCTGTGCACCACTAGCTTTGGCATTCGTTAATGTCGTGGCCATATTTATGGCCTATTTTGGGGTTTCTCAATCGTATGAGATTTAACGTTAGCATTTATGCTTAGCTTTTTATGCAGTACATACTGAACATTTTCAAGAGATTCAGCTGTGGAAGTTTGTAACTTGAGATAATGTTTGATGCAATTCTACAATTAGATGATATGCATCTAATTAGAGTTTTTATTCAGATATGGTATAGCCTCTATTCTGAATGTTCACAATTTTGTATAATCAACGCTTTCTGATTAATACAGATGATTTGCATATGAAATAACGAGGGTTTAGCTGGGTAAAGCCCTGAGATTTTTACGGGCGCATATATATGCAAAAGAGCTACAAGGATAATTTAGCCATGAGCTGACTATACCTTCTCAGTTCTCTTGTGGAATATAAAATAGATGTACGTATCCATAATTCTGATTTTGGGTCAGAAATTAGTTTAATATATTTTGGCATCGAGGCAAGGTAACTTTTACAATTCATGCCCTTGTCAAAAAACCACCATCAACATTAAGTCCCCTACTTAGCTCGGAACGAGTAATGTTGTGTGGTAAGCACCAGATGGTGGTCCGTTAGACGAGATAAAATATGACTTTTTATCATTTAATGGTTAGATATTATTAGAAGAGTAGCAATTGGCTGAGCAAGTTTTTCTTTTTCTGCGATTGTACTCTCTGGTATTTGGAGCATTGCTTGGGATTGCTAAGGATGACGCTTGTTAGTGTTATGGCCATTGCTTATGCACCTCTAGCGTTGGCATTCATTAATGTTGTGGCCCTATTTATGACATGTTTAGGGTTTCTCAATCATGTGAGATTTAATATTAGCATTTATGCTTAACTATTATGCAGTGCATACGGAACATTTTCAAGAGATTCAGTTGTGGAAGTTTGTTACTTGAGATAATACTTAATGCGACTCTGCAATTAGATGGTATGCATCTAATTTAGTGTTTTCTATTCAAAAATGGTATAACATCCATTTCATATGTTCGCGATTTGGTGTAATCAGCGTATTCTAATTAATACAAATGGTTTGCATGGATCATATGAAATAACGAGGGTTTAGCCGGGTAAAACCCTAAAATTTCTTCAGGTGCATACATGTGCAAAAGCTATGCGGAACGAGTATAAGGAATTCATCCGTGGGATTATTTCAACTTATAACTGGTTCAATGTTATGTATAGTCAGAGATCATCTGGACAGGAATAACAACCGTCACTAGTGACATTCTGAAGACGTTATCGCTATATCATAGTGGTCAATCCATCTAGGATCCGTCCAATCGTTCTCGATTCTATACATAAGTGGATACTGAGTGGCACAACATAATATATATAATATTTAAAGCTCAGAGCTGGGAGACTCTAATATTGTTGTTATATATTTTGTTTGAAGAGGTTAGCCGAAATTTTTTGTAGCAAGGATTTCGTTTTAAAATATAAAATATGAATTTCAAAAGTTTAGTTTAAGGGTAGTTACTTAGCTTTATTTTCTTCAGGCATGTCCTTCACGCATACTTGGGCTTTGGATATATTAGACTCCCCCGTGAGTAAGCAGCAGATGTTAGCACTTGGAGTTTAAGTATGCAGCACCAAGTGTCAGGATGACAACAAATATATGGTAAAAAGAGCATCCAACGATGAAGACTGGTTGTAGCCGGTGACAGCAAGGTCAGAGACAGTGGAAGTCAATAGGGAGAGCTGACGATAGACTGAAAAAACAGATGAGGCGGATTCCCATGTTTTTGGCGTAGGTTTAATCACATTGATTCCTAGATTGAAGTTGTAGGGAATGAATGGTTGACGAAGACGGTCATGAGGACGTTAATCCTAAGACCCGTATTGATGCTGGACCACATCTGATGTTGCTCCAGAGACAAAGCCATGGTAATCGTGTTGTCAGCGTAGTCTTTGATTCTCCATTTAATGAGTCCCTGGAATGGACTGAACGACATTACTTGAATGTGAAGTGGCTTCTTCATAGAATTGACGATGTTGAAGCAGATTGCAGAGTCTCACTTCGGATATAATTGGTGAGGGAGGAAGTCTCTCAGTCGCGCGGGTTTGTGATATAGAGAAGTTCATGATTTGTTTCCTTCAGTACTGTCATTAGGTTGCACTGACTTGGCTATGGGGATTACATCGATCGAAATGGATTCAAATTGATCTTCCAAACAAGATCAAGTCCCCAAGTGCAGCTAACATGTGTTCATTCACTTCACAGAAAGATACATGTTGAAAGGACCCGTGACATCCATGGATGAATGATGTTGCATCTGCTTCAGAAGTCTTGTTTCATTGTCTTCAAAGTTTGAAATCCCTCCAAGTAGCATAAGGATGTATCGTCTATCAAATACTCTGAATTAGGATATTGTGAGTTATGGCGATGGAGGAACCTTGTTAGAGTATAGCCATTTTTTCCTAGGATCATGCCATACCGTGGATCTTCTCTTATTATGTAAAACTTAGTTTCTACCCGGGAAAAGCCCATCTTCACCTGCAGAGTGATGTGATCATAATCCTATTGGGATCTTCCTTGATGGTCTTTGATAGATATTGGATTATTAATAATGACAAGTGATTCCCACGACTATGTGAGTTTGAGGAGAATTATATTGATAACATTACCAACATCAATTAGTGTCCTTCCAAATTTGATATTCCTTGAGGATGGTAACAAGCAGTTTCTAGTCGTACTTTCTTTGGTTTATGAAGTTATATTCTCTGGAGTAGGCTTGGGATGCATCTTTACCTCGTCAAGGGTTGAAGGCGCCTACCAGATCTGTTGACGTAGTTAGGAGGGGTGAAGATATATTGTCTTTGGAGAGCAGAGGACTCCGTCAAGGTTATGACTCTTTGGTTGACCGTCTCTTATGTGTTAGGAAAGTTTCTTGATGGTGAGAGGATGTCGTGTAAACTTTCAGTCCCCGAGCGTTGTTCACGTGATTCTTCGGATGTAGTTGCTGAAGATGATGCTCCAAGTAGTGTCGTTGCATAGGATTCCAAAGCGATGAAAACTGCATAAGAGAAAGGATCCACTCTTATGCAGGATCCAACTCTCGGAGAAAGCTGAGACGGATAAGCTTGGTGTTGGATGGCTTCATCGTCATACGAGAGCCATTCAGGAGAATTCGAAGGAAATAGACGCGTCTCCTGGCTTAGAAGCGGTTACCTAGGCTAAAGAGGATATTGGAAGACTATCCCAGGAGTTCAGGATTGCCACTGAAGCCCTTGCATAGGTGGAGAGAGCATATGTTTATGGCGCTGAATCAGTCTTCAACAATTTTTTTCTAAGTAGTAGGTTTTGAGGGGTTTTGTGTGTTTCTGAGATACCCGATTCTTTTTCTGTGGTTTTATTTTAGGGTTTTGAGTAGGTAAATTTTGAATAGTTTGCAAGGATTTTTCTAAAGAGAAAAATAATAATTTGTTTAATAAATTGAAATCCTAAGTATGAATGCAAGATACTGCAGACATTTTGGAGAAATTACTAATATTGCGTAAAAACAGGGAAATGTTGTTAGGAGTGATGAAGTGCCTAATCCTTGACAGCTTTAAGCCACTTGCTACTTATTATCACCCCGGCTGGCTTGACAAGTTTGTAGTATCCACCTAATATAGTTTCAATAACAAGATATGGGTTTTCTCCAGGAGAGGTGGTGGCTTTCTTGACTGCGTCACTGACTTGGAAAGGATTGGGTTTTGGTATTTCAGATTCACAACATGTTTCTTGGATAATTGGGTTACTGGTTTTCTTATTTTCAGCAGAGGCAACACCTACCCATTTAGTAAAATACTGAAAAAGATCAGCTTCCCATTCACATCTCCGAGTCAAAGTGGGATTGGTAACCAGGTCAAATTCCCAAGCTTTGACGGGTTGTGGGAAAGACAGTTGCAAAGACAGTTGCTGAACATGACTTACTTGTGCATGGAACCTTCGGATGTATGAGGCCATGCCATCCCCGGGTAATTGCTTTGGATCCAAATCCATTACTCGACACAACTCGTGCGATAAACAGTGAAGTTCTGCTGGCTCGTTGGAGACCCTTGCTGGTGCCGACATCGGCAAGGAAGGTATTTTTTCCTTGTTGTTGTGAACCCATAGGTGCCCCAAAATCATGTCGTAGTCGAGATCTTCTTTGATAATTTGAAACTTATTGCACGTTTGAACATCACCCATGTTTATTTCGAGAGTAATGTAGCCACAGGCGTTCCTGGATTTTCCTTCCGAATTTTCAAGCGCGGTTGGTGCGTGTGTAGCCTCATGTCTGGAAATCCCGGTAGCTTTAAGGGTTTGACAGTGATGATGATGTCGTCTGTTTCGGCATCAATTAGTGTTTTCTCAAACTCGACTTGTTTGACATAGGCAGTGGTGAGAAGTTCCAAGTCGGGTTTCTCGTTGTCATTATTGATTGCGATCTCCTGAGAAGGCTTGGGAGGGACCATAACTTTTTCATTAAAGAGGAGACGCTTACCAGAAACAACATGGTTGAGGGCTGTGAATATATCCTTTCGTTGCGCCTTTGATAAGTAAATAAGTTCACATATGCGCTCTATCATGGATTGGATAGTATTGTTGACTGAGTCTCCATAGAGAGTGAAGCTCATGACTGGGAAGGGATCTTTGTGGACACCTTCAGCCCCCAGGCATAGCTATCCTGAATTGATCTTTTTTCTAAAATACGCTTGAAACCATTGCATTCAATGGTGGGATGGTTGACAAATCTGTGGAAGTGACAATATTTTGGATCTGACATGTCCTCTTTGATTGGTGGGTGTCGCACGGGCAGTAACTTGATACTCCAATTTGTTCCTTAATTCCAATAGTTTGAGGATCTCTTCCATGGGGAAGGGGAAGTCTGGGATAGTTGTATCTGTCTTAATTTGTTGTGTTTGAAGTCTTGACTGAGCCTTGTCCTTGAATTGGTGCCAGCGTCGAGGTTGGAGATGGAGATGGATGACGTAGGGCATTTATTCTGTGACACTTGTTGAGGTGCAGCCATTTTATTGGCTCCTTTGTCGGTGATATCACTTATGGAAGGTTTGAAGAAGTATTGCTTGTTGACCAGTCGTCTATCTCCATTGTTGTCGTTACGGCTTCTTTCTTTGACGGGCCTTGTTCTCTTCAACAAGGCTAGAGCAGTTGTCGCGGATCGCTGGACAACTTCTTGGAGATCAGAGAAAGTATGTAAATATAAGTTTTCCAGCAAAGATTTACAGACTGGAATTTTTCTCTCTTTGTAAGGATGTTGATTGCATCGTGATAAATCGGACAAGTCTTCTTTTTCAGCCCGAGGAGGTTGTTTCAAGTCTTCACAAGAAGTAAATATAGGTTGATCTTTCCTTCTCAGTTCTCGTTCAACATGGGTATGTACTTCGTCTTCATCATCATGGTCGAAGACATGGAACCTAGAAGAAAATTCAACACCATCAGTAGTATTCCCACTAGGAGAATGTTTGTTGGCTCCCTTGACAACTGATCTATAAGAATTCTCAAAATAGGAAACATCTCGTTTTGGATCTTGAAAATATCATCTTGATTTTTGATGATATCATTTACAATTTTCTGGAGATCAGCTATAATGGCCGGGCTTTGGGCATCCATAGCTTCCAAGAGAGTTTGAGCAGGCAAAATGAATTATGGAGTAACATGAGGGACCCCGCCGACGTTTTAATGCATGTAATTGAGATTGGTTGCTAGACTTGACTTGATGTTAGTCTATGAACCATATCTAAGACCCACCTTGTTTTCAGACGGTTGAAGAATGATTTTCAGATGGCTGAAAAATTAGATTCGTGACTGAGAGATTGATCTGCCACTGTGGTCGCCAACTGTTAGTACCTAAAAATTACTTCTAGTCAAAACAATATATTATAGAAGTACTTTCTTTAGATTCGGAAATCAAAATCGTACAGGGCAAACCTAAACCTCGATAGTAGCCGTTCCGCCCAGCTTCAGTCACAAGGAGATAAAATGAGTTGATCTTAGGGGAGAGAAGCAAAGAAAGTTGAAGGAATTTGTATGTTTAATTGTGTGTGGAGATGTTGAACTATTGAAAAAATAGAGCTTGAGAGAATGATAAGCTTGTTCTCTTCCTGAAATGAGATAACTAGCCTATTTATAATAGTTAAGAATACACACGTTTCCTTGTAAAGCAGTGGAGGTAATGAAGAGATGGAGAGGTGGAAGTCGTAGGGATAATGGTATAACCGCCTTGGAATCTTCGGGAAACCATTACTCCATTATTGTTTCATCCTTACCACTACTTTGTAACTTTCTTATCATGGGGTGTTGCCACGCCGATGTTGTTGTAACCACCAGACCAAAACCCCATGAAGAATCCCCCATGTAACATGTTTTGATTTTTCGTGAAAGTTAGTGGAATCATGGACTCTGAGTTTTGTTATAACAGAATATTTGTATTAGCTACAATGATGTATATGAGTGCTACGAGCTTGACCGCGGTGTTTCTAGTACCTACTGATGTCATGGTTGTATCCTAGGGGATGGTGCAAACATGAAACGTGAGAGGAAAAAGAGAAATAGGGAAAATGGGTGAAGGCTTAACAAGGCGTCAAGGCTGACGCTTGTGCTAGCGCTAGCTTGCTAGCATTTAGATTAACGTTGGTGCTAGCGCTAGCACTGCTAGGGCCTGTTTGGCGCAGGCTTTGTTAGCTTTGTTGGCTTTTTGTTTTTTTTCTAGACTTTTGGCACATGTGTGTGCTACTCATTGGTGTTGGGAGTGTGGCTAGGGTTCGCTAAGGATGGCACTTGCTAGTGCAATGGTTACTGCCTGTGCACCACTAGATTTGGCATTTATTAATGTCGTGGCCATATTTATAGCCTGTTTTGGGGTTTCTCAATCGTATGAGATTTAACATTACCATTTATGCTTAACTTTTTATGCAGTGCACAGATAACATTTTCAAGAGATTCGTGGAAGTTTGTAACTTGAGATAATGCTTGATGCAACTCTGCAATTATACGGTATGCATCTAATTAGTGTTTTTATTCAGATATGGTATAGCCTATATTCTGAATTTCGTAATTTTGTATAATCAGCGCTTTCTGATTAATACAGATGATTTGTACATGAAATAACGAGGGTTGAGATGGGTAAAGCCCTGATACTTTTACGGGCGTATATATATACAAAAGAGCTACAAGGCTAATTTATCCATGAGCTGAGTATGCATTCTCAATTCTCTTGCGGAATGTAAGATAAACGTACGTATCCATAATTATGATGCTGGGTCAGAAATTTGTTTATTATATTTTGGCATCCAGGCAAGGTAACTTTAACAATTCATGCATTTGTCTAAAATCCACCATCTTCATATTGTAATGGGTGTTTGTTTACTTACTCTCTAATTTGGGCAATTTCTTCTTCACGGTTTAATTTTTCGGTGCTTTTCTCGTTCCACTTTCCTTTTAGTCTCTATGATTCTAGGGTTTTCTACATTTTTTTGGAGATGCTTCGTACGAGCCATGTTTGTAAAAGAAGTTAATCGTCGATTAAAATTTTTGAATCGATGATTACGACGATGAATTGATTTCGAAAAAAAAAAACAATTAAAGGAAAAAAGTCGTTAGGTTTAGAGGATAGGAAGAGGGGTGAGTTGAATTTCTGATTTTTAGTTTTGGAATAAGATATGAGGGCTTATAGATTAAGTATAATAAGGTTTTTTAATAAGTTATTAGGGAATGATATACTAGTATTATCATTAGCTTTTGGAACCCTCTATAATTTTTGGTGTGTGTAGATTTTTTAAAACCCACTGTTAATTTTACAAACCCCTAATTAAACCAGGTTTAGTAATAGTGTATTTTTATACTTCATAAGATTAAAAATAACTAAATTCTCGTCATTTATAAAAGGGATACCAAATTTTTTGGGGATACCAATCCAAAAATTCAGTAATAAAATGGTATCTCTTAATGTTTAGTATCCCTTGTATCAATCGCGTAATTTTTCCCAACCTCACATTATTACTTACAATTTTTTATATAAATTTAAAATGGAATCGCCTGCGTTATAAGAAACTTGTTTAAGGTTTCGTGATGAGCCAGAAAGTTAGGGTAAGTCAAAGGCAAAGTAATAAAGATGATTTTGGTCAAGGGAAAGATGGTCAAAAGTCAGAGAAAACATGGATGCGCCTGTGATAGCACGACTCACACTTCAGATTTCCCTAGATGACTGTACCTCCATCCTTGAATTGACACTCAAATCTAACAAAGGGCCGGTAAATACCACCTTCATTTAAATAAATGATCTCAGTTTCTTGTAGTTGTTAATGTTTAGTTGCTAAATTGAATGCATACGCCTACCATTCAATTGTATTTCAACTACCAAATACTCTCTCTTTTCTCTTTTACTTGGCATTTGGATAAAAAAAATATCTTGTTGTCTATTACTTGCCAGTTTGAAAAATTTCCCCAAAATTTCTAAGCACTAATACAATTTATTTCTTTTATTTTCTTTTACTTTATTTGACTTACATTTTGGTCAACAAAAATTAAATTCTAGCAAAAATTTATTAACAAAATTGCTTTAAGAAAAAAAAAAGAAAAAAAATTCTAGAAAATTGGGTGATCAACTGTCTGAGTATATAATAGTTAAAAAGCTTAAATAATTCTCTTAATAATCCTTGCATTTCTTTGTTTTGATTCAAAATGAGCAACATTATCAACTACAAAGCAGTTACAATCTTATTATCCTCCGATCAAAAATAAAAATCTATTCATTTCTAGACACCCTAGCTATTGGTTCTAGCATGCTTTGCTAAACAAATCCTTACGTTTATTATCTTTTAAAATACTTCTTGATTTATAATATTTTTTTAGGAGAAAACCGAATTACATATAATTAAAAATGACTTAAGGATTGGAAATAAAAAACTGACAAAAACACCATTACTTACACGTGAAAGAGAACGCGCAGTTAGTAGTACAAAGTCTACCTTTTTAACTAGATTAACATTCATTACTCAAAACCATAAAATTGGCTTATAGGTGCATACATTAATGTTGTGCGCGGTGCGCCTATATAATCTGATCATCTTTCCAGATTTTTCTACTATATCTCACAGTCGCGAAGTCTCTCTAGGTCATTGGTTCTGTTTCCATTTATATGCTTAACAAACAGTGCTACTATCAACAAAATGGTTTCATTTTCTTTGACAAACAGTATTTTTCTTACTATATTTTCTATCTGCACTCTAGTTCAGCTGATCGAATCAAGTGTAGTTATTAAGTTACCTCCGAATATTAAAATTCCAGCAGTTCTTGTGTTTGGAGACTCGATAGTTGATCCGGGGAATAACAATAACATGGTTACGCTCGCTAAGAGTAACTACCTACCTTATGGGCAAGATTTCCAGGGTGGAAACCCAAGTGGAAGATTTAGCAATGGCAAAATCCCTACTGACTTGATAGGTAAGAAGAGCATGTACATTTACGTTAAAATTTCTTACTAGTTCTATTCTATGTATGTATTGTATATATAGTACAGATGATAAATACATGTGAACATTTCTGCAATGTATACAACCTACTTGCCAGGATAAAATATTTTGTTTCAATCGCACCCCTATCAGGGGAAGTTTTTACCGGTTTAATTTCTTAAACCATCACAATGTCCGGGTTCTGTTCCGAAAGGGTGTGGGTTCAAATCTCACTGTCAACATCACATTTTTCTATGTTACGTTCACTTATTTATGCAATGAGACATTGTTTTGCTCTAAATGTATCTTTGAGTGCATTTTTACTAACCATGCTTTAGGATTTTACCTCATTATTTAAGTTATTACGAGCAATATCTATAAATGGGCCATACGATGATATTTTTCTTCTGTGTGGACCCTAAATTTTAATGATCTTCATTGGAGTTTATAATGTGAAATTCTAAATTAATTTATCATTCTCTTTTACAGTTCAAGCATTGGGAATTAAGGAATTTTTACCAGCTTATAACGACCCTTCTTTAGGACCAAATGATCTCCTTACAGGCGTAAGCTTTGCATCCGGTGCCGCCGGATATGATCCACTTACCTCTAAACTCGCGGTATATATCTCCACTTTTATTATTTGGTTCAAAAATGACTCAAAAATGATTTATCTGTGTGTATGCTTTCATTAATTGTTTTTATTTGTTCAATAACTAAACATAGACGGCTATAAGTATGGAGAAACAAATTGATTTGTTCAGAGAATACATAGCTAAAGTGACAGCCATTGGAGGAGAAGAGAAAGCTAAGAGTATTGTATCAGAGAGTGTGTACCTAGTTGTTGCAGGAAGTGATGACCTTGCCAATACCTATTTTGCTTCAAAATTAAGAAATGACTACGATATCCCAGCCTATACTGGTTTTATGGTAGAAGGAGCCTCCAGCTTTATTCAGGTATTTTTATCTTCTTTTAAACTTTTTTATAGTAGTACTCTTCATAATTGATTTTATTCTGGATAATAGCCTTAAATTTTAATAATGTAGTTATGTATTCACAAATAACAAATTGGACTATATCTCTAATTTGGTTACACTCTAAAAAGTCTCATTAGGGTGTCTTTAGTGTTCGGCCAAGACTATGTGCCCAATAAGCATGTGTTTTCATTTCGAATAGTTTGGTAATTCTTCTACTGCGGCTTTATAATTTTGGGTCAAAAGCAGGAGGAACTGAATAACCGGTATCTGTAGGAACTGTACGATTTGGGAGCAAGGAGAATTGGAGTACTCGGTACACCGCCAATAGGATGCCTGCCATCCCAGAGAACATTAGCAGGAGGCAAAGAGAGAAACTGTGTAGAGAACTATAACGAAGCTGCTCAGCTTTTCAACTCAAAGCTGACTTCAGCACTTGACAAACTCACTTCTAAGTTTGTACATGGGAGAGCTGTATATGTTGATATCTATACTCCTCTCCAATATATTGTCGACCATCCTGATAAATATGGTAAGTACCCTATTCATGAATCATGATGTCAATTAAAACATTCATTTTCTACTGAGCTTGCCTGGGTAAAACTAATTGAGGATTGTTAGGTGTAACTTCTCATTGTACCTCTTAGTTTAGCTATATATCTAAGGGCCGTTGTCTCGTAAAAAATTGTCTTCTTTTTGGTTTCATAAATCGACCGTACAAGGTTAATGCATGGATGGAAGAGTGATTATGTTTCACCAACTCGAAATGTCGATAGATCTAACAATAATTTTTTAGTACATTCAATAATTTATGGAGGAGGTTATTCCAGGAAGTACTGGACAGTAAGAGTCACCCAAGGGACCATAAGATTAAGTAATAATAGTTGTGTGTCATCATATCTAAGGTGACCCAAGGGTTGTTGGACTCTGCTTACATCCTGTAAGCTTTTCGATGAAAATTATAATATTTGTTGCCGATCAAAAAGGAAAGCTAAAGGAAAAAAATTGCACAGAAATGTTCCGAGCCTACCTTGTAGTTCTTACCTTAGTGTCTTACACAGTTACATTCATATAAGCATTGTGCTTGAGCGAGCTTAATAATTTTGTAATTTTTATTTATGTTCAATGTTGTTTATAGGTTTTGAAGAGGTAACCAGAGGATGCTGTGGAACAGGAACAATAGAATCGACGTTCCTATGTAACGAGTTGAGCCCATTTACTTGTGACGATGTCTCCAAATATGTATTTTGGGACAGTTACCATCCCACAGAGAGAGCCTACCGATTACTTTTCGACCCTATCCTCAAGAAATACCTCAACAGCTTCCTCTGTGACAACGCCTCATGCTAATAGGTGCCCCTACTACATAATCCAATGTTACAAAACTCAGATGAATGTGGTTCCATCATTTTGTCATTTTATATTAATTAGGTTTGTTTTAATTTTCATTTAGGTTGTATTTTGACTTATTGGCACTACAAATACTACGTATTCATTATTTTATTACCCAATTTGTGTAAAAAAACGATTGAGGAAGAGAAATTTCCTTGAATGGGCTTACGTTTTTGTTTATCTAAAGGCCTAAAAGGACTGCAAACCCATCTTCTCTTGAGAAAATCTCTTCATTGAAGAGTCTTAAAATGATAGAACTAGAACCATGAATCATGATAGAGATTTCAGACATTTTGTTCATGATATTGGACGAAGGGCCAAATCATGAATTGCAACGCACTCCAAAGAAGGGCAGTACTTACTTTTTAAGTGAAAGGCCGATTGCGAAACAGTCTAGATGTCTGAATATATTTTTTTAAACGATCTTCATGTCTGAATTTACACACGACGACACATGGTGGTGCAAAATCGAGGGAGAAAATGAGGTTAGTAATTGGTTTCGCTATTGTGGTTGCAAGTCAGAAAGGGTTTCTCAATGTGTTATAGACCAAATTACCAAATGGAAACATGTTCTCTGCCTCTGGTCCATAGGATTTGCAACCCTCCTGGTTGATTCCATTATTTGCATATACCAGAGCAGGGCGTAGCCAGGATTTTAAGAAATGGGGTGCAAGGTGCACGCATATTATTTTGTTTGGGCTTACAAAATCATAAATCTAGTGGAGATTTTGGGCAGCCTTGCTTTTTAGTTTACATTGGCTTCGCCCTAACCAGAGCATCTGCTATGTTATACAAGTGGGTTTTCCCTAGAAGACATTACTGCCAATTATAGGTGCATACATTAATTATAGACACCTATATATAACTTAATTTTATCATCTTATTTCGACATTTCTGTTATCTCTCACTATCTGGGGCTACAGCTGTATTTCCATCTGTATGTTTAATAGCAACACACTAAAATAGGATAAACAAGCACATGGCTGCATTTTCTTCTTATACAACAACATACATCATTTTTATCTATATACGGAATGTGAATAGTATATAGATGATAAATGTAGTCCAATAATTGTGCATCAGGATAAGATATTTGTCTTCCACAAGTTATCTTTGCATCTAATCGTATAAGAAAAACTATCTTGCTATTCAATTGGTTATATTTGTCACAATGGTTTGTCTAATGTGCCCGATTAAGGTTCTGGTTCGGAAGGCTGTCAACATATATATTTTGTTTTTGTTTTTTTCGGTTCATGCTATATTCTATTCCAACTTAGAGGTATAAAACGTGTTGGTCCAACATAGTCCAGCCCATAAAGTCACGTATATAGCGTGTTGCGTGCTGTATTATGCTAAAAATTCGGCGTGGTGTGTTGTATCGTACTAGAGGGTGTGATGTGTTGTCCTGTATCAGAAAAATAATCGTGTTGTGTCAGTACATTTATTTTATGTTTTTCAAGGAAAATATTTTTCATATATTTAGATATTATATCTATTATTATAAAAATAAGTCAACATAACAAAAATAAAATATCAAAAATAGGTTAGAATAAAGAATATTTTATGAAATATACATGAAATGTAATATATTTTATCATGTTGTGTAGTGTTTTATGCATGTTATGACGTGCTTTCTTAGCTTGTCATGTTGTGATGTGCCATGTGATATTCGTACCGCGTGTTATGTTGTGCAGATGTGCATATTAGTTTGGCACAACACAGCATGCTAAACTAACATGATGTAATGTGAGTGCCAGATCACGTGTTATGATATGATGCGCTCAAGTTTTAACATGATGTTTTGTACTGTAAACGTACTGGCACGACACATTTTATACCTCTGTTCCAACCCCATTTACTTGTGACAAATAATGATATCTCCAAATATGTTTTCAATCTGGGAAAGTTACCATCCCTCAGAGAAAGAGCCTATGTATGTCTGTATATAGTCCACACTACTCAAATATGTTGCTCTAAAAAAATTAGATGGATGTTTGTTCTATCTATCGATTTACATTTGTTTCATAAGTTTCTCTGTTTATTGCATAGTTTATATTGTACAACAATATTTATTACTTTGTATATTTAAGTAGGTATTGATAAGTGGTTAATCTTCATGTTTTTAGTGTCAATTTCATTCTTGTTTTAGCTATATTTCTTGCATTTTTCCTTGTATTAGTCTTGTTTTCTATTTTATTTTTTTCTTTAGGTGAATCGTCTGAAATCAATAGAAATGATGTTAAAAAGAGCTAAGTGGAGAAAATAATTGAATTTTATTCCGGCACAAAAAGGAGAAGTTAGAAGATGGAAGCACAGCTCTTGAACACAAGTTCCGAGAAAATTTATGGCTAGGAAAGTATCCCAAAACCTAGCTGTAAAACAAGTAAGTTTACCAATAATTTCTATCACAGTTACGGCTAGGTCCAACCTAGATGTCAATTGAGTTAAAAAGATGTAAAGAATTGTATATTACCATCTTGTAGAGGACAAAGAGACGAATTCAACCCAAAAAGAATAAGATCAATCGAACATCAGATGAGGGAGTTATGACCGAAATTGTGAAAAACAAGAAAGGTTCAGGAATAATTACGGACAGGTCCAAGGGAGTCGGACCTAGCCGTAATATGATGATTTTGACAAGAAATTCTTGTCATAATTATGGCTGGGTTGGACCCGGTCGTAACTGGGGTAGTTTGGCATGTGCAGTCCTTAAAGGATTCTAAGCCCTAGATTGAGTGAACACTATATAAGAAGACACCCAAGACATTAAAAAGAGAATTTTAACATTGATTTTAATCAAGATTTTGGGGAGAGAAACACAAGGAGAAAAGCTAGGGTTTGGAGCGTTTCCTATCACCGTAACTCTTTCTTTTTTATTATCTTTTATATATCTCATGAATTTTACTAATTTCATGAGTAGCTAAACTTCTTAATGATTGAGGATGAATTAAGTTCTAATACATGACTTAATGTAGTATATAAATCTATTTTTAATATTTCATATGATTATCGTTTGGTTTACTTTAATTAATGTTTATGATTGATAAATAAGTTTTTTAGATGGCCAACTAAATTAGTTTGTTAAATAATCTAATGCTAGTAAAGAGTTAGGATATCTATAATTGTTTAATAACCTACACAAGTAGAAATTATGAAAGCTTGCAGAGAGATTATGTGGGAAATCACAAGTAAAAACAACACTAATAAGTGAACCGAGCGTACAAAGTTTAACTGCTAGGATCAAACCTAAGTTCACAAATCCTAAGACATTCGATTGATTTATACCTTGAGAGCTTACTTTGTCCTCTCTCAGAAGGATAGAATCTGGTGATTAAGCGTATTTGTTGCCCAGTGATATAAGGAATTTAGGGGATAAATAATCGTACATGTTGTCCTACAGTTGGTTTAATATGTGATCAATGAAGAATAGATGAATATACTAAGTTGATGATTGTCTATAAACAAAGAATAATCCCTTGATCATATCTTTCTCCATTGCTTGTAAATTTATTACTTTTAATTGCTTTGTTAATTATATTTAATCTAAAACAAAACTCATCCTGTGATATTTACAACTAAAACTCCTCGCTCTTTGTGGGAATGGATCTTACTTACTGATATATTATTCATTAGCAAAGTAGAAGATATGTGAATTAATTTTTTGCACCTACGACATGTATCAAATTTTGACGTCGTTGCCGGGGAGCAGTCGGTTTTAGTTGTTATTTAATTTCGTTTATTTTTGTTTTTAGGTTTATTTTTAGTTTTTAACTTTATTTTCTAGATTCTTGATTTCAGTTACCAAATCTCTGGCTCCTGGTTATCGTGTTGATTGTCAAAAGTGCGGTATTACTACTCGAAGGGGGACAATTTTACAAGATCCGCCTTCAGCAGAGATGGGTGCTCTTCCACTTCTGAAGAAAAATATGCGAGAGTTGACATCTCCATGCTTGGACTCGCAACCACTGTGTATTAACATAACTGCCCCAATGGATCTGAAGTCGAATCTGATTCATCATCTACCTAAGTTCAAGAAAAATTCATTTGAAAACCTAAATCGACATCTTCAGCAGTTTCAGAACACAATGACAAGTCTTAGGCACGGAACCGAAGACAATGAGACGGCTACTTCTTTAACAAGAGAATAATATCCATAAAACCAATACTAATATAGATCTTATGCACCTGATGCTCAAGAGCTAACTTCGGACCTAATTTCACTCCTTGAAGCTCATGAGAAGCAACAAAAATAGGATGACTCCCTCCATAAGAACAATCCAAAGTATTCTCATGCTTATCTCTGAGAATAACTACAAACCCAGCACTAGCCTCTTCCAAATAACCATCAGAGTTAATCATGATATCATCGCCTTCAGGACCATCCCACCAACATTCCTTCCAAACTTTAGGTATAAAATAACAATCAACATTCCAATTAAGAAGAAATATCATATTCTTAGGGGAATCACTAATAGTTCTAGCATTAGCACTAAGTTTAAGTTGAATGTCATGATAATATAGAGACTAACCTGAAAGAAAGAACATTTCTTGGCAGCTAAAATCCTATTGTTTCTCTCCTTCCAAATATGGTAGACAAAGCCACTAAAAAATAAGCTTTTTGATAGAGCTTACCCGATCAAACCAACAAAATAAGTAATGCACCATTGAATTTCAACATCCCATGAAGTAGTAGGACCTCTAGTTCATCCCATCTTCATAAGCATGCCCTTCTATATGTGAGCAGAAAATGGACAATCATGAAATAAGTGAGCTTCGGACTCACTACCGTCTTCACAGAACACACGTTTATCATGATCACTAACTTCCCACTTTAAGATATTATCTCTGGTTTTCAATATGCCATGTAAGGCTACCCAAGTTATAAAAGACTGCATTGGAATATGTAGTTTGAACCAAACAATAGTATGCCAACAGACTGGGTCCCTATGAGAAGATATAGTTTTATAAGTGTCTTTCATACTGAGTTAACCTTTAAAATTAGACCTTCAAATCATAACATCCTCCTCGGAGTAATTCACCTCAGCAGAAAAAACCTGAAGGAAAATCCCAGCAAATAAATCAGAGTTAGGAGTTGGGAGGTTCCATTTGTTTTCAAAAATAAATTCAGCCACCACAACACCATCATTTGGAAAGAACTGGAAAATAACCTCTGACCCACCCAATAAACAAGTATACCCTTATCATGCCAATTATCATGCAGAAAGTTAGTTTTTTCAACATCTATAAGAATATAACCAATCTGAGCTTTGGCAATAGGTCTGTGCTCCAGAATTCTCTTCCAACACCAAGAGAAGTCTTGAGGGTTATTCAAATTCCACAAGTTTTTATTCTTAATGAGATTCTTCTGTACCTAATGAGTCCAAACAATATGTCTACTAGAAACCAAGTCACATAAATATCTCAAATTAAAAGCAATATTTGAATTAACAGGATCATTGATAACCAGACAAATTGTGCTCCAACTAATATGATTATGCTTTTTACCAAGATCAAAACCAAATAAAAAAAATCTTTTAAAAATGCATTTATTAAGCTCTTTAATAGCTCTTTTAGGAAGGATAAAACAAGAAACTCAAAATTTAACCATACTGGTAAGCATTGTTTTGATAAGATTCACCCTCTTAGCAAAAGCAAGGTATTTATCCTTCCAAGACTTCACTCTAGCATCATCTTAGAGATGAGATGCAAATAATTTGCATAGGATAATCTAATAGATAGAAGGAGCTTGCAAAGATATCTGACAGGGAGAGAGTCAAAAGAACAATCAAGGAAGCTAGTAATATCAGAAAGCACAGACTGGTCAATGGCACAAGCATAGAGAGATGTTTTCTACTTATTAACTTTAATACCAAAGCAATTATTATCCGAACTCTTCTTGAGCACAGAAGCAACAGAAATGGAACCTTTAGGGAAAACTAAAACATCATCAGTAAAACAAATATGAGTTAGTTTAATAAGAGAATATCTATGATGAAATCCATAAGTTCGCTTCTCCAACTGTTGTTGAAGAATACTATTCAATATTTCCATAACAATAACAAATAAATAGGTAGAGAGTGGACACCCTTTTCATAAGCCCCTCTTAGCTCCAAACAAACTATAAGGAGAACCATTAATAAGGATAGAGTACCTAGTTTTAGACATACATAAATAAATCCATTGCAAAAACTGCTTAGGGAAACCCATTTTCTTCATAGTGCTAAGAACCTCCTTCCAACTCACAATATCATAGGCTTCTTCAAGTCAATCTTGAGAGAATATCTAAGAGGACTACTAGATCTGTGATAGTTTCTAACTATCTCATGATCAACCAGAATATTATCTTGAATTGCTCTCCAAGAGACAAAAGCATACTGATTATCACTTATCAAGTCTTGCAACACCTTCTTCATTCTAAGAGAAATGATTTTAGTTATACATTTATATATAACATTGCAGCAGACAATAGGATTAAAATCAGTAACCTTTAAGATCATCTGAAGTATTATCATCATCAAGAGAATCAAACCGTAAGGAATCAATAAGGCTATAATCATAATCAATAGAGACATTCTCATCAAATAAGGCAGCATAAAAATCAATGCACTCCCTAACAATATGAGCATTCTCATTCAAACCATCACCAGAAAGAAAAGTAATGTATAAGATATTATTGGTAGATCTCCTTTCCTTCATAGAGTTAAAGGAAAAAAAAATATTGGAGTCTCCATGATCAAACCACATAACTTTAAATTTCTGCCCCAACATAGATTCTTCATATTTCCTGACAATAACTCTTTCCTTATTAGCAAGTTGTGGACATATAGAGTAATTATGCACTTGAAGTTGAGCACTCTGTATATCTTTCTTATCTTCCAAGATTTTAGCATACATAAATTAGAATCTCTCCTTCTTCCACTTGATAAGAATCTACTTTAGGTCTTCTGAGTTTGGTTACGCTGCATTTTATGCTGCCGACTGTTTTTGACCAAATCCAAAAAAATATGGCTCTTCAATAACAAAGTTATAAAAATATGAAAGGAGGTGGGTTATGTTTTCTCTTTGAAAATATTGTAGAAACACTAGGAGATTAATGGTCAGAGGCGCACCTTGAATCAGAAAATCAACTTTAGAGTCGACAAATTAGTTTATCCATTCCAGATTAACAAGAATTCTTTCAAGTTTAGAAGTAATTATACCAGCACCTTGTTGTTGATTCTACCAAGTGAGAGAAAATCCAGAATAATGAAGATCAAAAAAACTAGTATCTTGAATACAATTCTGGAAATCAGACATTTGATTAGAACTAACAATAATTCCACCAAACTATTTATGAGTATAAAGAATAAAGTTGAATCCCCCATAAACATCCATGGTCTGTTATTGAAACTAGCAAAAGCTAAAAGATCATTCCAAAGGGATAACCTCTGACTAGAATCATTAAAACCGTAAACAAAAGAAAGAACAAAAATGATACTTTTATTCTGAGCATTCTTGACGCGTATGTTTAGATTGTTAATAAATTTAGTATTATAAATAGAATTCATCATGGATGGCAGTTTATTGATAACTATATCTGCTAGAAGTAGAAACATCAAGAGAAATAGCTTGAGAGGAAGCATGTAAAACAGTAATGAAGACCTCCTAAGGGTCCCAACCAATCCAAATCCTACCAAAATTATTATTAGCATATATAGTTATCAATAAACTGACATCCATGATGGATTTTATTTCTAATACTAACTTTATAAACACTCTGAACATGAGTTCTCAAGAATGCCCAAAATGGACAAATTATTATCTCTAATAAGCCTACCTACTTCAACTTGTTTAGATACTTATTTAAGCCTCTCATATTCCAAGTTTTTTCTTTAAACATCTTTAATAATAGGAAGGTGAGGTTTCTTAACTCTACTAACTTTTTTAGGGTTAGTAGCTCTTACCTGCAGTCCTTGAGAAATAACATTTGAAGAACTTGACTTATGAATAAAATGAGCTCTAACAGAAACAACTGAAGAATTATCAACTTTCTGAGCAGTCAATTTTTTAACATCGATACGATCAACACCATAAACACCATTTTACTTATTAGTAATATCAACCAACACCCTTGAAGGAGTTTCAGTCACTAGATCATCAAATATATTACTAGTCATAATACGCTCATTTCTTTTCAAAAGAAGGTTAGAATTAGAAGACTCATCATAACTCATGTCAGCAACATAGTCAACGCCATCAACATAGTTAACCTCTCATATTTCCTTTACTTGTTGTTTTGGGCCTCTACAGCAGCTGCAACAGCATTTGGTTTCTCCATTTTAAGCTTTGAACAACCAAAATGGTTATGTCCAAAAACATGACAAGGCATACATCTAAGAGGTTTCCAAGAATACTCAACTTTAACATTAAACCTCTTCTTTCCATCAACCACAACAAGGATAGTCGCAGGGAAATCAAACATCACATCTACTTCAACACAAACACGAGCATAACTCATTCTTGTACGATTCAAAGTATGAGAATCCATCATAATTGGTCTACCCAAATAACTAACAATTTTAATCAAACCCTTTGTATCCCAAAAATGTAAAGGAACCTTTCTAAATTTTATCCAGATTGGAAATCAAACATCACATCTACTTCAACAAAAACACGAGCATAACTCATTCTGATACGATTCAAAGTCTGAGAATCCATCATAATTGGTCTACCCAAATGATGTGATTTTTAAATACTGGTAAAAAGGTTCGATACTCAGACTTGCAAAGATTCGATTTTTAAACCTAATTTTTAATACCTAAAAATAAAACAGATTAAAGTAAAATTGATTTCAAATTATGAGAAGGACTGAGACTAAGGATTCCACCATTAGCCATTTTTTCAAGTGATAAAAATCTTGCAACTCGTATATTCAGTTTATCCAAAATATTGCCAAAGTTAGGTTTTCAAAATAATTGTTGTAAATCGAAAGCATGAGACATCAAAAGCTCTAAGCTCAGCATGACTCATCAAAAGAAAACACAACTAGTTGATAAAAAACACCTTTTCCAATTTTAATTCAAAACAAATAATAGTAAAAGAATTGCAAATAATAAATAAAATAATAATTACTACTTTATTATTGGAGAAATAGCTTCCTCCGTCGTCGTAGTGATGGTGATTAACTCATAATGTTGGAAACACTCTCTAAATAGTTTTTCATAGCTCAACAAGTGTTTATAATGATGAAATAAAAGTGACACAAATGATTTAATAAGCTTATAAGCGTTACAGAGAATGTGTTTTCTGTGTGGTTGAAGGAAAAATGTGACAGACGCAATAAAGAACGGACTCTGTCCGCTTCAGAAATTTAAAGGAATATGCAACAGAAACTGTGATTGTTCTCTGGAGTCTTATGTTCTTCGTGTGCTCTTCACCAGCAAATTTTTCTTTTCTTCCTGGAAACTTTTCGGTGATCTCTAGCTGCTTTGTTTCTCGTCTCTCTTGGCTATATATAGTATTAGTAAACCCTAGAAACCCTTGTGAATCGATAAGGACTCAAAGAAGAGTCCAAATCAAACTCCAATTACGTGTTTAATCACAAACAGGGTGTGCTCCCCTTTTCCGGTGTGGACTCGGATTTTCCAGACATTTTCACGACGTAAACCTCTCTTGAATGGTGTGTTTATACTTCTTTTGATTGTTTCTTCCTTTTGGTAACTCATGTTAGACTTCAAATCCCTTAAAAATTGATTCCAAACCAACACAGAAAAATTGCCATCACGTAAACTCTTCTTCCCGCTATTTTTGAATTTTGAATTTAAAGAAGGGTGCCCCCAATCCAACTGGTGGGTGCCTTTATCACTTTTCTTGGGTGCCTTTATCACTTTTTGAGCCGATTTTTTCACTAATATTTATTTCTCGAAAATACCTACAAAGACATAAAAAACCATAAATAGTACAAAATCGAACACTATCAAAATAGATAATCGAGCATTATTTGGACACAAAAATGTGTCTATCACCAAATAACTAACAATTTTACTCAAACCCTCTGTATCCCAATGCAAGGAACCTTTCTAAATTTCATTAAGATTGGAACTGATTTCAACTCAGCAATTTCATTTTCTAAATCTGGATGCCAAGGTTACACAATAAACAAATAATTTGAAATATATATAGAATCATGCTCAAGAGCAGCAAATTTATCATCATCATCAAAATCAAAAATAAACAAAGATTCACCATGGATTATAAGACTGAAATTACCCTTAAGCTTCCAAGCACGCTCAACAACACGTTTAACCAGAGTATAAGATAACTTCTTACCAAGAAACACTCCCACAACTAGATTCTCACATCTTTTGATTTTAGCCTCAAGATCTGGAGAATTAACAATAACCACTCCCTCTCCATCCACCAAAGAATTAGGAGCAAAATCTATTGAAGCTTTAGGAAAAATACCTTTTTTTACCGGAAACAGAAAAAGATACCAATTCTTCTCACAAAAAGAAGAAATACAATAATGAGAATCAACCAGAGGATTCTCAAAAGCATAACCAGAAGACTTAACAGCAAAAAAACCAGCACCTTCTCTCACAGAAAAGTCAGCTACCACCTCTAGCGGCGGAAAAAGTGGTGGAGCAGAAGACCCCATCCCACCTGACGGAGGAGAAAGACACCTAGAAAATAGACAAAACTACCAAAAACACACCGCAAATTAAAAATCGCACCGCCTCACTACTTCTCTCTCCTCACGGGTATTCTCAAGCGATCCTCCAGTACGTATGACACATGTTTGTCGATTTAGTTGTAGATCACCATAATCAACCGCAACCGTCTGATATGAGACCCATATCCTAGGTCACTATGAGTAGGAAATTTTTTACGGACAAGGAGGTTGTACGTGCATTGCACTACGCAAACGCTAGTTTCACTTTTCCCTTAAAGTTTGTTGAAGTTTTTGGAGGAAAAGGTATACAAATAACAATGAGAAATAAATATGTTAAAAAGTGAAAATTTGATAGTCTTGTTTATGCTCGTCGTGTAGATAATTTCAAGGGTTTTTTGAATATATAAAATTTACCAAAATCCGATGTATAGTTTTTAAGATGTGACATTTTTAAGTTTTCATCTTGATTTTTATAAAAATAATATTTTTTATGAATACGGAAAAATTAATCCAACGACTGATTTTAAAAAAAACTGACGAGTGTAGTCAATAATTCACACGGATACGGAAAACTAATTTCTATCCAATGACCAAATTTTAATCCTGAAAAATCTAATGGTTGAATTTCATAGTTAATGAAAAATAGTTAGTATTGTTCTCATTAAACAGAGAGGGATGATTATGACGGGGCAAAGATTGGATTTGAAAAGCTAAGTGCTCAATTTGTCAAAATGGTGGAGTATGTATGAATCTATTTGCTTACCGATACCCGTGCACATCATTGTCAGACAACTTTAGTGCATAGTGCATACTGTGTGTGATACTCAGTTTGTTCGATTGCTAGACTCCCAAAACAAAAGTAGTTACAGTAACGTGATATGATAAATAGTGGTACTGATAAACACTCATCAATCCACACATAGTTGTAACTGTAGAGTGTAGAGTCACGGAAGTCGGTTTCTAATAGGAGATACATTTTGGAACTTTATGGCCGACAGGTAAAACTTACATTTGAGGTATATAAAAATGTATGGAAATGAAAGGTATGTACAAAGAGCCGGTTGCTACTTGCCAAGTGAAGATCTCAAATCTTAGGACACTTTCGCTATAATTTTCTTGGTTCTTCGATCAGCAATACAGTACAACCTACAAAATTTGATTGATAAAAAATTTAATACTAATAAATTTGAATTTTAAGTAATTAGTATTATCATCCAATAATTTTACTATTGTACTATAATATCGACGACTATTACATAGTTGATTCTATATCTAATTCAGTTACTAAGAAAGAAAAACGTACATAAGTAATTTTGTTGTAAGACCATTTTCCCAATACTTTAGTGGTTGTGTACAACCATCCAGAAGGTTTGGGATCGAATCTTGCAGCTGCCATTCATCATCATCTAACAATACTGTTGGGAGAGAGAAGTAGTAGTAGGCACATTATTGCTCTAATTGAGTCACACATTTATCACTCGAATTTTTTTAAGAAAAAAAAACGAACAAATATGTGTAACTTCATAAATAATATTGTTGGCGGGAGAGAAGTTTAAGGCATTATTGATCTAATTAAGTCAACATTTAACTACTTGTATAAAAAAGACTAAGTCACATGCCTTCGCTAGTACTCACTCAATCACATGTATTATGCACACTCTATATATGATTCTACTACCTTTGTGCTATCTCTCACTCTCCCTAGGTCCTCTCTTTAAGCTTTGTTTTCCTTTTGCTAAACAGAATACTGTATAATAATAGACAAGATGGCTTCATTTTCTTCTTTGTCTTTGGCAAACAGAATTTCTGTTACCATATGTTCTTTCATCTTTCTAGTTCATCAGCTGATCCAATCAAGTGTCGGAATTACTTTACCTCCAAATGTTAAAGTTCCAGCACTTCTTATTTTTGGAGACTCAATAGTTGATCCAGGGAATAACAATAACTTACCTACGATCGCCAAGTGTAACTTCCTACCTTATGGGCAAGATTTCATGGGTGGAAAACCAACCGGAAGGTTTAGCAATGGCAAAGTCCCTGGTGACTTGATAGGTATACAAAACAATGCTAATTCATTGACTTTTAAATCATTTTATTTTTATTATTTTAAGAAGGTTGATCTTTATTCTGAAGACGTCGTTAACGTTCTATGTTCTATACAAAACATTTGTCCTTACTATCACAAAGTTGATATGGCCGAGTTGGTCTAAGGCGCCAGATTAAGGTTCTGGTCCGAAAGGGCGTGGGTTCGAATCCCACTGTCAACACAATTATTTTTAGATTTACTTACATAGGCTATATGAATTTTCATAGTCAATTATTTTTGCAGCTGAAGCATTGGGAATTAAGAATGTTTTACCGGCTTATCTCGACCCATTCTTGGAACCAAATGATCTCCTGACTGGTGTAAGTTTTGCATCTGGTGCTGCCGGATATGATCCACTTACCTCTAAACTCGCGGTATGTCTCTACGTTTATGATTTGCTCAGAACTGAATCCAAGTTATTTATTTAACCTCCTGTCGATTATTTCTACTAGCAGCAGGAGAGCCAACACATTTGGATACATTTTTTTCATTTGATTCCTTGTGCATCTGCTATCTACTATATACATACATTGTTTTTTTGTTTATTTATTGGATAGATGGCTATAAGCTTGGAGAAACAAGTAGACTTGTTCAAAGAATACCTAGCTAAAGTCACAGCCATTGGAGGAGAAGAGAAAGCTAAGAGTATATTGTCAGAGAGTTTATACCTTGTTGTTATAGGAAGTAATGACCTTGGCAATACCTATTTTGGTTCAAGACTCAGGTCCAATTACGATGTCCCTGCCTATGCTGATCTTATGGTTGAAGGGGCCACTGGTTTTATTCAGGTACATTTTGTCCCTTTTTGTACTCCGATTACGATACTCTAAAAAGCCAGGCAACAGGCCGAGTATCTTAACCAAGCTGAAACAACTAACCGCTGATGTTTTGTAGGAACTGTACGACGTGGGTGCAAGGAGAATAGGAGTATTCGGTGTACCGCCAATAGGATGCCTGCCATCTCAGAGAACATTAGCAGGAGGCAAAGCGAGAAATTGTGCTGAGAGCTATAACAAAGCTGCTCAGATTTTCAACTCTAAATTGTCACCAGCACTTGCCAAACTAACTTCTAAGTTTGAGCATGGAAGGGCTGTGTATGCTGATATATACAATCCTATCCTAGAGATTATCGACAATCCTCACAATTATGGTAATGCACACCATTCGGGACTTTATTTCTTTGGTTGGTCTTTTCTTTTTCTTTTTTTAGAATTGGTCTCTTGCATTCATATTATCTTTCTGCTTGAGCGACTACTTTCAATCAATTTGACTCAACTAAATGATTGAATTGAATTTTGTTTTTAGGTTTTGAAGAGGCAACAAAAGGATGCTGTGGAACGGGAAAGATAGAATCAATATTTCTATGTAACCAGCTGAACCCATTTACTTGTGACGATGTCTCCAAATATGTATTTTGGGACAGTTACCATCCTACAGAGAGAGCCTACCAAGTATTTTTAGGCCCCTTCCTCGAGAAAAACCTCAACAGCTTCCTCTGTGACAACGCCTCATGCTAATATGTAACCTTGCTTGTGTCTGCATATATATACCCCCAGCTGATCAAAAGCAGCTGGTTCAAAGATTCTAAACTAATACAATCCATATAATCTATTCACTAGTTCGTCTAATTGTTTTAATCTTCATTCAGGTTGACTTTTCATATATGATACTGTATAGCTAATATTTATTAGCGATAATGAGATACTCTGTAAACCCCTGATGACAACGATTGAAAGGGAGAAGTTTCATGGAATGGCTTGCATTTCTATTTATCCAAGGCTCAGACCTTTTTGTTAGTTTAGTTGGAGAATAATCACTGTAGTCAACCTCAACCTTCTGATATTAAGGAGGTTTGTGCAGCCATCATATCTTCATTTGAAGAGTGATAAAAGTATAGAACTGGAACCACAATAGAGGGGAAGATGTCAACTGGCGATTATATAAGAATGAATATAACAAAACAGGACCTAAACAAGTACTCGATAGAAAATTAAGAAACACAAATGCATAGTGTAAAAAGAATTGGAACTGTTATCAACAACAACAAAGTTGGAAAAGGCTATGTTCATGAATATAACTGTTCAAGACATCAAATAAACTCAGACAATTACATACAAACAAATCTGCAAACTCAGAGGTCTTCCATTCTTACAATCAATAAACAGAGTAATACATAAGTGGCATCAACCCACAAAAAGAAAAAGGTTCTCTTCGATACTAAAACTACAAAGCCTGAATAACATAAGCAGAGAGAAAAAGAAAACAGTGGATAGAAAAATTATCGTTCAGCAAAGAAGTAGTACAGGAACGTTTGTTGCTTTAAGCGGATCACATCAATCCTTTCATAAAACTGTGTGTTATCTAAAACTAAATTCAGAAGAATGGGTAATCTAGTAAGAGTTGGAATGATCAATACAAGCTAAACCCTAAGAACTGGCTGACCAATATGGCAAGTCCAAGAGCAATCGCAACAAGGGAAGAAGCCCAAGTCAGTATCTCAGTTATCCTAGGTACCCTTTCTTTCAATGCCTCAGTACATGAACCAATAAACACAGTATAACTTCCCATGGCAAAAACTGTTCCGAGCAAAAACATACCTAAAAAGGCAGCCCCCGCTAATCGTGAAGGAAGAGCAAGTGCAGGCAACACCATCAGTAGGGCATCTGGTTGCAGTCCATGGACGATTCCAGTAGCAAAAGTTGCAAAGCCGATCTTCTTGCCAGCTTTAGGGGTCTCAAAAGATTCAAGGGCACTTACATCACACTCCCCGTTCTCTAAAGTAACGCACGGGACAGGGGCAGGGACCTCTGATGCCTCCTTGATTCCCGTAGCACCTATAAAAAGTAGAGTAAGGCCAACTACCCTAGTTCCCCATGTCTGAATTATCTCAATGTGGAGCCGATCTTTCAGTAATAAAAATAACAACCCAAAGATAACTTGGCCTGCATCATGGCCAAATCCCCAAAGGGCTCCAACTGCAGCACTTTCCATCCGAGTACGTCCAATGGAGAGTGGAGCCAAGGCAGCAAGGTGATCTGGTCCTGATAGAGTGTGTAAACAACCAGCAAAGAACCCCGTCCAAGCACTACTAAGTAGAAGCTTACCCCCTACAGTAGCAGCTACAGAACCTTCAGATTGAATTGCAGTAGCATAGGCTGGGGGAGCTACAATTGGGTTGATAGATATCAGTATAAGTGCAGATAACAATATAACTGCTGCTGCTTGAACTGCCTGAAACATTGTAAAATAGAGAGATTGTGTTAGCATATAAATGCAGAGAGCCATGTGATCTGGTCATAGTATTGAGTTACAAAACTCCACTACATATTCATGAATCAGATACACCAAGCTACCTATATCTTAAATATATGCAATAGTCAAACATCGAATGAACTTGAGCACTAAACAGATGGAATTCGTCTTGATTTCAGAATTATAAACCCATCTTATGCGTAGTTCTCCGCTGAAAAAACTAGTAGTAATATCATCAACAAGAACCGATAGTTGATTGACTAGCCAAATTCTTCAATCCAAGATATTACACCACACTGATTCACCTTCTACCGTTGCAGAAGATGACTAACCCAGTAAGAACCTTTGTGCCTCTATTATGTTTCAATCTCCGAATCTCACGGTTCCAGACAAAGAAATTTAGTGCATTTTCCTTTACTGTCTAGAAATGCATAATGTGCACGTCTATCAAAATTAAGCAATTCCTTTTCATCCCTTCATTCCTAAATATATATAGAAAGCAATAGCCTCAATCCTCACGTTCAGAGTACTGTTTCTCACACCTAAAGGTGGCACACACTTGACGTGTAGTTTTTCAGCATACATTTGCAGATCACTTAGAGCAGCGCACATATGATATACTATTATATAACCAGACATTGGCCTAGCATACCACAGTGCTCAGAAATACACATATCTAGTATGAAAATTCACCACACACACTTGCTCATGAACACCTGACATCCTTGGCAAAAGACAACCTTGATATTCTTCCTAGTTACTCTAGCTTTTTATTAGCATTCATATTAATCTAGTTGGTTGGGATAAACTAAACATCTACTATCACAGTTGGTACACCCACCACACAAGAACTATTCTGCCCCTTTCTCAAAACAGCCAGCAATTCGCTAACCTAATAAATTGAACAGCTGAAAATTACAAAAATCAAAGCTTTACAAGCATAAAAGGAAGAGAACGAGCAAAACCCATAAGGTAAATTCATCTGAATTTATCTAAAAACGGAACAACCAACAGCTATAACATCAGAGTGATTTCCTTTTGAAAAATGTCCATTCAGAAAGGGCATAAAAATCGTACCTTTACTTGTTTTGAAGCTCCACCAACTATTTCCTTGAGAAATTGAAATCTGGGTGTTGACCCTTTCCTTGAATTGACCGTTGAAAATGAAGAATCATCCTTTGTTGAACATCTAATGGGAGATGATTTTGCAGACATTAAAGGAGAAAAAGAAGAGGTAGAAGAATGAAGTTGAATTCTGTTGAATTTGGTTTGTGGATGCGAAGAGAAACCAAGTTTACTAACAGCATGATCGATTCGATAAGGAAGGAATTGAGAGGTGGGTTTTAGATAGGTTTTTGTGGACAGAGAAGACGAAGAAGAAGATGAGTGGATAAGCCTTTCCATGGCTTCTGCTCTCTCTGTTCCCCTGGAGAAAGAAAAATTTCCTCTCTTCTAAAAAGAGAGGTTTGTTGTGTTTTTTTGCAGCGAGAAGGGGTTTAGGATAAAGTGGCGACACTATTATACAAGAAGTAAAAGTTTGCCGATCAGATTTGGTTTCAAAATTGTTGGGGGAGGAGACCAGAAAAGTCACGGCCGGCTAGGAGTCGCAATTGTTTGATAAGTGCGTGCACATTGAATTTAAGTAGTAGCAAATTGTGGAATGTTATCGGCGAGGTTGCTTAATAATTTGGGTAGTTGTTGAACGAGGGGTAGGTATTCGTAGACGTGGATGTTTGTGGGCGGAGATTTTATTAAATCAATTTTTTACCTTTGACCTTTTCCGCCAACCATGTTTAGTAAAGTTCTTGTTAACGTGTTTGAATTCATTCATTCACCAGTTCCATCAATCTTGCCGGATCTCCAATCTATCTGGCTGAATTCATTTATTTTAAGTCATCCGATCTAGTATTAAGTTGAGGTGAGCTGAATTACATTCATAAGCAATTTGTTTATGAGAATACTACCAGATCATATAACAAATCAAATACCCCGAATAGAATAAAAATCTACATGCTTGATGGGAAAATAAGGGGCCGGCTTTGAAGCCTAACTTGGGCTCCAGCCCAAGGTCAATTTTTTTCCTAAGCTACTATGACTAGTACATTATGTTGAGATTAGTCCCATATTGTATGAAAAATTTAAGATCGTGCAGTTAATAAACCTTGGACAACCTTAACCTTGTAAACTGATTTTCGAAGTTAGATAGGTCCATGGACTTCAATAAAGATTTGGGTAAAGAATTATGATGAAAATGTATAAGACTTGTCTCCACTACATGACGTATGTTTCTTTTTTTCAGCATACCATGTTCATTTAAAAAGGTTTATAAAGGGCGAGAAATGAATTCACCACCTCCATGTAATATTTGAATGCGAGAGCTTAACAAGTTATCTACCAAGAGAATCAAGGACCAAAACAATCATAAACTTGAGATTTAGTTTTCAGAAAATATAGCCATGTATAACAAGATTAATCAACAAGAACAAAAATTATCTAAAACTAGATGTTGAAGTAATAGGAGAAGGATCCCATAAATCAACATGAATTTTTTATAGGATTTGCGAGTTTTAATGTCATGCTTAAAAAAGATAATCGATGATGTTTCGACTGAGCACAACTACCACAAACACCAGAACGAGAGATTTTACTTGTCGAGAAATGATTTCCTTATGTTGTTGATTTTTCACAAAAAAATTAATAGTCGACTTCTAACACCGAAAGAAAACTTTCAATGGATTTGTCTCTATGGTGCTCTCCCTAAACTGTCTCACTTCTCGAGTCTTCCTTCACATGGTAATCATCATCACCTTCACCACTACTTTTATCAGACAATCATTCACAAGTTACAACTTCACCATCCCATTGATACCGTAAGATAATGATATTGCATCTCCATCATTGAATAC
This sequence comes from Papaver californicum, assembly GCA_023531435.1. NCBI lineage: Eukaryota > Viridiplantae > Streptophyta > Magnoliopsida > Ranunculales > Papaveraceae > Papaver > Papaver californicum. The sequence goes on along the minus strand of JAJJMC010030977.1, from coordinate 27,316,396 downwards.
TTCTAATAATCTCACATCCACTTTTCCTTATGTTTGGATATATGTTTTAAAAGAATATTTTCGTACATTTATATCAATATTAAGATCTTGGCCCAGTGGTAAAAGATTTTGGGCTTTGAGGGTGAGGTCAGAGGATCAAATCTCTCTGTATTGATTGGGTGTATATGCGTACGCACATATGTGTATATAACATTAGTCCGGGAGCGGGATCATGGGGGTCTTGGGAGGTCTATCTTGAATTTAAAGATTATTTTTGCTCTTTTTGAAAAGAATCAAAAGATTATTCAAAATGTTTCTATTGCCCTTAATTACGTTTTTAATTGTACTAATTATGGTATGATTTATTTGTCCGGTTTTTCGTTGATTTTTGGAATTTTTATGGTAGCAATTAATTCTAATAATTTCTTTTTTAATGTTTGGGCTATAAAATCAGTTTTTGAGAAACAAAAGAGAAATACAAGTTTTATTCCATTGTTTTACTGTGAAACAAGAGACTAGTTTATGAGCAAGATTAGAAAGAGTGAAAGTGTTCGATCTCTCAAAGTGTGCGTGAGAGATTGAATAGATTTTTTCTTGGCTATTTTATCCTAGGGACGTCGTGACGAACGAAAAGCTTCTTGCAAAAAACTTAGGGCAGAGCCACGAAACATCTTAAAGAGAGCGACATGGTCGTGACTCAGCCGTCACATTGTTTTATGGTTGATCTTTGTTTTGCAGATGTAAAATCATCAATTGTTCCAACAATTTTAAGACGCGTTTTTTTCCATGTAAAATGAGAAGAAAATTGTTATTGATAACAATAAGCCTTTCAAGTTTGAAGGAATCCACTTCAGAAGATGGAAACAAAATATGTTCCTTTTTCTCAAACTGATGAAGTTGCATTTTATGGTGATCTCCTACAAAACAACTGATCCAAAAGATGCAGCTGATGTTATTTCTAATGTTGCACCTACTGCAAATGAAACTCCGCAACAAACTAATGAATCTGTTATGACCCAACTTATTGAAGAAAAACAAAAAGCCTATGAAAAATGGGTTGATGATGATTTTGATTGCAAAAACTATATCCTTATTTATCTGATGATTTGTATGAATAATACTCTTCATTTGATACTGATAAAGACGTGTGGGAAAAAAATATTGTATTGAGGAAGTCGGATAGAAAAAAAAAATGATGTGAGTCGCTATATGAAACATCAAATGTTGGAGTTGTTTCTCAGGCTCATGAAATTCTGACCGAAGGTATGAAAAATAATGAACAACTTCAAGTAGTTGTAACGATTGATAAGTTGCCTCCCACTTGGAAAGATTTTCATAATGCCTTGCATCATAAATCTAAAGAATTTTCTCTTGAAAGTTTGATTATTAATCTCAGGGTTGAAGAGGAAGCACGAAAACAAGATAAAAATGAATAGATTCTTATTGTTTCCAAGGATAAAAGTCAGACTCAAACGAGTCTGAAACCTAAGAAGAAGAAATGAACCTGATCAGAGCCACAAGAATGGGAAACCTAATCAAAACAAGAACCAACACCCATCAAGAAATAAACATAATTTTAATTATGACTTTATTTGTTATATATGTCGTAAAGTATGCCATTTGGCTCGAAATTACAAGAATAAAAAAGGCAACAATAACACTCAAGATAATGTCGTAGAAAGTGTTATAATTGCCATAGTTTCAGACCCATAGTTTTACATGGTTCGTGGATCCGATGGGTGGTGGATAGACAGTAGTGCTTACCGTCATTGTCGTTTTGATATGTCTTTGTTCAAGAGCTACACAGAGATCAAAGATAAGAAAGTGTTTTTGGGAGACTCTCACACCACTATTGTGAAAGGTTCATGTACGGTAGAATTAAAGCTTACTTCTGGTCTACCTTCTCAACAAGGACGGGTTGTATCAAACTATTGGTTCTGATCTTTACACTATTACGACAAACAAAACGTTTGTAGGTAAAGGTTAACATGCTACTGATGGAATGTTTAAGATTAATATTGAAATGAATAAAATTACATATTCTTCTTATATGGTGTATACTTTTAATATTTGGCATGCTAGGTTTTGTCATGTGAATAGTAGACCAGTAGATACCATGAGCAAGTTAGGACTTATTCATAAACTATCCATGCATAATTTTAAAAAATCTGAATTATATAGTCAAGCAAAGATAACCAAGAGTTTTCAGAAATTTTTTATTAGAGAATCCGAACTTTTAGAGTTAGTGCACTCTGATTTTTGAGAATTTAAAGGTATCTTATAAGGCTTAGGTTGGTATATCTAAGATTTTAAAAGTCAAAAATGTGATAGAGAATGATAATGAATTATACATATGATTTATGCAATATAATCAACAAATAACATGTACGTTAGCTGATATAAGGCTTAGATCGGTGTATATAAGATTTTAAAAGTCAAAAATATGATAGAGAATAGTAATTTGGCAATGACGTGGCAAAGTATTATATGAGCTGTATAGTTCGGTATTTTCGTAAATACGTGTATAATTCGTTTTAGGCTGGAAATTCGGAAAACTAAGTCGGGGCTCCAAAAATACGGATGATATGGACAGATTTGCATGATACGGACGGATTCGCAAATTATACCCGTATAATCGCAAATTTACTAACTAGATGGTTCCACCACCATCTCCAACAAACACTAACACTGCCGCCTCCACCACCACTTACTAACACCCACTATCATTATCTTCATTATCCCTACCGCCACTCGCCAACACCATTAATCTCCAGTGATATAATTATTAGTCAATTTATTACCAATTAATAGAAATATAACATTTATTAGTATAATTAATAAAAACATAAATCATGAGAAATTAATGAGATATTTATCATGAGAAATTAACAAAACATTAATGATCACTCATATTTACACTTTTTCCTTCCATTTACAACCCTTGGATCATATCCCTAAAATGAACTCGAGCCACCACTTATCATTACTAAGCATACATAACTAATAGATAAATTGTCCAAAAATGAATCACAACCACCATTAATTAAAATTAGATTGTCAATATTGTTCTTTATAATATATACAAAGACAAGTAGGTAAGTGGACTTGAGCGAACGTACTCAATTATAACTTTATGTAACACTTTGATAAAATATGGACATCAAATAGATTCTATGGTGTAGTGGTTATCACTCAGGACTTTGAATCCTTCGACCTGGGTTCGATTCTTGGTAGAACCTTCTTTTTTATTATCATTATAGTCATACATAGTTCTATAATTGTACATGTTCGATAATAACCAATTTTTTATGTCAAGTTTGAGCTTCCACATCTTTCTGAATATAATATTATTTTTGTCATAACAATACGGTACATAGTGACTATCAGCGTTTACCAAAATCCACCATAACAATCAATCTCTACCACCAATGCTACTGCTTCCATCACCACATCCAACCACCAATAAGGATAATTCCTCCTTCACCGCTCACTAACACTACCACCATTGCCTCCACTACCACTCCCAACACCACCACTTCCACCATTAATGTATGTTGATTTTATTATTATTTAATTTATTATTAAATAATGAAAATGTATTTATTAACATAATTAATGGAATATTTTATTAATGGGATATTTATTAGACATTAATTAATGAACATTTATTAAGAAAAATTAATAAAACATTTATGATACTCATATCTACATTTTTACCATCCGATTATTCACACTTTGACTGACCTTCTACAGTTGATGAGAATGCATCTGAACACCGCTTACAAGGCCAAACAACCAGGTATAACCGTAAGATGTAACTAATGGGAATGCATCTAAACCACCACTTCTGATTGTCCAATTTTAAATCGTCGGTTCAAATTTAAACTTTGCTTCTACGCCACTACTTATGATGCTTAGATTGACCATTATGTATTTTATATATACTAGGTCATGAGTTCCGGTACGGACTTGATAATAAATAATTTTTTATGTTAGTTTTGTCCTTTTTCATTCATTTGTTTTTATAATATAAAATAATAACTATTTTAGTATTTTTTAATTGTTATGATAATTATTTTTTAAAAAGTGGGTATGCCTGCAATGAGAGGAAGACCAAAGCCTTACACTCCCAATTTCTATGATTATCGCCACTGCCACACCATTAACTCATCTTTCCTGTTGTAAAAGTGTCGTTTGACACCCAAACGTGTTAGGGACCACTGGACCAAAATTCTACATGTTAAACCCCATGTGAGTTAACCAATCTTCGCGTAGAACGTGCTAGTTGCAACATTAGTTTTCAGTCAAGTTGACTAGAGAATATCTCATAATTGAACGTTGAACGGAAGTAGATTAAATGTAAGGACGTAGAACCGTGACAGTCACTTGATATTTGTACAATAGACAGAAAACGAGATAATAGTGTTAGTTGTGTGAGAACACAAAATTTGTTGAGGTCTTGTACCAAACCTAACAAATCCAACAAGTTTTGTAATATATTTAACAAGGCCTAGATGCTCTATAAAAAAAACTTGGTGAGACTGAAGGGTCTTAGAAGAGCTTGACATGGTCGAGGGCCTGAAAGCATACTAGATCCAAACAAGAGCCTGAGAACAGACTGATGTCAAGAGTCTTATGTGGTCAGGGGATTGAGAGAAAGAGTTATATCGGAGACCTTAGGTAAAACTAATTAGGTCAGAAGCCCTAAATCAGACCTTATTAAGTTGAAAACCCTAGATCAGGTCTGACGCCTGTTAATTCTCAAATGTCTGGACCTATTTAGCAATTTGGGGTACGGGGAAAGTTCGGGATGATAAACATACGAGTTTTATTCATTTCTTGGAATGTAAATTCGGTCAACTATTCGGTCCATCATTCTCTATTCTAGAATAATTTGGAACGGCATGCGTATGTATATAATTCGGTTTAGGGAAACGAATTCGAATTCAACGCACAAATTAGGCATACATGAACCTAGGGGTGGGTCAGATTAACCGAAAACCGAACTGAACCGAAAAAAACCCCGAACCGTAACCGATATTGACCGAACCGCTGTTGAACCGAAGTTGAACCTGTGATCTCGAACCGAACATGAACAGGTTTCGGGTTCGGTTTTGCTTCTCCCATTCCCGAACCAACCGAACCGAACCGATACTATTACATATATACTTCTAGTTACGTATGTACACTCGCGAGGCCCTGATTGAGACGATTCAAAGTCTGATTTTTGGTGGTTGGAACATGGCCAACACAACCCATTACAAAACCTTTTCAACTATGTATGTTTAAATAGGTACCGTCGAAATCGGAATTGCAATTTCTTGCTTTGCTGCCTACTCTCCGACCCAAAGTAAAAGTCATTGCAGAATGTGAAAACTGGTACTAAGAGCATTCCCACAAATTATGATTTCTCTCACTGTTTTTCTTCTTCTTTTAATCTCCCAAAATATGTCTGCTGTTATAATATGGTGTTAACGGTGTACATGGATGAAACAGGAGAAAATTTGTGTGGAAACCGCTGAAAGAAATAACTGGATTGACTGATGAAAATATGGCAAATGCAACGGTATCTCCAGTCCTAAATTTCAAATGATTTATCACAAGAAGAACAACAGATTTAAATTTAGTAGATAATGGTTTCAAGCACAGAAAATCAAAGAGAATATATATATATATGTAATCCATGTACTGCACGTAATGAAACCATTTAAATGCAAATAATACAGGATTTTTAGTCTACTAAACTCTACTGATGTTGTTATTTAATCTACTGTGTGTTTAATTTTTGTGTTTAATATTAAAATGATAGTTTCTTGTTGGTTGAAAACCGATACCGAACCGAATTGACTCTAACCGAATTCACCCCGAACCGATAAGGTTCCATCTTTTTAATAGTGTTTCTCGAACCGTATCGAACCGAAATATTGAAAGTAGGGAGGGGGTCGGATAGATTAAATACCGAACCGAAGTGCCCCGAACCCACCCCTACATGAACCTTTAAAAAATTATTTTTAACATAATCTCTCCTTAGGTACTAATATTTTATGATTTAAATGAACTATACATACTATATATGCAATATATTCAACAAATAACATGTAAGATGCTGATATAAGACTTAGATTGGTGAATGTAAGATTTTAAAAGTTAAAAATGTGATAGAGAATAGTAATTTGGTGATGACATGGCAAAGAATTATACGATCCGTATAGTTTGATATTTTCGTAAATACGCATATAATTCGTTTAGGCTGGAAATTTAGAAACACGAAGCCGCCTCCACCACCACTCGCTAACACCATTTATTTTCAGTGATATAATTATTGGTCAATTCATTATCAATTATTAGAAATATAATATTTATTACATAATTAATGCAATATGTTTATCATGAGAAATTTACGAGATATTAAAAATCACTCATATTTACACTTTTACCTTTTATTTATAACCCTTGGATAATATCCCTAAAATGAACTCGAGCCACCATTTATCATTATTAAGCATACATAACTGATAGACAAATTGTCCAAAAATGAATCATAACCATCGTTAATCAAAATTAGTTTGTCAACATTGTTCTTTCTAATATATATACAAGGAAAATAGGTAAGTAAATGGGCTTGAACAAAGGCACTCAATTATAACTTTATGTAACACTTTGATGAAATGTGGACACCAAAATGGTTCTATGGTATATGGTGAGCACTTAGGTCTTTGAATCCTGCAACCTGGGTTTGACTCGCGGTATGACTTTTTTTTTATTATCATTTTAGATCATACATCGTGCCATAACATTACATGTTCGATAATAAACAATCTTTTATGCCAAGTTTGACCAACCATATCTTTTCGAATATAATCTTATCCTTGTCATAGCAATACGAAAACATACGGTTGTTGATGGTGGATGTTTTAAAAGGGCATGGATTGTAAAAGTTACCTTGCCTAGCTGCCAAAATATAATAAATAAATTTCTGACTCAGCATCAGAATTATGGATACGTACGTCTATCTTACATTCCGCAAGAGAATTGAGAAGGCATACTCAGCTCGTGACTAAATTAGCCTTCTAGATCTTTTGCATATATATGCGTTCATAGAAATCTCAGGGCTTTACCCAGCTAAACCCCTGTTATTTCGTGTGCAAATCATCTGTATTAATCTGAAAGCGTTGATTATACAAAATTATGAACATTCAGAATGGACATTATGTCATTTCTGAATAAAAACGCTAATCAGATGCATATCATCTAAATACAGAGTCGTATCGAACATTTTCTTAAGTCGCAAACTTCCACGGCTGAATTCCTTGAATATGTTCTGAATATGTTACATAAAGGCCAAGCATAATGCCAACGAGTAACTTTAGCTCCAACGTTACTCAAGCAATGATAGCACCTTGTCAGTGCCATCACCATAACCACGCTGCCGGCGCCAATACCACGGCCATGATACCAGTGCTACTCCAGCGCCAACGTTACCAGGGTAATGTTGGCGCCAACCCCCCACCAACGCAGCCACATCGCTCCCACCAGCCACTACGCTTCCACCAGCGCAGTCATAGCGCCACTCCAGCG
>JAJJMC010030977.1:27288940-27308829 GCA_023531435.1 Papaver californicum | reverse complement strand
ACCAGCCACTACGCTTCCACCAGCGCAGTCATAGCGCCACTCCAGCGCCAACATTACCCGGGTAATGTTGGGGTCAACCCTCTAGCAGCGCTCCCTCCAGTGCAGCGACCTCAGCTCCAACGGTAACAACTCCGGTCCAGTGTCATCTTTAGTGCTCCTATAACGGCTTCATCAGCTCCCGCAGCAGCTCCACTAACTCTTACGAGAGATCAAATTATATTACATGGGGGATTAAACGTGGGGTTTTGGACTGGTGGTTATAGCAAAGAAGTTACAAAGTAAGTGGAGATGGTTGAAGCGGTTGCAAAGGTAAGGGAGTAATGATCTAGAAGTTTCTACAAACTTCCCAAGACAAGGTGGATTATTACTACCACAAACTCCATCTCTCCATTTCCCCACAACCTCCACTACTTTACGAAGGAAAGTGTGTGATCTCAATTACTATAAATAGGCTACTTAGCCCATTTCAAAATACAAGCCACGGAACGGATAAGAGATGGAAATCATTCTCACAAACTATGTTATTCTACACTTTATATACCATTCAACATACACACAAAATTCCTTCAACTTTCTTTTCTTCCCTCCCCTAAGATCAACTCTTCTCCTCTCTTTGTAACCGAAGCAAAATGAAGACCGACGTTCTTCTTGTTTGGATTCATTTTGTACGATTTTGATCCTCGAACCTAAAAAGTACTTCAACAGTATATTGTTTTGCTTTGGAGCAATTTTTAGGTACAAACAACGGTGACTACCGGTGTTCACCAAAATCCACCATAACAACCATTCACTACCACCACCACTACTATTTTTATCACCACAGCCAACCACCACTAAGGATAATTCCTCATCCATCGCTCACTAACAGTACCACCATTGCCTCCAATACCACTCCTAACACCACCACTTCCATCATTAATGTCCGTTGATATACTTAGTATTACTCAATTTATTTTATAATAATAAAAATGTATTTATTGGCATAATTAACCGGACATTTTATTATTAGATATTAATTAATGAACATTTATTACGAGAACTTAATCAAACATTTATGATACTCATATTATATTTTTACCATCCAACTATTCACACTCTAACTAACCTTCTACAATTGATGAGAATGTGTCTGAACACCACTTACAAGAGAAAACAACCAGGTGTAACAGTCGGATATAACTAATGGGAATGCATCTGAACCACCACTTATGATGGTCCAATTTTGAGTTATCAGATCAAATTTGAACTTTACATCTACGCCACTACTTATAATGCATAGATTGACCATTATGTATTTTATATATACTAGGCCATGAATTCCGTCAAAGACTTGATAATAAGTATTTTTTTGAGCCAGTTTTGTCCTTTGTCATTTATTTGTTGTTACCATATAAAATAACAATCGTTTTAGTATTTCTTAATTGTCATCATAATTACTTTTGAAGAAGTGGGCACGCTCGCAATGAAATGAAGACCACAGACTTACACTCCCACTTCCTATGATTAGTGTCACTTTCACACGACTAACTCATCTTTTCGGTTGTGAAAGTGTCGTTGGACACCCAAACGTGTAGCAAAACGCTGGACCAAAATCATAGATGTTAAACCCCCATGGTAGTTAATCAATCTTCGCGTAGAAACGTGCTAGTAGCAACATTAGTTTTTAGTCAAGTTGACTAGAGTGAATTTTTCCTGATTGAGCGTTGAACGGAAGTAGATTACATGTTAGGTGTATATAACAGTGACAATCACTTATTATTGGTGTCATAGAGATAACACGAGATAATAGTGTTAGTCGTGTGAGAACACGAAATTCGTTGAGGTCGAGTATCGAATCTAACAAATCCAACAAGTCTTGTAGTATACTTAACAATACCGAGATTCCCTATAAAAAACTTGATGAGACTGAAAGGTTTTAGCGGATACTTGACATGGTTGAGGGCCTGAAAACTGACTTGATCTGAACAAGAGTCCAAGAGCATAAAAAGGTCAAGAGTCTGATGTGGTCATGGGATTGAGAGAAAGACTTATATGAAAAACATTAGGTAAAACTGATTAGGTCAGAAACCCTAGATCAGGCCTGGCGCCTGTTGAATGTCAAATGTTTGGCCCTAGTTAGAAATTCGCGGTATAAGAAAATTTTGGTACGACAAACATCCGATTATTATTCGTTTTTATGGAATATAAATTCGGTCAACGATTCGCGATCCGGGGATAATTCAAAACGACATACGTAACTGTATACTCCTTTTAAAGATACGAATTCGACACATTAACCTTAAAAAAATCATTTTAAACATAGTCTCGCCTTAGGTACTATGATTTTATGATTTAGATGAACTATACATATTATATATGCATTATAATCAGCAAATAAAATGTATATTGCTGATACACGACTTAGATTGGTGTATGTAAGATTTTAAAAGTCAAAAATATGATAGATAATGGTAATTTAGTGATGACGTGGTAAGTATTATATGACCGTATAGTTCGATATTTTTATAAATACGCGTATAATTTGTTTTATACTTGAAACTCACAAAACTGAGTCAGGGGTCTAAAAGTATGGATGATACAAACAAATTCACGAAGCCGCCTCCACCACCACTCACTAACACCTACTACCATTATCTTCATTATCCCCACCGCCACACGCCAACACCATTAATCTCCAGTAATATACTTATTATCCAATTTTATTACCAATTAATAGAAATATAATATTTATTAGTATAATTAATGAGAGATTTGTCATGGGAAATTTACGAGACATTAATGATCACTCATATTTACACTTTTTCCTTTCATTTTCAACCCTTCGATTATATCCTTAAAATGAACTTGAGCCGCCACTTCTTATTACTAAGTATACACAACTGATAGATAAATTGTCCAATGATGAATCACAACCACCATTAATTAAAATTATCTTGTCAATATTATTCTTTATAATATATACAAGGACAATAAGTAGGTAAGTGGACTTGGACGAAGGCACTCAATTATAACTTTATGTAAATCTTTGATAATATGTGGACATCAAATTGGTTCTATGGTGTAGTGGTTAGCATTTAGGACTTTGAATCCTGCGACCTGGGTTCGACTCCCGGTAGGACCTTCTTTTTTATTATCATTTTGGATCATACATCGTGATAATTGTACATGTTCGATAATAGCCAATTTTTTATGCCAAGTTTGAGCTACCACATCTTTCCCAATATAATGTTATTCTTGTCATAGCAATACGGAAATATACAGTGACTACCAATGTTCACCAAAATCCACCATAATAAACCATTCACTTCCACCACTGCTACTGCTTCTATCACCACAACCAACCATCACTAAGGACAATTCCTCATCCACCGCTCATTAACACTACTACTATTTCCTCCGCTACCACTCCCAACACCACCACTTCCACCATTAATGTATGTTGATATACTTATTATTTAATTTATTTTATAATAATGGAAATATATTTATTGGCATAATTAACTTAATATTGTATTAGTAGACATTAGTTGGTTAATATTTATTATGAGGAACGTAATAAAACATTTATGATACTCATTTTTATATTTTTACCATCCAACTATTCACACTCTAACTAACCTTCTACGGTTGATGAGAATGCATTTGAACACCACTTACAAGAGTAAACAATCAGGTATAACTGTCGGATGTAACTAATCAGAATGCATCTTAATCACCACTTCTTATGGTTTAATTTTGAGTCGTCGGATCAAATTTGAACTTTGCATCTACATCCCTATTTATGATGCTTAGATTGACCATAATGTATTCTATATATACTAGGCCATTAATTCCGGCACAAACTTGATAATAAGTAATTTTCTGTGTCAGTTTTTTCCTTTGTCATTCATTTTTTGTTACCATATAAAATAATAATTGTTTTAGTATTTTCTTAATTGTCATGATAATTACTTTGAGGAAGGGGCACACCTGCAATGAGAGGAAGACCAAAGACTTACACTCCCACTTTCCATGATTATCGTCACTGCCACATCACTAACTCATTTTTCCCATTATGAAAGTGTCGTTTGACACCCAAACATGTTGTAAATCGTCATACCAAGATCCTTGATGTTAAACCCCCATTGAGTTAATCAATCTTCGCGTACAATGTGCTAGTAGCAACATTAGTGAATATCTCTTGATTGAGCGTTGAACAGAAGTAAATTAAATATCAGGTGTGTAGAGCCGTGGCAATCACTTAATATTTGTGCCATAATGAAAACACGAGATAATAGTGTCAGTCGTGTGAGAACACGAAATTCGTTGAGGTCTAGTATCGAACCTAACAAATTCAAAAAGTCTTGTAGTATACTTAACAAGGCTAAGATTCCATCTAAAAAGCTTGACGAGACTAAAAAAGTCTTAGAGGAGACTTGACATGGTCGAGGGCCTGAAAGCAGACTTGATCTGAACAAGAGTTTAAAAGCAGACCGAGGTCAAGAGTCTGATATGGTCGGAGGATTGAGAGAAATACTTATATCAGAGACCTTAGGTAAAACTAATTAGGTCAGAATCCCTAGATCATACCTGATTAAGTCAGAAACCCTAGATCAGGCCTGACACCTGTTGAATGTCAAGTGTCTGGCATGGAACGCGAGACAAATCTTGTAGATATAATTATCAGTTAGTTCGTGAACTTACAAACATTTACTTCAAATAATATTTACCCAAGACTAATCTCAACTTCTCTTTATAAAGCACTTATTAGTCGTGGTCGTAGGAACATATGTTTAGATTAAATCACAATCGTCCAATTATGTACGTCAAGTTGTCCACTCCGTTTTTTATAATATAGACATACAGACAAATAGTTTTTTGATAGGTTCTTTGGATTTAAAGTATAATTCTACCAAAATAAACTCTAAATTCTAGAATAGTACCCAAAAAAAATCACTATAAAAAAGATAAAAGTAATTTGACGTGTGAGGGGATACCGAGAGAATTAGATAAGAAAAAAATATATTATGTTTTTATTTAAGTTGTATTTGATATTAGGGAAAGAAAATAATTCCATAAAAAATTTATTCACTGGAAACAATTCCCAATGGGAGGCAAAAGAAATACTTTCCATGAAATTTCATGGAATAAAGCCTTTATACCATGCCTTTTATTAAATGGACCCACAATTCTATGTAATTAGATTTATCATCGAACGACGGAAAACATGCTATTTCTATGAAAAAAGATGTCTAATTCTATGGAATTAGATGTAATCAAACACAACCTTATTTATTTTATATTATTTATTAGTTAAAATGTTTTTTTTATTGAGTTTTTATCAAGAAAATCCCCAACAATTTAGCAGACATGTTATGGTGCCATAATCTATTTTAGCGTGTTCATCATATATCATTGAGCCAAAATGGGCAGAAGTGACTGGATGCATGGAAGCACCTAGAAGTGTAAAACGTGTCGGGCCAACACAGTCCAGCCCACGAAGTCATGTGCTTAACGTATTGTGTGCCGTGTTGTACTAGAGATTCAGGCGTGCTGTGTTGTGTTGTGCTAGAGGGAGTTTTGTGTTTTGTTGTGCTAGAAAAATAAACATGATATATCGTGATGTGTTACGCCGACCCACTTATTTTATGTTTTCTAAAGAAAATATTTTCCATATTAGATATCATATGTATTATTATAGAAATAAGTCAACATAACTAGAATAAAACATCAAAAATGGATTAAAATAAAAACTTTTGTGGAATATACATGAAATATGATGTATTTTACGGTGTTGTATAGTGTTTTATGCATGTTATGACGTACTTTTTAGCATGTGGTGTTTTGATGTGCCACGTACTTATCCATACTGCTGATGTGATGTGCCGATGTGCCTGTTAGTAGGGCAGTCAATGGGTACCCAATTACTCGGAACCGAGTGAATTTCTTTTTTTTTTTTTTTTTTTAAGGTCCGGGTCCTAAGATTGGACCCATTAGCAATAACGGTATCCGAAGGATAGAACCGTTAGAAGTCGATAAGAATTCGGGTCCTAACGGGTATTACCTACCGGGTACCCGAATATTTTTCATTTGTTTATCGATTTTTGTCAAAATTCAAAGATTTAGCCTAGTTTTACTTGGATTTTTTTCATTTTATATTTTTTTTTCTTAGATTTAAACATCAATTAGAACATTTACATAGATATAACAATAACTTTATATGAAAAATTATTAGATTCAAGCAAACATAACGAATCTAAAAAAGTTAGCAATAAAAATATTTGATTTTAGAGTATCTATTAAATATCCGGATCCGATGGGTATTTAGGTTTTTAATAGGGTCAGCTTTTGGATCCGTTAAATTAGGACCCGACCCGAATCCGTATTTTTTTTAATAAGGTTCGGTTTTGGGTCCGGATCTAATGGTACCCGGGAAAAATTGGACTCATTAACAATCCTACTTGTTAGTCTGGCACAACATAACATATTAATCTATCGTGTTGTGTCATGTCGTACTAGATCACTTACTTTGTTGTGTTGTGTTGTGTTGTGTTATGGTAGAATTCTAACGTGATGTGATGTACCATAAACGTGCACGCACGACAATTTTATACCTCTGGAAAAAAGCAACCTTACCGAGCTTAGTTTAAATAAGCGTTTAGTAGCTTTCGCTATCCAATACCTAACCGAAGCACCGAACCCCACAATCTGGAGATGTAATAGTGGGTTTACAGTTTACTCAACCACTGTTTCCAAGTTAAGGAAATGGAAAGACATGCCTGACTACTTCGTCAACAAAACTAACAAAACAAGCCAACAAATCAATAGCATTCCTCCCATGTTATTCAATGGGTGGTACATCAGACTGGTCCACCTTCATTTTGACTTTATTAGAATCATTAATAGTGTTAGTGGATGGATGATCTCTTAATTTACCAATTCCGGAAAGTAAGAAGATGCAACCCCAATGGTCGATTAATTGTTTGGAATGGGAGTTTACTGCTCGACTCCCTTGGATCCAGGTATTAATTAGGGAAGAGTTCCGGCTGATAAAGCAAGGAGCCTCCACTATCTCACTCAATTGTCTGTTTTTCTTCGAAGGATGTCAGTATATTCAATATCGAGTATCAACCAGCAGATCATTTTCTTAGTTAATGGGCTTGCAATTAGTAACCTGTTAGTGTATGGGCTCGATTATAGTGGAAATGAACTGTTCATTGAAATTTCGAAATTCAGTATACTGGAACTTTCAATATATACTGAAAAGTAGCAGAAAAATACACGAGGCTTCGATGATGATTTAGCTTTCAACATTTTCTCCGGTAGCAATGTTTGAAGGTACAAAATAACAGCTGAACATGTGGCACCATCTGAGTAAAGGAGGGAGGACCAGGGAGTACAATACACATGCGAACAGGATTAGGTCTACTGTTCCTTCATCCCATCACAAGAGAGATTCAAAACGGACGGATAAATGTGGTATCTTCTGATATTTAGGAGACCATGGACAGACCCAGGGAGGCTGAAAGAAATATCAGGCCATGGCTAGAGGTTTTGGTCAAGCCCAATAACTAGGCAAGTGTTTTCTTTAGGCTTATGGACTTTTGGAGCTGACCTGGGCTTAAACCTAAATAAGCTCTCCCCTAGGTCCATCCCTAGAGGAATTGTGGTGGAGAGAGACAGTAGTTCCACAAGAAATAACGCACATATCTAACATTAAATACAACAGATAAATAATAGGATACACGTGGTAATCACTGGGTGGATCAGCAAATAAGTGAATACGCGTCAAAGACCCGCAACTTAGTCAGCATAGGACGCATCTCGCATAGAAATTATCCGCATGAGATGTGCAGGACAACGCATGACAGCTAAGGAGAAGGTGGATCCTAAACACAGTTCTATAAATACATAACTCCACTATTAAATCAAGGGTTGGATAGTTGAAGAGGGAGAGCATCAGATGAGAGAGACGAACTAATGTAAATTTTTTCCCTTCCTCCCATTTAAAGTCAGTTTGAGTAAACAGGATTCATTGTAACACATTCAAATTCATAGCGGAACCTGATATTTAATATCCTCGTGGAATAGACTTAGTCGCACGTAAATATTTATGTCTTTTACATTCTTACACTTATTTTTAAAACTTTATTTTGTTCGTTAACTCCCGCACTGCATGTTAATCATCTTATTCATCCATCAATTTATGCATTGTGTTGACCGTACTCATTACATCATCATTGTAGTTTTTAAGTGATTACAATGTTGATGACCGAGTGTGTAGCGAGTTAACTAAATGGAAAAGATAAAGAGTCTAATATGTTTAACACCGAACGTCCTAAGCGAAATGGTGTAGGCAAATGGGTGAATGATGATTACTCGATGGCTAAAAACCTTCCGTTTAATGTTTACTTTCCTAGTTACTAAAAAAGAGTTCCGGTTTCTAAGTGCAAATTTATATACCCCATTGATACCGGGGTGCATATTCCGACCCTTATGGTTTGTTCAAATAACATCGAGTGGTTTTCACTTTTGCTTGTCTTTTTTTTATTTTTTGTTTCTTCCCTTAAAATTAGGTTGAGAAAAGAAAATATTAAAACTTAATACAATTTATTAAAATCTTATTTTCTAAAGTTTTAGAACAGCATATGTGTGGCCCAATTAGCTATTTAAGGTTTTACTTTATTATGCATATAAAATATATTATATTTATATAATCTAATCTTAATAAGATTTTTTATTTTTTCAATTCTGTGTTTTATCCATATTTTTTCTTAAACACATCATCAGTATAAAAGCTCAGCACCTAAGGTTTTTTTTTTACATTTATTAATTAACCCAAACTTTATTTGTTTTTTTTTACATTCAGTAATTAATCAAACTTTATTACGAAAGAAGAAGTTCTCGTCGTCAACACATAAGCTCAAAAATGAGGAACTACTTTGTCATTTTCACCTCGGAGCAACTAAACCGTGAAGCTGATGAGTATCAGTAAACAAATTCTAGGGTTCTTGGAAGACTAATTCTCAATTTGTAACTCAAATAGAAAATCTAAGAGCAAATTTGATCACAGAGAATATTAATCTCTTTTACCCATCAAATCGATTTAAATTTTACATAAATTAAGTTTCGATTTGATTTACGCTCATATCTACCCGTTGTCTGTTCTCGAATTGTTGATTGTTTAAAAGTTTAACAACATATATAATTTGATAACATTCAGAGTTTGTTTATGTCTCTCATCAAAAGCTCTCTCTATTTCATTCAGAGTTTGTATCATCCGCAGAACATCAACTAATGGTGAATCACAATGAAAAGGAACTGAACTAAGAGTCAAGCTCTCTTGGTGCAACAAAGAACCTCAGAAACATCTTTGAACAGATGTTAAATCTTTTTAAAGATAAGTGTTCATTATCTTTGTTAGTAAATTAAAGAAGCATGACACGTGGAAGAAGATCTAGTTAAGAAGCAACCAGATTAAAAAAAGACGAGAAACACAGGATCACTATTAAAGATATCAAATTTCAAAAAGACACGATACGTTTCCTGACATCTGAGCGATGAATTGCATGAATGACACATAAGATCGAGAAAGCTGAACAGCATCGAATAAAACAAACAGCATTAAATGATAGCTGATCGGGAAAGTAAAAAGTTATTATTATATTATTATTTTATGATCGAGAAAGCAAAATGTAATAATTATTTTATGATCGAGAAAGTGAATTGTAATAATTACTCTATTATTTTAATGATCGAGATCACACAAGTCTTTGAAGATAAGGAAACACGTGTCGGACATATAAAGCATCGAATCAAGAAGTAATTAGGAGCAATCTGTCATCTATATGATCGCACCAAGTAAAAGACAAAATACAAGAACGATAGATACATCGAAACAAGATGGATCGACCCAAAGAAGAATTGATCCAGAACGATGACCAGGCAGTAAAAAATGACACGTTGCATAAAGAGCGACCCAGAAAAATAGATCTATAAATAGAAGAGATCAAACAACAAAGAAGGGACGGAAAAAAAGAGACATGAGGAGAAAAAGAGAGAGAAAATATTTTTAGGTATGAATCTATGGAATATAGTAGTATCATGTAAGGATTTCTGTATTTAAATTGAAAAGTGTAAGGATTATAAACTCAAAAATTGCAAAACCTGGGTGATGAATGGTATTGTTCATAAATGATTTTATGAAATGAATAAAAGGATTTTTCTTTATTACTCGATCTTAGTTATGTAAATTGTATCCAAAAATTTGATTGGTTGTTTAGTCGAAAGGATTTTTTGGCATAAACAATTTTATTAGCTTTTTGATTGATATCTGTGAATAATGCATCTTAAGCTCTCCATGCTACTTACATCATAAGCTTATCCTCGCATGTTCAAATTGAAACCATGCTTGAAAGATTAGGTAGAGCTAATTTTATTTTATTTTTTGATGAGTTGAAATGTTTCATTTCTGTCAAAAGAATGTTGAACTATAGCTTGGATTATTGCATTTCGCATTCATAGATGATTGAACTTGCTTGCCGATGTATAACTAATGTTTGTGAATAAAAACAATAATATTTATATTTTTTTTTATTTGATATGTACATATGAATTAATCTGTTTTAAAACTCATATAGCTTCTCGCATCAGAGCTTAACCCTAGAGCTTATCTTGTTTAACCTAAAGCTTGAAATAACTATTATAGCTCAAAACTTAAGCATAGTGTCCATCTGTAATTGAGACCTTTTACAACTTATGAGTTATAACATATTGAGCCTAATCGGATGCTTCTTAAAGCATAGGCGTAATCTAGCATGTAGATCTATATTTCTCTATGAAGAGCCTGATAAATATATCCTTCGGTTTAGTCTTTTGAATTCAGTGTTAAACAAGCTTGATTTTGAACGTTGAAATCATCTCTAATGTTCTGTTCCTGACAGATACTTTTGAAATTTAAGCTGTATTTGTCATAGTTGTTCTAAGATTATCAATATAGGAAAATTCGTTTCAGGAATTGATTATCTAATCAAGAATTTGTCATAGTTGTCATGTTCTTGGCAGAACATCCATTAGCGGTAATGATATTGTCGATTAAGAACGATCAAGAGCTGAACTCTCTAAGAGACACAGGTGATCTTGTTCACATGTCGCAACAGATATTGAATCACATTCAAGATAAGTTTATTCTCTTCTTTAAAGTTTCTCAATTACTACATTGAAAATCTTGCAAATGTGATGCATACCGCTCACCTTTGAGTGAAACATTTTCAAACTTGTGAACTATACACTTTTGAACCCAATCTTAAACTACCAAGCTTAATTTGGTGCTCTTTAAAATGTGAGCATTATTTTGCATATTTATACTGATGTTATAAAGCTGAAAGTAAGGCTCATTCGTTTTTTTTTTTTAATATTGTATGTCATGATTTCAAACTTTATCACATTTAAAGTTTGTTCATGTAAGCAACGTGTACTAATGGTTATTCCAATAGCTTTCATGAGGAGTAAGTCACTTGATGACAAGAGAACAATCTCAGTTAAATCTCCAAGTCAAAGATGAAAAATGAAGCTAAGTATTACTAATTTTTCAATATAACTTCAGTTTAGATGCAAAATCAATCATATCTGAAATATACATGAGCGTAGCCTAATATACATGATATATACAAGCTCAATACAGATTGCTAAATAAAAAATAATCTAATATCTCTTATAGGGAATGCATGAATTAGCTGAACTTAGTTGTTTAAACAACAATCAACTATGTCTGTCTTTCCAATACTGAGAACTGCCATGAGTTTGAATGCTTACAATCTAGCTTAACACACAAATCTAGTTGATATATACTTACCTATCACACAGCTTATCATGAAATTGCTATTGTTTTAGCTTAAAATTATAAAAAATTATAGCTTGTCAACAACTATCACATGGAGAAAGTCACATGATGACAACACAAAATCTCCTTGAGAGATAAAAGGACAAGCTGGAATAAGTTCAGAGAAAGCACGTCCCTCTTATGAGTTGCATGCTCATGAATTTGCTCAAAGCAAAAGCTGCAGCAGCTGAGAAAGCCAAAGCAGCAACAGTATTGCTGGAACAACATGGAAGAGTTCTAGACGCTTTACGAAATAGTTCAATTCCTGAAGCTCAAACATGCATGAAGATGAGTGGCATGAAAGAGGCTTTTCCCCTTACATTTGTTGTCCTGGTAGCTAGTGTCTCATTGACAATTGTCCCTGAGCCCACACAAGCACAATGCAATGTTATAGATAGGGAAGTTTCATGAGTTTATCACTGATTTCGAAAGTGACTTCCTGTACAGTAAAATCACTCCAAGCATATACACTAGCATTGTAAAGAATTGTCGTTGAGTTATATAGCAACAAAGGAGTGTTTTTGATTCGATCCAGCGAAGAAACCGAGGCCAAAGCTAAGGATCATCTTTTGTCTACTATCATAAAGTATGTGCAGTCAGCTAGTCTTCAGGTAACAACCTACTGAATTTGTATAAATAGTTAAATACCCACTTACAAGGACAAGTGAGGGATTATTTATTTAATTTAATTTTTTGACGCTTTCTCTCTCATGAGAAATAATGTATACACATAATGAAAATAGGATGATGTTATCTCTATCTCTAATAAATATGAAAGAAAACATATTTTAGAGAAACTACTGAATCAATCTAGTAGGTTGTACCTTACTATTATTTGGATTATTAAATTCCATGTCGTTAATTGAATAATGACTTATCAGGCTTTGGCACGATCGTTTGGGACACCAAGGTCAAGGATATGATTATCCGAGTTTAAAGCATTTCACCAAAAAAAAAGGATAAAAGACTGTTACAGTGTAAAGTAACAATGTCTGCCAACCACTAACTGGTTAAAGTGTTCTAACACAAAATTTGCAGTTTCAAACAACTAATGCGTAAACCTTTCTCCCATTTTGCTTTGTTGACTATGTCAAAAGCACATCGTTCATTTTGCAAAGCATGTTCTTTAGCAAAAACAGGATCGAGACCATCCTATGCTAAAGACACTAAATAGAATATCTCATTTTTATAGAGGATACAAGATATTTGTGGACCTATACACCAGAGTGTGTACCACTCAGGTATTTTATGGTTTTGGTAAATGATTTGACCCGTTCGTCACACGTTGCATTATTATCCACAAGAAATGTTGTATTTGCAAAGCTTCTAGCACAAGTTATCCGTTTGAGGGATTACCAACCTGATTACCCTATCTATTAGACTTGACAATATAGGAAAATTCACATCGAAAGGATTTGATGATTGTTGTTTGTCTAATGGAATAGATGTAGAGCATGACGTACCCCATATTCTCACCCAAAATAGTTTCGTAAAAGCTACCACCAAAAGATTACAGATGATATCTAGAGCATTGGTTATGTGTACCAATCTGCCTATTACTGTTTGGGGGTACGCCGTATTGCATACAACTTTACTTATTCGTTTTAGAACCCACCATTGGTCAACCACTTCTGCATACCAGTTGGTAACTGGACATAAGCCTGACATTTGTATTCTTACGTATTTTTTGGTTGTGTTGTATATGTGCCATTACGAACCCACATCGTACTATGATGAGCTATCAAAGCGATTAAGTAGTTATGTTGGATATGGATTCCCGAAAATTATCCACACTTTGAAACCTTTGGCAGGCGAACTCTTAACCGCTCAAATTGCAGGTTGTCACTTGAGGAAATGTTAGGGGGAGATAGAAAAAAGAATTTCTAAGGGAAAGACAAGAGTTGTCGTGGTGTGTTTCCACTTTGTCTCATATTGATTCTAGTATCCCATAAATGTAAACGTGAAGAAAAAAAGAATATTGATTTTCATAATATGCACTGATATCGGTAAAGTGACAAGACCACATATACCAGCAAATATGCTTGCAAGGTTACAAATCCATAATAAGGTACATACACTAATTAAGGTGTTGCAACTACACTTGGTGGAAGTGTAGTTGAGGCCGTGGATCCATAAAGGAACATGGAGAGACCACCAGGTTTGATCAATGCTTACCTAGAAAGGAAGTAGATGAGTAAGGCACAACCTAATTCATATCATCAGTGAAATAATCTCATTACATTGTCTCTGATTATGTCCATGAATCAAAATAGAAAGACGTTCTAAAATATAATGATTCCAGATAACAACGAAATCCCAATGGATTATAAGAATGCGCACAAGTCAATTGAAATATCATGCGAGCATATTGATGCTTATTATTTTCATATACAGTTGCTCAAGGAAAACGAGCACGATCAGATCGAACCATGCTCCTTGTTACTTAATGTCCACAAGAGCATATGCCTACACAATCTAGGTAGAACTTGGTTCTTTGACAAATATACAGGTATTTGGTGTGGTAGTGCTATCCAACCAAGTGTAAATCCCGTGGACATATATGATTATTTGTCACAAAACGTAGTGAGAAGAATGAAGTCTCAAAGTATAAAGACTTGCCTTGTGGCGCGAGGTTTCTCACAAAGCCCTAGAATTGTTTACTTTCTTGTAATGAACGTTATAGCGTTCCGCTACTTAGTTAGCTTGGTATTTTCAAAATGATTTGAAATGCAGCATTTTTGTATGGTTAATTATTACATATCTCTATAAGGATTAAGGAAAAAATATATTTAAAAAAGTGTCTGATAGCATTTTGTTGCGCAAATCAAATAACTCTAAACCACGGAGGGCGTTTGTAATTAGATTGGAACTTTCACTTATAGACTGAAATGATGAGGCAAATTTAGTTTACTCGTCTAAGTGATTATTTGATTGGTAAGGGATAAACAAGTAAGGTATTGCGTCCTGCGTACTCATAAATAAAAGTTCATAATTTGGAATTGTAGCTATCTATGTCGATAGTATGGACAATATATGTACTCTTGATAAAATAAGAGATTTTACAAGCTGCTTGAAATCCAAATTTGAGATGAAAAATCTTGGAAAGCTCGATCGAACATCGAGCTTATGGTAATTTATTCCACCAGTTTGCATATGTCCAAAGTTGTCAGGAAATTTAACAATGACATGCATTCTGCTAGCACTCCCATGATTAGTTAAGATTCAAATGCAAGTAAATGACTATTTCGTCTAAAAGAATATAACGAAGATATGTTGGTAGATAAAATTCCCCTAAATAAGTGCAATAGACGCATTGTTGTACTTAGCATAATATACTCGACCAACTATTTCATCCTTAGTGAACTTGTTAGCTATATGTAGCTCAGCGCCGATGCAACGTCATTGAAATGTATAATGAATGTAATCATATACTTAAGAAGAACCATTGACATGAGTTTGTTTTATCCCTGCAAAGACATAAATAATACTGCTAATAAAAGTGCAATCCAAAAGTTGTCAAACAATAATATCTTCTTCCACGAAAGTAATCAGGGGGAGACGTGGTAGACTTATTTATTAATTAAGTCATTACCTATTCACTTTCGAAAAGCACATGGCTAAAGGAACTGTCTGGAAACTCCCCATAATGGAATCAGGGGAGATTCCTACATCAGGGGGATGATCCAAAGATATGATGTCGATATATTTACTTCGAAATGTGAAGTTGTGTTGTACTCTTTTTCCCTTCGATCGAGATTAGTTTTTCACATAAGATTTTTGTTACTCGACAAGGTTTTTAGCGAGACAACAACAACTACACCAGGTATATGCTGAATGTTAAAGACCTGGAGACCGTGTTGATATTACTGAACAATATCAGAATCAAAGAAATGAATCACGATAATATGACAAGTGAAACAACTTTCATAAAGGAGCAAAAATTGTATCACAACAGTTTTCTGCACAAGTCAACAAGCAGTATTGATACTAGTACTGCGTTTCAACACTGGATTTTCATTAATCACCCATGTATGATTATTCAATAAAGGCATCATTCTGGACTTATCGCGTTGTACTCCTTTTCCCTTGTCAAGGTTTTGTCCCATTGGGTTTTTTCCCTTGTCAAGGTTTTAACGAGGCAACATATGCGAGTCCAAATATCTTAAATTTTCTTAATATTGAACAATTTTTCCTTAATTCAGGTTTTGTCCCTCTGGATTTTCCTGACGAGGTTTTAATGAGATAATTGACTTGGACACATTGGTCATCGTGAAGAAAACAACATATGAAGCAATATATGTGAAGGACTATACATAAATACCGTATTGTTGGACCGCACAAGGAAGAGTATTGTAGGGCTTTGGACCCGTGTATGTACGGCCCAATTAGCTACTTGGGTTTTACTTTACTGTGTATATAAAGAATATTATATCCATATAATCTAACTGAATCTTTTTAATAAGATTTATTACTTTCTTTCTCATGTCTGTGTTTTATCCATATTTCCATTTAAATACGTAAATATTTCTTTCTTCTCTCCCTGTGTTAACGTCTTCTCTGGATTTTATTTATGCCAAACAATGATCGAAAGTGCAAAAGTCCCTTTATACGATTGTATTTTATGTATTATGGATTATATCAAGGATTCTGGTATTAATTTGTTTTGATGTTCTTCTGATCAAGCAGTTGAATTCAATTTTGATGATTAATTAGCATTGGAATTTGACAATTTCAGATTTAATTTCATCTATTTGATCTTATTGTGTGATTATGTTTCAAATCTGCCATATTTTTTGTGTTGTAAAATTATAGATTCATCAAGTGTCGATACTAATTGGGTTCATAATCTTAGGAGAAAGGAAACGAATACTATCGGAATTTAATCAAATCATCCTTTCAACGATTCTTTTTTGTGTAGGTAGTTCATGGCTAATAGTTATTTCGTTGATTACTTGGATGATAATGATGACATATGAAGATATTTTATTTGCAGACTTGTAAAATGATAGAAAGGGTTGAACGTTTTATTGGAAAAAGTATGGAAATGAAAGGTGAGTTATAAAATATTAAATAAAAATAAAATAATACTTTTTCCGTTTCAACAAAAGTATTACTATCATTTTTCTTCATTTTAACCTAAAAAGATGATATTATAGATATTTGTGTTTTAAATGTAAAAGTACATTAAATTAATAATTAAAATAAAAAAAATAAAACCAGTTCTCAAAGTCTGTCCTACCTAATCCCCTCTAATCACGAGGGCCGAAATATATACCCCGGTATTAGTGGAGTGCACAAATTTATACTCCCAATTTCCGGTAAATCTAGTTCAAACGTATGCTTCAAATAAGAAAATCCCACATAGCAAGAGGCTCAGATCGTTAGGGTGGTATGTGGAAACAAATTTACTTCTTCATCTTTTTTTTACTTAAACAAAGCACGCGGGTATTAAATAGAGAGTTGGGAATAAATCTACTTGATCAAGTGGTTTGTATTTGAGAGATAGGCTAGTCTTTCACCTTTCTTGTATTTGAGAGATAGGCTCTTTTTTAGTTATCTACGTTGGAACCGTTCACTTTTCTTGCAGTCACTAAACCGTTAGAACTACTTAGAGCAAGGGCTAAATTAGATGTTACTATGGATAGTTCTTTCGCCTAAAATTTTTTAAACACTTTTTAATATAAAAAATTAGTTACCGGTCTAGTCTAGACGGATAAATTTCAACCGTCCAAATCAAACGAAAAACTTTTCACTCTAGATTTCTTTTTAATACTAAATTCCTAAATTATAGGTCCTATCTAGATTTTTATAGCTAAAATAACTAATTTATTATCTGGACAAATAATCTTTCTTCGTCCAAGTAAAATTTTATACTAGATGGGGAAATTTCACCTGTCTAGTCTTACTACTTTACTATCCCATAATATAAAAATTATGCATTCGTCAAGTCATTCATTTACTTTAAAAGGGATAGAATGTTCAAACAGTCTACCTCATAGCCCCTTGCCCTCAGAAGAGTTTCAAGGTTTCGTCCATGAAAATCAAACTTTTACCAATCTATTATGCCCAAAGACATTACTATCAAGGTGGCACCTGTTAGTACCAAAAAGCTGCTCTAACACGTGGTAGCAACGTCAGCGTAGCTCAGTATTTCCGCTACCCGCAGTGTCCCGATACACCAGTCTGAAGTGCAGCTAGTCCAAATCATGGACCCCACTGAAAGTCCGGAGCGCAGTCAAAGTGCGGAGCACAGATGTCCCGCTACTCAAAGTCCGGACCAGACTCAAAGTCCGAAGCGCAGACATCCCGATACAATCATTCCCGCAACGAAGCTCAGTTCCGTAGCATGGATCGTACCAAGGTCCGAAGCATGGATCGTACCAGTCCCGCAGGAAGATCATTTTCATTTCCCGCAAGCCAGGTCCGCAAGCCAGATCCGCGATCCATTCCCGTAAGCCAACCAGACCAGCCCGGACCGTTTGAGGGAACGCTGGATAAGAAGATAAGGTGCACAGGTGGACCCGCATGGAGTTGCCACTTCACCAATTGTTTGGCACGTGGAAGCATTCTTCAAATGCCACGTCAAATGAGATTACATTTATAAGGAAAAGAAACAAGGACAGAGGGGGGATCGGTTTTCTTCTCCGACTGGAAACCCTGTAAAAACCAGAGCTCCAATGGAGTTCCGGGATTTGTAACCATCAATTGATCAATAAAACCTTCAATATCACCACCCGTGGACGTAGGCTATTCATAGCCGAACCACGTTAAATCATGTGTACAATTTCTTCTGTCTTCTTTTGATAATTTTGTTGATGATTTTGGTTGTTTTGGGTTGATGAGAATTTCTGCCCAAACAATTTGGCGCTAGAAACAGGGGCGAGTAATGGATTTATCCAACTATTTCGCTGAAAACATGTACAAATGAAGAGAGGATATCAGAATCAAGCTTACCATCAGGTTCAATTCCGAGGAGAATCAACAGCAACAACAGTTTGCAGATTAACCAAGAATTTTGATTTCATTTCGATTGCATGATTTTTCTCCTCACGGAATTTTCTTTTAGCTCTTCACACAATCATCATGTTCCTTAATTTTGGTTGCTTTACACAATTTTTGAAACCAAGTACTGTTTCTGTTTTCAAACAAAATTTTGAGAAAATTCACGGAAAACATAAGTTTTGTTCTTCACAAAACTTGTCTCAAAATGATTTTACCTCACAGATTTACAACAATCGAATCTTACCTTACAAACCCATTCAATTGATTTCAAAAAAAATTAAGCATCAGAATTTCAATCTGATTTGGGGATTTTTTTTCTCTAATTTGATTTAGCTTTTCTATATGAGTTAATTGTTGTGTTTTCTATGATTCAATGGATGTGATAAATGAATGGGTTGTTCTTGCATGAATGTATGAGTGCAGGGAAGGAGTATCAATATGATTGACATTATAGCCAACTTCATGTGGGACTCACCCACTGAATTGCGCCTCCAATGTTCGAAGAAATGCTTGAATGACCTATTTTGGCATGGATACCTGAAGCCAATTTCTTGCTCTTGCCCACGAGAGCTTCACAATGTCTGACAAGGTCAGAGATGGGGGATTGCAAAAGCCTTGACAAGTCCCTGAGCTCAAGACTCAACCGCTCCTGCACCAAGTTTACCAGGTCCCCTAGCCTGCCATTAGCTACTACCCCATCTAATATTTTCAACTGTGTGCAAAGACAAGCAGTTTTCTCAAGCAAATGATTCTTATCATATAGAATCGCTTGAATCATTTGTTCATGAACGGTCAGTTTACTCAAGCAATTTGGATGGAAATAACTATCAGAGAGTACAAAAGCTCACAGAGAGTATCAATAGCTCACAGAGAATCCTCTTGTGCATCGAAATGCGCAAGGTTCGCAAAGCAGCACCCATGGCAACAACTATCAGGATTGAAGGCCGAGATAGATCTCTCAGACACTTTGGACAACAACCATCTCTGGCTTGCTCCAGATGTAACAGCTCAAGCTTGTGGAGCATCA
>JAJJMC010030977.1:27268462-27288930 GCA_023531435.1 Papaver californicum | reverse complement strand
TGATGATTTTGGTTGTTTTGGGTTGATGAGAATTTCTGCCCAAACAACACCAATGCGCTTGGTACAATTTACTTTGTACCTCATAACAGCTGAATCATAAGGTGGTGAGCCACTCGGAAGGACCCATACCATGTGATTTCCCATGAAGAGAGATACAAGGTCGGGGTCACTTATGGCTTGATTGAACATCCGTGAATTATGATAACTTTTTCTATCAAAAAAGAAAGGAAAAAAAAACAAAAAAAAAACTACCCTTGGTTGGAGAAAGTACTACTTTTACTGAATATATAACACAAGTCACAACCACCGGACATTCCATCTCCACCTCGTAAAAAGTAAACAGTACTGTTGTATCTTGATTCCGCCTTCATTCACGCTGCTGCAGACTGCAGTCGACTAGTGGTAGCCCAATGAGAACTTTAGCAAGTTAATGACCTACTACTGACTATCCCACCATGTTTCAAGAAAAAAAAAAAAACAATCCCACCTAATGGTCGAAAATGTTTCCTCAGTGAATTTGTTTTTGAAAAGTAGTTATCACTTGCCAGTTGACATCGAAAACTTAGCAGCTGTGTTCCAACAGTTTGGAAGTGAATTTCGACTTGAAACTGATCAAGTTTTTGTTATACTCAAACCCTCACCACCAAATCAATGCACCTTTTGATTGACTGCCACTTGTAAAATTGACTCCCTATATTTTGACTTTGACAAAGAAGTATCAACAGCATTTAAAAAAAAAAACATGGAAAACATTTGAAGCCAAGTGTAGTATTTTGATAATGACTTTTATTAGAAAGGTGGGGATTAATGATAATTCAAACAAAAGCTTCCTACATAAACCATCCAAATACAAATTTAGAACATTCTTGATTTACACAGTATCTTTTAGATAGGAAGTTCAAGTTCATTCAAAGAGAGGTGTCGCTGCGGTTATAGGGCATATTTGATACTGAATTGAAGCTCGATAATATGAGACAATTTATTTCATTAGACAAATTTCATATCCAAATAAATTAATATTCAGAGTCATGTCATATTATCTAATAAAACAAATAAGCTGATTTTTTAATCTGGTAGATGATAAGGTTATATTTTTTTAAAGTTGACCAACTTTTGTGAGAAGATCATTCTCTGGTCCTTATAATTAATTTGTTATATAATTTTTAAAATATTTTTTATAGGTATATAAGACAAGTAGAATTAGATAATTTTATAATATCCAAAAAAAAAAAATATTTTTCTTATATTTTTTATTGGATATTTCACTCAATCTTAATATAATTATTTTTTATAAAGCTGACTAAAATACCCCTATTTATATAAATTCATAACAAAATCTTACGTATTAGATCTCTTCGACATCTTCCTCCATATTCATCGTATCCCGATCAATAACCATCCCTTTTAAATTTGAACAAAAACCCAAACTTAGTTTTGATCAGAACCCAAACTTAGTTAGTTTATTAGTGGTACAAATAATATCTTTGGAAATGCGTCAACACGAAAATCAACAAAGTTTGAGTTAGTTCACAATACTAGTATAATCTATATTATAAAGAAGAAGGATGTTTGTCTTCCGGATATATCCAACCGTTCAAATTGTGATCGTACGGCAGAGATCGAACGATTCGTAAGATATATAGCCGTTCGTTGGATCATGTATATAGATATAAAATCAAAGTATATATCCGTCCGTTGAATCTTTAGATCTACGATCGTTATTTTATTATTTTTGGACGGTACAAATTATACCGCAGCCCGGGACAAAGCTAGCCCTAGCATAGCCACTGGTCCTAAACACGGCTAGCCTTAGATTTGTCGTGACTTTAAGTTTTCTAATATAATTAGATTTCTTAATCTAATTTAATTTCCTAATTTTCTAACTTAAATAAAGAAACAAATGATAACCTGGTAAAACCTTAGTTCAAAACGTGGACCAACTTCTTTTAATTCGGGACCACCAGGTTTGTCATAAACATGATGCCTACATATTCAAGAACAAAATCAAATCCAAAATAAGATAGTCACACGGTATTCGAGATCATTACATTTGCAACAACAGTTCAACCCATGAAGAACCACAACTAGAATGCCAACGGTAAACAAACCAAAAATTTATGTATATGCTTTCATTGTATTTTTTTGGTCATGTGATATACATTGGGGTATACATTGGGAAAGGTAAATATAATAAACTAAAAACACAAGAATGCATGTATACTCAACGAACCAATACGAGGTAACATAAAAGTTTGACAAGTATTATAAATATTATGACAACATAGCACAAGGAAAAGGTTATAATATAAGGAAATATTAAGGAAATATTAGGAAAAATATACTTTGTAGAAAAAAAGACCGACTTATAAAACACAAATGTGGCACAACCTTAAGCCTTAAAATACCACAAAGACTGGCATTGACCGCAGGAGCGCAACACTTCAATTGATTTCGCTATGAAATAAGTGATATATGATATTTCCCTCAGTATGATAAACTACTCACTATACTTCTCATTAAGGTCTAATTACCTAATTCTGTTTGCATCTCATTTATACTTCCAGAATTGCTAACTAATGTGTCATAGTAGAATAACTACTCACTATACTTCTCATTAAGGTCTAATTACCTAATTCTGTTTGCATCTCATTTATACTTCCAGAATTGCTAACTAATGTGTCATAGTAGAATTCATATGAATTTTTAAGCTTATTAAGATTATATATCAAGAGGTCTTTTCTGGATCTGATTAATTGACAATATGTCATGTTGATATTTTATCATGTATGAATTATTACAACCTTAATACCAAATATTAATTTCTAAAAAAAATTAAGGGGCACGTCGGGGCCGAAGACCCCGACTAATTGACCCGACCAACAAAACACAATTAATTTATCGGCTCAACTCCCGCTAAGCTAGGTTACACTTAATCAAACCATTAATCTTAAACACGGCTAACCTTAGGTTTGCCATGACTAAAATTTCTAAAAAAAATAAGGGGGCCGGCAGGGGCCGTAGGCCCCGGCTAATTTGACCCGATCAACAAAACACCGCTAATATATAGGCTCAACTTCCGCTAAGCAAGGTTACACCTAATCGAACCATTAATCCTAAACACAGCTAGCCTTATGTTTGTCATGACTAAATTTTCTAATATAATAGATTTCTTAATCTAACTTAGTTTCCTAATTAATAACGGATAACCTTAATACCAAATATTAATCTCTAAAAGAAATTAAGGGGCACGACTGGGGCCTTAGGCCTCGACTAATCTATAGGATTAACTTTCGGGTCGTAGACCCGGGAAATCCCTAATAACACTTATAGACAATGAAAGACATGGATCGAGGCACAATGAAATTTTAAACACATTTCGTAATTAAAGAAATAAAGGAACCATGGACAACTACTAGAGACTGGAACGACGAGACCACTACAAGAGTATCGTACTATTATTCCAGATCACCTAGTTGGCTATAAGCCTATACCTTATGACCGGAGGAATATTAAACATCCAACACTCCTTCCACTGCTAGTTCTATAAAGTCTAATTTACGCTGCTCCTTCAAACTTCTGTCTGGAGCATGGCGTCTTTTATCCAGTCACCAGATTCCCTTAATCAATTAGCAAATAATTAAAACAGACAAGAACATATAGACGAATCAGATACGTAGCAAGTAATACGGTTTGAAAAAATAATTAAAAGATGGATTTATTTGTAACTAAATTTTTTTCATACTTCTTCGGTTGTAGTTTTCTCTTGTAATAAAGCTTCTAGTAAGGATATCCTATGCATAAGCTCATAATTTTATATTATAAAGATTCATATGGGATATTTCATAGATTCATATGGAATGTTTCATCGGTTTGTTACAGATTAAACCTAGATGAAATCAGTTTCATCCCGTATACTCTGATAAAAAAAAGTTTTCTTCATGATGTAACTGGTTTCATCTTGTATATTCTGACAAAGAAACATGTTTTCTTCAGGATGTATCTGGTTTCATCAAGTATATTTAGATGTTTGTTTATTTTTAATTATGTTGAAGGTGATGGTGGTGTTTGTTGTATTTTACTATTAAAGGTGGTGGTGGCAGTAATGTGGTGTTTGTTGAAGTTGAAAATGTTGGTAGTGGTGGTGGTTGTGTTAGATCTTTTATTTTTTATATGGAACGAGTGTTTTACCTATTTCTCGAAGAATTTTTCTAGTTATTTTTGAATAATTTTTCTTATTTTAGTTTAACCTAGGACACATCAAGTTTCATCCTACTTATTCTTCGAATAATTTTCCCTATCTTAGTTTAAGCCAAGATGCAACCAGATTCATCCTGGCTATTTTTCGAATAATTTTTCCTATCTTATTTTAAGTCAAGATGTAACCAGTTTCATCCTAGCTATTTTTTGAATATTTTTGTTTCCTTAGTTAAGTGAGGATGCATCCAGTTTCATCCTAGCTATTTTTCAAATATTTTTTTCTATATTAGTTTAAGCCAGATTTTTTTGAATTTTTTTTTTGAATTTACTAACAACAATGAATCTTGTTTTGTAGATAATTTAAAACTCTTTCCAAAAATATAAGTTTTATTAAAATTGGATATATATTTTGAAAGTTATGAATTTTTTAGTGGTTGGTTTTTAAATATGAGAGAGAAATGATAAAAATAAGAAAAAAACATAAAAATAAGGGATATAATTATCTAAGTATTTTAGTTCTATTTCACATATCCATAATATTTACTTGTCCATTAGAACCATAAATCATATTCTAGGGGTTCCTGGACAATAGACTTATTTTTTCTAGTTATATGCTCCCTATAAAAATAAAACAGTCAGCATAGTGAATTACAAAAATCAAATATACCTGACAGATATACCTGACAGACCGTCAAGATTAATAACTCCAAAACCAACCCAATTATGCAGCTTGCCTTTTCAAATTACCATTCATCCGATAAAAAAATTCTCCATCCTCTGCATTGTATAATTAGGAATATGGTTTTATCTAGAATCACTTTTTAACAATATCCCTAAAACCTCCTTCTATAATAGAGCTTATGAGCATCCAATTATAAGTGTATTATTGCGTGCCTTCGGTAAAACAAAACCCAATGGTCAACTTCACCATTTATTTTTTATCTTGAATAAAAAGTTGTGTGATTCCTTTCCTTCCGTAAAGACTACATAGAGTGATATGTGAGTAATTTCTATGTCTCTTAGCTTTGGCCTACCTCTCAAAGGGGGGGCTATTATTGAAAATAGTCACACATTGTTTTCTTTTTTTATATATAATAGTCACACATTATATATGGGTAATTTAAGAATCTATGATTATTAAATTTTGGACACTTTTAATCTTGTAAATCGGCTTTCAAAGTTAATTAGGACTATAGACTTCAATAACCATTATATAAATATGAGTTAATATTTTATTAGGATCTCATATCTAAACACTTAAAAGCCTAGATAAAAATTCCACGCATGTTGAACGGTGATGGAATTTTTATTTTTTATTGGTCGAAATAGGTCTTTTGTGATGTGAGAATTCTAGTGCTAAACTTGGCAAAGTTTGATTGGTGCAAATGTTATGGGGTAAAAGAAACCCATTCTCCTTTTAACTATTAGGTTTAAAAATTATTACACTTCTTTTACACCTCATACTTAATTGTATCGGGTCAGCATCACCTACATTGGATGGACAACACCTCATATCAACGGTCTATGTATAATCATTTTTAATAAATGGCTATGGTTAATTCTATATTTTTAGCTAGAAAAAAAAAGTGTCGAAAAAAAATGAAACACTTTATTTAGAACGTTTTATTGGGGGATACCCTCATTAATTGGGGGATACTTTAGGTTAAAACATGTTAGGTATGTTGATAAGGGGTGTCTAAAAAAATTAAAAAAACAAAATTATCTTTTAAAGTCGTCATGGTCTTCATGGGTGAAAAACCATACCGACAGTAAACACAATTTTTCAATTGTCGGCATGGTCTTCAATTGGCGACCATGCCGACAACAAAGTCGGCATGGATATTGGATGAAGACCATGCCAATTATGGATAATTTTTAGGCATTGTCTCTGTTTTTTTCTCAAAAAAGAAAACAAACTAACACAATCTACAATCAATAACTATCATCTAAATTTTAATCTCACTAATCTAAGTTTAGTATAATCTACCAACAAATACAAACGATTAACGATCATTAATCAAGGATAATTTAGCTATTACGAAAAAGTTATGGATAAGGGTTTTTTAAAAATACTTCAAAATATCTCTATTTTGTTTTATGTGATATCCCCAAATTTGTGAGGATATACCCCAATTAAACGTTCTTTATTTATTATAAACCACAAATATTCTTAAACTCTCTTTAAATCTTAATTTTTATTTTTTAACTTGAAAAAACAAACAAAACATGCTGGACAAAAAAAAAACAATTTATTTATGGTAAATCACAAATATTCTTAAACTCTATTTAACTCTTAAATATTACTTTTTGACTTAAATAAAAAAACCAAGCTTGACAAATAAAACACTTCATTTATGGTAATCCACAAATCTACTCCTTTAAAGGATTAACTCAATCGCGCACCCACGTTGAACGGTGATCAAAACTCCCTATTTAGTTAAAAATGAACAATACTCATCTACACATATTGCTCAAATACATAAATACTAAAACGGTAGCGATCACCTACCTTATCTACAAAAACTAAAAAAAAAAATCGCTCCAAACTTTGTCTTCGAACACCAATTGTTGTTGTGTGTCGGAGGAGGAAGAAAAGTGGGATACTTTTCACCTTAACACTTGAACTGTAGCTTTTGATTACTTTGAAACAAAACTTCTTTTTGTTTTAATTAGGACTGCATAAAACTGATCCAACCCATGCACCCGATTTGTACCTGTTGATTTTTACCTGTATCCGATTTCACCCGTCTAAACACGGGTCGACTACGCCTCACATTTTTTAATACCCATTATATGTTAGGTCGACTATGACTCACACTTTCTCATACCCTATTCCACCCGCCCACCTGCTTAAAATCCCATAGCTCTTAGATTACTTCAAATCACCCACCAGAACTATAGCCAGAACAGAAACAGTTAAAGAAAAAGAACTGGTCATTCAGTTTTTTTCACAAACACCTTAAGTGCATCCTGCTCCTATTAGAAGAACTGATTAGCTGTCAATAATATAAGCTCTCATTTTATTCTAAGTTATTCTCCATGTCGACCAAATATCACTTCGATCGACATAATCTTTTCAATACACATAGCAAGAGGCGCATCAACAGATTCCATACAAATAAACTAAACAAATATGGTAGTTGAATCCATTATAATTCTGAATGAAAATCCCAAGTCATATTTGAATTAGACTTGAGTAAGAAATCTGTAATGTTGTAGTGCATCATTGATTAAACAAAAGAGAAAGAAATGGAGGACCCGTGTTTGTTTACATATCTTGATGAAGTTGATTTCTATGATGATTATGTAAGTAAAGATCATAAGGTAACCAAAGATGACCAAGTTGACATGGATTACCTTCATCAATCCTTAACCATGATTTCCATTTACCACTCCAATGTAACAAACTAACTGGACCAGGATGTAATAATCTACAACTACCTTTCACATTCAAATTATTAGAAGGGGTTTCGAGATTAACATGGTAGAGTTGGTATATGGTGTTTAACTAGTGATGTTTGATTCATTACTGGACAGGGAGACAATAAAATAACTTAGAAAGAAAATTCAATAATTAATCGGATTTCAAACCTTGGTGCAGTCACTGATAATCGAGGAGAAGAATAGAAGATGAGAAAGATTGGTGGCGACCACAATTTTAGTAAGGGAAAATTTTAAAACGGATAATACCCGCACCTGCCCGCTCCCGACTCAGTATAATGATGGATCAGGTTAAAACCGATCAGTTGTAAAGCGGATAGGATACGTGCAATAATTTTGATCACCTGCCATCAGCGGGTAGGGTGGTGGGTGAAGTCAAACCCGACCCACTCAACCCGTTGTACACCCTTAGTTTTAATTAATCTTCACTTGATGCCATGACTTGATATCACCGACAGACTAGGGCTGCACATGAACCGCCCCAAAAAATTGTACCCGCCTGAACCCAACGCAATCGTGGATTTTTAAACCGAACCCGCCCGTAGCGGGTTGGTATACGGTTTTCAAAATCAAAAACCCGTTCATGATGGTTCGGTTTACGGGTTTAGTATAAGAACCGACCGAACCCGCCCGTATAAACCGATATTTTTTTTGCCATTGATTGATATTACTAATTTTCATCCTAGCCCTCCATCTAAAGAAGATACCCTAACTAAACTAAACCTAAACTTTATATTCTCTTCTGTTCTTCAGTTCTTCTTCATCTTCTATTCTTCACGTCGCTCTCACTCTTAGCCTCTCACAGGCGATTCAAAGTTAAGATTTGATTTCGCCATCACCATCACTCATCAGACAAACATCGACAATCAGTAGTCAGACTTCAATCCTCACTGATTTGATTCTTCAATCCTCACCAGTTAGTAGTCAGTCACCATCGACTACCCCTTTGTAATTCGGTAATTCCATCATCGTCGTCATCATAATCGTATGTATATGTTTAAGGCTGCAACTAGTAATTCAGCATATTACTACACAAGGTAAGGTTGCTGGAACCCTAGTTTTGTTCGATCAATCACTTAGACTGCATGTTGTTATGATTTTATTAAGAAATTATCATATACACGTTCAAATTTCTTCGATTATAGTGATGGGTCTTAAGTAAATTTTTGAAAAATGGATTAATGGCTAATTCCTGAAATCATAGATAGAATTTTTGGGTTAGCTTATGCTATTTGGGATAATTCCTGAAACTATTAGTTCAGTAATGAGATCTAGTTTAAACGTCGAATTATGCAATTAGGGATGATCTTAAAGATGCTGAATTTTGATTTACCAGATTTTCTGATGGAAAGAAATCATGGCATTGAGTGGAGTTGAAGCCAACTTGAATTTGTTGCTTACAAAGATTTTTGATCCTTGAAGATGATTGATAAAAGGGGCTTTAATTAGCATAACAGGGTGTTGCACACTTGCATGGAATGGAAAGGAAGATGATGATTGTATTTTCTTCTTGTTACTACATTTCTTTTTCTCTTTTTCAAATTCTATTTCGTAACATTTTACTTTTAATCAGCGCAGCTACTTGTTTCAACTTCCAAACAAGGTGTTATATCGTGAGTTAATTGGTTTTAACTATCATTCAATGTTCTGCATAGCCTACCTATTTTTGATTCCTGTAGGAAAGTATTGTCATTAAAAGCTTGTTTATTTTCTAATATATAGAGGTTGAGGATGAAGATATGTTGACATTTTTGGGCATTGACTTGCAATACAGTTTAACCAGTAAAAAAACCGAACCCGCCCGAACCCGACTCGGGTCAGTTTCAAACCGACCCACCTATGGACGGGTTGGTAGTTGGTTTTGATTTCAAAAAGCGCCTATAGACGAGTTGATAGTTGGTTTTGGTTCGAAACCGAACTGACCGCCCATTGTGCAGCCCTAATACAGACTCAAAAGAGGAAAAACTACGGAAGCTCTTGTATGATTTTTAAATTAAAAAAAAAAAATTATTGTTGCCTTCTCAATGAAAAGTCTGTATGGCTTTTCCTTTTAAAAAATGTTAAACTAAGCTTCACTATTAACCTGGGTAATTAAGAAAACTAAACGATGCTTTTTGATTTAAAAAAAAGTTTTCGTCTTACCTGTAAAAACTAAAAAAAAAAAAAAAAAACTTAAAAAATCAACAAACCTAAAACGAAAGAACAAACTATTAATGGTTCAATCTCCGATTCAATGCGATATTATAAGTGGGATTTTGGTTCGATTTAAATTTGGATCCGAGTTGTTAGATATTTAGGTTAATTTCATGCGAAGAAGACAGGGAGTCGATGGTGTATTGTCGTTGATTATTGTGTCTGATTCAATTGGGTGTAGATGAGTTCTGTTATGGTTAGGAGATATGAGTTTGCATCATATATGAGTTTGTTGCAGGGAAGGAGATGAACAGGGGTTTAGAAAAACACAGTAAACTCATATCTTCCATCACCAATTAATACCCAGTATGTGCTTGAAGAAAGTTTCAAAAGAAATATTTCCTTCGTAATCAGTATGTACAACACATTCACTAGGTTTAATTACAAGATTATTGATTGATTACAAGCACATTCACCAGTATGTTTCATGCCAATTGGTATCTCTAAATCCTTTTAGAGACGACATCATGGAGTCTTCAATCAAGGTTTAATGCATCGCGACGGGACGGGACGAAGCTCCGCCACACCAAATCAAAAATTCTCATCGAACCCGGCGTAGCACGAGTTACATGCCAATTTTGTTAAAAGAAAAAGAACTTGATCGGAAGGTAAATGTTATGAAAAATTGAATATACTCGGTGAATAGCACGGGCTCAAATCTAGTATTCTTAAAAAAAAAAAAAAATGAAGAAAAACAAATATTTATTAAGACCACATCTCAGAAACATTGAGATGATGAATAATACAACTAGGGGGCTCATTATGAACCCACCATATGTTTACATAATTATAATTTGCACATTGAGCTAAGTCATGCGCAATAGAATTAACGTCTCTAGGTACAGTCGTAAAAGTAACTTCACTGAAATCCTTGACGCGATCTCAAATCAAGAGAATAATGGATCGAATACACCATGGTATATCATTTGAACAACCTGCAATTGCTTTTGGAATATCAGCGACATCACCTTCTATTATTATCTTTGTCACTTGTAATCTATTAGCCAACTGAATTCCAAAGCTATAAGCCTTTGCCTCCGCCACAATAGAAGAGCAAGTGCCAAAGCAAATAGCTCCACTGCCCATATGGTTACCAAAAGAGTCCATAGCCACTGCTTCTCTTCCATTATCAAAAGTTGCATCGACATTAATCTTCATGGTAAAATGAGGAGGACGTTCCCAGATCATATTTTTATGTGGTTGATATTTGCATTTGAGCAGAAGTTTAAAGCATGGTGCAGATCAAACATTTTGAAATATTGAAGAGCCTTATGCATACAATGATGGACTGAGATGATTGAGTTGCTGAAGACTAATTCGTTTCTTGCTTTCCATATATTCCACACTATACAAGTTCCAAGATTTAACATAGTTCCATTATCTGGATATATCAACCAATTGTGAATAATTTGCATTAGTTGGATAACACTCTGAACTTCTATATAGATAGGACTTGAAGAAAACACTTATTTCGAGTACTGAAAATTGAAAAGAAGGTGCAATGCAGTTTTTTCTTCACTGTTACATAAGAGACACAAAATCTGCACTTGATTGTTGAACTTACGCAGATTACTATAGAAAGCCAACCCATCATGAATAATTTCACACATGAAACTATGGATTTTAGGTTGAGTTTTCATTAGTTGCCAGAACTTTTTCCATGGAAAACCTGAAACTGCAGATCCGAAAGCTATATTATCTGACAGAATCTTGTAACAAGATTTCGTTGAGAAATTTCCCGAAGGGGTTTTGAGCCAGGATAATTTATCTTTCACTTCCTCATCTTGAGGAATGTAGATACTAACTATAGCTTCAACTTATTATAAAGAGAAAATCTGTATCAAAAGTTCCATATTCCATTTTTTCTCATTTGAAACAAAAAGTTCTGAAACTAAAGAAACTTGAATTGTGGAATCATGTAATTTGTGAGATCTAAAGCCCGGTATACTAGGAACCTATGTATCCTTCCATATATGGATAGAGTCACCTAAGCCAACATACCAACAACAATTGTTATTTAGCAAATCTCTAACAGAAAGCATATTTTTCCATGTACTAGAGTTACCTGGTTTAGCTTGACAGTCCTAAAAAGAAGAATCCTAAAGATATTTGGCTGAATATAATTGCACGCAAACAACATCAGAGTTAGTTATAAATCTCCAGACTAACTTAGCCACTAAAGAAGAATTCATGAATTCCATGTTTCTAATTCCTAAAAACCCATCATCTTTGGATATTTCAATTTTATCCCATTTAATGAAGTGACACTTTCTTGTATGAACATCATGTCCCCACCAGAAATATCTCTGAGTTTGAGAGATTTTATGAAGTACACCTTTTTGAAGAATACAGTTACCCATAGTGTAATTAGGAATGACCCAACAATTCAAACTCTCAAATCTTTCCTAAGAAGTTCTAAACCAGATATTATGTTCTTGTCTGAAACAAAATTATCTGAAGCTTCTTCAAGTTTAATTGTCAATAAGTTTGGTTATAAAAATCATTGTGTGGTTCATGTTGTGGGTCGTAGTGGACGTTTGTGGGTATTGTGGCATAATAATATTGATGCAGAGATTATCTTTTTCTCAAAGAATCTGATACATCTTCAAGTTAATAAAATGGGTCGTATCCTAAATGGGACTTATTCTGCATATATGATCCTACTAACAGATCAAATAGAGATAATTTCTGGCAGAGTTTATCCATATTTTCTCAACATATGATAGGTCCTAAATGTTTTATAGGAGATTTAAATGCCTTGTGTTCAGTTAGAGAGAACTATAGGGGTGTTCAGTCCCTTAATAGCACAATTACTCAGTTCAACAACTTTATCCACGAAAAATCATCTTTTGGATTTTGGATTTTCAGGGCAACTTATACTTGTTGCAATAGTAGACAAGTTTAAAGTCTCATTAGACAAGATAGAGTTGTTGCCTCTCCTGACTGGTGTCTCATGTTCGAAAATTCTTGGGTTCTCCATATGCCAAGGATTTCAAGTGACCATTCTCCCATCCTTCTGAACACTCATGGAAATTGTCCTAAAAGCCTCCCTCTTACATATTTGAAACATTATGGTGCAATCATCCTGATTTTCTCAAGGTGGTTTTAGAAAGCTAGAATATTAACATTTCTGGTGATCTTACTTCTAAACTTGCTTCCCTGGGTACTTTTCTCAAAAGCTGGAGAAAAAAAAAAATCGGGTGTATCAAAACCAAATAAGAAATTATTAAAAATAAAATTGGTTCATGTTCAAGGTTTACCTCCCAATGTCGATCTTATTCGTAAAGAGAGAGAGATTTCTGCTAAGCTTAATGATTATATCATAATGGATGCCACTTACTGGGAACAGAGAATGAAAAAGATTTGGTTGAAACCTGGTGATAAAAACTCAAAACAATTTCATTTGTCAGTCCAACAAAGAAGTAGAAAAAAAATATTTCTTGCATTCAAAATTGTAATCAAGAATGGTTATTAAATCCTATTGATATTGTAGTGGAATTAATTTCTTACTTTCAAAATCTTTTTCAAGAAGATATCACTACTCAAACTCCAATGAATCTGCAACAACCTTCATTCTCTTTGGATAGTGTTTCTAATAATTCTATCTCGGTAATTCCTACAGGTGAAGACATTTGGAATGTGGTTAAAAAAATGAATTCTCTTGGTTCTCCGGTACCAGATGGATTTCCATTAGTTTTCTATAAGAAATGTTGGTCTATAGTGGGAGAAGAAACTATACATTTCATACAACAAATATTTGTTTCTGGGGAAATTCCAAGTAAGTTAAACCATACTCATATTAGTCTCATTCCTAAGGTCAAAAATCCTATTTCTGCCATGGAATTTAGACCCATTGCTCTTTGCAATGTCTTATATAAGTTTGTAGAAAAAATCATTGCTAATAGGCCTTTTATGGGTAGGTTCATCCTGGTCCTAAAATGCCTTTGTTAAAAATTGGCAAAATACTGATAATGTCATAATTGCAAAAGAATTATTTCATTCTATGCATAAATCTAGTTCATAATGGATATGTTGAAGGCCTATGATCGTGTCTCATGGTCTTTTTTGAGCTTTATGCTTAATCAATTGGGTATCTTTGATCATTCTCATAATTAATAATGAACCGTGTTATTACTTCCTCTTTTTCAATTATTTTGAATGATTTTCCTTATGGAGATTTTAAAAGTGGAACGGGCTTACATCAAAGTTGTCCCCTATCTCCTTCTTTATTCATCATTTGTTCTCAAGGATTATCTCTTCTCATGGAAAATTTTGAAAGCTTAAGTCTTTAAAGTGGCTACAAAATTAATTTTTGAAAACCTTCTATAAGCCATATGATGTTTGCAAACGATCTTTTTTTCTTTGGGAAGAATTCCGATGAGACTGTCAAGCAATTGAAGTGTATATTAGATAGTTATTCAGCTTTCTCGGGTCAGATTATTAACTACTCTAAATCTTCAATACAGTTTTACCATCGATTTCCATTCCTTCAATTTGGGAATCTTGCTTGATTGGCTGGGATTCCGTAGAATTCGTCCATTGTTACTATCCGGTGGTTTATTGTTTGCCCTGGATAGAAGTTGATGTAAGTTCTCATTGACAGACTTATTGGAAACTTGAGATGCTGAAGATTTCAATTTTTTTAAACAAATTTGAATAATTCAGAAAACTTGAAGAGTTTGAAAACTATTATACTGAAAATTTTCTGAAGTTGCTTCTTGATTGGATGAAGTTGATTTACCCTTATCCAAAACTGAATTCAACTGATGCAGAGACGAATTAAGATCAATTATGGATGAAGAATACCTTGCATCCTTTTGACTTGCATACGACAGTTTATAATTTGAATTATGAACCGTTAGATCTTGTTTATCTGGATAATATCCACAAAATGGTAATTGCCTATACAAGTTATCTTATTTACGGTTAGGATAGTCATCATGCGAAGTAGAACCAAAAGTCCTAACCGTATCTGATCTGGCTTGCTGACTCATCATCCCTGTAAACCATGTTGAGTATGATCTTCGATTACCTTGGAAATCTAAAACTTCATCTTCTTGATAATTTGATTCTTTGAATATTTTCATATCATTAGTAAACATTTTGACTGAAGCATCAATTGTTCGATTATATTTAGGAATGATAAGATCATATGCTTGTTGTTGTAATTCCGGAGGAAACTCTTGATGAATCTTATCCTTAAATTGACGAACTTTAGGACATAACTTCATCAAATGACCAAGAAGACCATAAAAATGACATAGGAAGTCTTTCATATCTTAATTCATCCGAAATTTTATTCTTATCAGACAAGGGAAATGAAATAGAATCTCTGAGAGATTGATTTATATCAACAGGGAAACATACTCTTGCAAATTTCCCTCAGTTCCTAGATTCTTGGATAGATATTATTCTGTGGAAACCCGCAAAAGAAATTAAACATTGAACAAATTTTATGTCAAGATAGTTAACAGAAAGACCATGAATCTGAACCCAAAATTCCACATTATCAAAGAGATACTCATGTGGTAGTTTGTTGGGAACACATCTTTCTAATGCCAATAAGCCATCTCTAATAACCCGTGGAGAAGACTCCATTATAAATTCCGAGTCCGAATAAGATTCAAACTTGATGAGAAAAGTATTAAATGTAAATTCAGAAACATAGGATTTTTGATTGAAGGGTCTCCATGTTTTATGTAGTAATTCAATGACACCATTAATTTGAAAAGTTCTAGGAGAAACTATCAAAAGTACTAAACAATTTTGGTAATCCCTTGAGAAGTTTGATAATGGTGTATCTATAAGTATCTCTTTTGAAGGAGTTTTTTGATTAATAAGACTTACAAATTGTTGAAACATATCCATATTAGAGTTTGAATGATAAATATTTGAATGGGTAGAATGAGACATCTTTAAAAAGGTTATCAGATTGAAATTTAAAATGCCAAAGGCTGTGAAAATGAAAGAATCTGAAAATTAAAGAATAACAGAAATCTTCGTAGAAGAAACGAAGAAATCTTAAGGATTCTTAACTAACAAAGATTAAAGGAATAGAATTAGATTAAAGAATTAGAAAATGAGATGAAATTCCGAACATCGCACATTCAAAAAAATCAACTTCCATAGATTGTCGATTACTGATTTAGGATTTGGACTCTAGAGTAAC
This sequence comes from Papaver californicum, assembly GCA_023531435.1. NCBI lineage: Eukaryota > Viridiplantae > Streptophyta > Magnoliopsida > Ranunculales > Papaveraceae > Papaver > Papaver californicum. Next base: position 27,272,930 of record JAJJMC010030977.1, on the reverse strand, counting down.
AATCTTAAGGCATATTGGTAGAAAAGGAATGAGAATAACAATAACATTGTTGCATAATTTAGGGTTTTTTTTTGTAGACTGTTATTTTTATCAAATTCTATTTAACTCTTAGTTTATTTTGAGTTATGTTAATAGGAGTAAAAGAATGGATTTGAGAAAGGGAATTCTTTTTTAACAAGTTCTGGTCAATGTCTAGTCGAAGTCGAAATATTGAAAATAATTTTTATTTTTTTGAAAATTCCGAATATATCCTTACAATCGTGTTTACTTTCTAACATGCATCCAAAAAACAACACGAAAGTTAATTAAATATAAGTCAAACTTTCACTCGATTGATTTTGTTAGTACGTATATTAATGTTGAGAATACGAAGAACCCTCGCCAGATAACAGGTTTTCTTTTCGTAATTTCTTAAACTCTTTATATACCCATTCAATAACAAAGCAACAATGCACGTGTGGATTAAACCTGCTTTCATTAATAAGGTCGGCCAATGCACCATTTTCAATCAAGAATTTGACTGTTTCCTTCCTTCTTAAGTTGTTCATATTTCCGCCCCTTTCTTCACGTTCATAATATTAGTTGGTCTAAGCTCACGATGAGAACTCACGAGGAAATGCAACAGTATCATGATTATAAGTTAATTACAACGTGACTTACCACCAAATTAAAAAATAGTCATGTATAGTTCAGCGTTAGTTTTTTCTCCCTATTGCTAGGATGAAGATAATAAAGCTATTAGGGTTTATAACAAAACGGGAGGGGTTTATTAGATTTTAAATTACTTTGGTCGTTAGGTAAAAAATAAGGATAGTATAGACAATACTCAGCCCCTCCTCTAAAGTTTTAATTCTTTCCCTCAAATCCATTCTTTTTTTCATATTAACAAGATTTTTTTTTTTTTCTGTAGTCTACATATAAAATACCTAAACTACAGAAATATCATATTAACATAAGGAACCCTACAAACAATTCAAAACGATTTTAACTATATAATCTACATCAAAATCATGGTAAACTTTCATCACAATCAAATAAAAGAGTTTCAAAAATAAATATGTATGATTGTTAGGAGCTTGAGACTCAGTCTGTTACTCAAAAAGCCATTCTATGTAGCATTAAAATCTATCAGACTTCATCAAAATAATAAATTCAACGAAAGAACTACTGTTATAATCCAAGATGAAAGATTGGTAATGGAGAAAAACCACGCCGAGAAAGTTGTTAAACCACGTCTGACATAAAAGGTTTATAGTTATTTTCTCAAAAACATGCTATAATTTTCTATGGTGCAATATGATAAAATGTATATTATCTTTACGCAAAGGGAATTATTTCTGTCAATAATTATTTTGTTGAACCGATCAAATGCAAAATACTAAACAATACTGTAAATAAAGAAAAACTACCAGCATAGCAATTTTCAAACATACAAACTTACTATTAAGAGACCAAAAGAGATAGAGAGCAAACACGCCATATATTTCAATCCCCTTCAAGCAAAACATAATGAAAAACTTGATATTTTATGTAGTTTGACAGAGACATAAGTATGAAAGCAAATTGTAGCTATGACTCACCAAAGCTAATGCCTAATATAGTTTTGTGACTCCAAATGAATATAACTATGGTTGATTTATTTGTTTCCTATCTCGATTAGGCCGCTATTATTCTTTGTATATATGTATTCACACTATGTATTGGTTATGCTATGACTCGGAACATGGGTTGTGAATTATATGTTAGTAGTTTGACACATACATAAGTGTTAAAGCAAATTGTAGCTTTTTTTCCGAGGTCCAATGAATTTGCACTGATTTTCAATTGTTAGTGTAATTAATGCTGCTATTTAATTATATTTATAGAGTTACATTGTTTTACTTATGGAACAAATACGTCGAAAAAGAAATCTATGGACAACCGTATGATTCAATAAAGTCGTACAGATAGAATGAAATTGCTTGAGAGAGAGAAAAAATAATTCTTAATTATTATTTTAATAATTTGAGATATTTTATTTTAATATTAAAATTAACTATTTATATTGGCTTCAGTTTGACCAGAAATCATAGCTTAAGATGCAAATAAAATAAATAAACCTTTTGTTTACAATTCCATGCTAAATGGTAAGAGTTTTTTATCATATGTAATAAGAAAAGTGGTGATGGTTCTTTGTCATTTAATTTATGCTACAAATGTGTATTATTGTATTGTTATTAAACCAAAAAGACGATGACATGAAACAAGCTGAAGCTGGAAATTCTGACTCGGGCGAAAAATTCCTATGTATAAGTTAGTTTATTTTGATGATATTTATTCAAAACTAAACATATAATTTGCTTCTCATACTTATGACTGTGGTAAAATTCTTAATTGTATCAGCGATGGACTTGACAAAACATAATATTAAAGGTCCAACAGCAGTATGTCCTTATTGTCAAGCACAAAAAACCCAAAAACTATTCCATCTAAAAAAACCCGGTACGTAACACGGGCACAAATCTAGTTTCCGTTAAAGAAATAACTCCAAACTCACCTAGCATACCTGGGAATCACGAGTGTTATAGTATCTTTCTTTACTTTAATTTATTGTTGATTTGTACATATTTATATTTGGAATAAAAAAACTGGATGCTTCTTTGATAGAACAATAAAATCTTTCTAATATTTTTCTTGATCGAAAGAAATGGAGAGGCATTTTATTGCAACATCGCACTTCTTCCTAATAAAAAAAATAGAGTTGAAAAGAAACCCAAGAAAGGGAAAGGATTGTTAAAGATTAGATTTGTAAGTGTACCAAATGAGTTTGTGTTGTTACTCACAGGTGTTAGTTATAGTTTACGTTAGCAACCTGTTGTTTGGGTTAACGGTTAGTCTGGGTTGTAATAGTTTAAATAGACTGAACCAAATCCTCTCTGTAACTAAGAATCAAATCAATTGAATGAAATACAAATCTGAGAGAATATCCAGCGATATTAACTCTCTTGACATGGTATCGGATACCTAATCTTCTTTCACCAAAACCTTCAAATCATTCTTCAAAGGCAGATAAACATATATCTTTAACTTTTAAACCTCCTTCCAAATTATCAACAACAAATTATTCACTATGTAAATCTCAAATAGTTCATTTACTTCGTAACTACAACCTTTTTCGATTTGTTGATGGTTCTTTTCAATGTCCAATCAAATTTTATAGATGCAATTCTCCTGTTGGTTCTGCAGTATTAACTGATCCAGATTATATTGATGATGATGTTGAAAGTGAATTTGTTAAGAATCTGACCTATTCCTACTGAACTAATCAAGATCTGGCTATCTTATCCTGGTTATTCACTTCTTGTACTGAAGAAATACACTCATAGGTGCTTGATTGTACATTTTCTCATGAAGTTTGGACTCGATTAGAGCATAATTACAATGCTACAACAAAGTCAAGGCTTATGCAATTGAAGACAAATTTGATAAATTTGAAGAAGAATTCAGATTCTATGTTGGTGTACTTCAACAGAGCCAAATCAGTTTCACATCAATTAGTGCAAATTGATCGAGCTGTTTCTGATGAGGATCTTGTGTTCCAAATGTTACAAGGCTTGCCTTCTGAATTCAATACTTTCAAGACTTTTATCGCTACTCAACAGTTGAAGAATGAAAATCTCATTACATCTGTTGAACTGTTGGGATTGTTATTATCTGAAAATGCAAGAGTCACTGCTGAGTCAAAAGTTGATCTCACCACTGCTTCTGTAAATTGATAGACACATTTTAGTGTCTAATTTGCACCTTAATTTCTAGTGAGTTAGTATTCGATTTTGCGTTTATTACGTGTTTTTATGCTTTTGTAGGTACATTAGAAGAATAAAGATTTGTGGAAAGATTGGCTCAAAAAGTGATAAAGGCACCCAAGGACAAGTGTTATTGGCACCCCATAAATGGATATTGGCACCCTTGGATCGGGCTGAGTTGGATCGGGCCAACTCAGCAGGTCAACTCGGCTGGATCGGGCCAACTAATCGGGAACACGGGAGAAGCTGCTGTGTACGATTCTCGCGTAATTTTTGTGTTGTTTTCTGCTCCAAAGTGTCCCACAAGATAGAAGAGATTGATACAAGACCCACACAACCAATTTTACGAGTTTCCCGAAGTGTATCCGGCCGGAAAAAGGACTCCATGTTTGATTCGGATTTGGGAAGATTTTGGAGAGTTTTGGAGAGTTATATTAGGTTTAGAACTCTCCCTAGGGTTTGTAAAGCCTATATATATGAAGAAAAGCCAAGAGAAATCATCACGCAGCCCTAGAGATCAATTCAGAGAAATTCCGGCAACTTCCGGTCATCGCCGGTCACTGTTGCTGCACCGCCGGTGCTGTTCTTCATCTACCACCGCCTGAGAAGACAACACAGCAACGTCCACAAGTGTTTCTGATTCAAACTGCTCCTGTTGCCTTAGCTTTTAAACCTTTGTTGCT
>JAJJMC010030977.1:27216069-27268452 GCA_023531435.1 Papaver californicum | reverse complement strand
TAAGTCTATTTTTAATTAATTATTTACAATTCTTTACTTGTTAAAATTGCATAGTTTCGAAATAGAAAAACGGTTTTCATTCAGTAGTGGTGTTTTTATTTGATGGGTCATGCTGGGTTGACAACCTCTGATGTCCCATGCTTGTGATTTACCTCTACTTGTTTGCATAAAAACCTATTTTGGCAATATTTGAGCTTAATTTATTTAAAAGAATTGCATGATTAATCACATAAATTGTTAGAAATAACTGAATCTTGATTCCTAGTTTTCTCCATATTTTCTAAAAATCATATCTAGTTTATTTTCCTGATTTTTATTTAATTAGATTAAGTCCATTATTTTCTAAAATCATTACCTTCACAAGTTCGAGAATCGAACACTTTATTTTTAAAACTACATCATAAATGTGTCTCACCAAAAACAACAATCATCCTATATACATCAAATTGATTCACAATCTGGCTCATATCCTCAATTTTCAGGTTCATCTCAATCTTATCCTTCCAATTAACCATCGTGGAATTCTTATCTAGTTAGAGGAACTTTTGGTAGACATACTGGTTCTCGAGGTTCTAGATTTGCTTCAAATCTCAGAGGTGGATTTAGAGGAGGTCGACTTGATAGTAGAGGAAGATTTGGTAAATCTAACCGTGGAAGCAATTATACTTCTCCTTCTGTCAAATACAACTTCTATAATGCCAGATATGCAGAAAACCAGGTCACTCTGCTGCTGAATGCAGATATAGATATGCTTCAAATGATAACTACATCAGATGCTTATACTGATGATCTTGATGAATTCTGGTATCCAGAACCTGAAGCCTTTGTCGTGTACAATGACAACTCTACTTATCATCAATCTAGTTGGATACCTGACTCACGATAAATTCATCACATTACTTCTGACTTTTCCAACTTTAATCTTCATTCTGAATACTAGGGAGGTGATCAAGTGCGTGTAGGCAATGGTTCAGGTTTGCATACAACTCACATTGGCTCTTCTAAATTTCACAATGATATAACCAAATTCACTCTTAGTAATGTACTCCATGTACCATCCATTACTAAGAATCTTATTTCTGTTCAGCAATTTACCAAGGAGAATAATTGTTTTTTTGAATTTTACCATGAAATTTTTTTTATAAAGGTTTTGGTCACTGGAAAAATCCTTCTCCATGGTCCTTTTAAAGATCACCTCTATCACATGGAGTTCACCACTGCTCAGCTCAAACAAGCTCTCACATCATCCACCTCAACTATAACCAGCTGGCACAATAAGCTAGGTCATCATGCCTATACTACATTAAAGCATGTTTTGTCTTCTATTGATGTTGTCATAGATGATCATTTATCTACCCCTATATGTTCTGCTTGTCAATTAGCTAAAGAGTCATACTTTACCATTTCCATCAAGTTCTCAAACTATTGTGTCAGTTCCTCTGGATTTAATCCACATAGATGTTTGGTTTCTTCTTTGTGTTCAATAAATGGTTTCAAGTATTATATCTCTTTTATTGACTCTTTTAGTAGATTTACATGGTTGTATCCTTTGGCTTATAAGTCTGAAATTTTGCCTACATTCAATAAGTTCAAACTCCATGTTGAAAATCTACTCAATAGAAAGATCAAAGTTTTTTAATCTGACTGGGGAGGTGAATATATGAATGTTTCATCATATTTATATGCATGTGGAATAGGACATAGAGTATCTTGTCCTCATGCACATTCTAAAAATAAAACTGCTGAAAGGAAATACAGATACATAGTAGAAACTGGATTAGCTCTTCTTTCTCATGCTTATTTACCATTGTCTTATTGGTCTTATGCCTTTGAAATTGCAAAATTTCTCATTAACAGACTTCCAACACCAATATTGCATCATATTTCACCTCTTGAATGGTTGTTTAATCTCAAACCAGACTACAAGTCCCTCAAAACCTTTGGTTGTGCTTGCCATCCATGTCTAAAAAACTTTAATGCTCATAAACTAGAGCCAAGATCTGTCAATTGTGTTTTTCTAGGCTATGAAAAATGCCCAAAAGATATAGATGTCTGACTCTTACAACCAACAAAATCATTATTTATAGGGATGTAAGGTTTGATGAATTGGATTTTCCTTATGCATCACTATTTAAGTCAGTCGAGTAAGATAATACTTCTTTGACTCCAATGTCACTGTTACTATCTCCTTCTACTGCTGTGCCAAATGAAGTGGATATTCCCTTATCTGATGTTAATGTATTTCTATTTTTACCTTCCTCAACATATGCCTCCACTACACCATCTTTACTAATCATAAATGCACATTCTTTGACCACTAGAGGAAAAAGGGGAATTACTAAACCAAAAGTCTTTGCTTCAGAAGTTTAATCTGTATGTGAGGATATTACAATACCCACTTATTATTCAGAGGCCTGCAAGGATCCTAGGTGGAGAGCTGTAATGGATGAGGAAATAAATGCTTTATTGCAAAATGGGACTTGGACATTAGTCTTGGTAAGTTCAAATGTGAATGTTATAGGCTGTAAATGGATATTTACAGTTAAAAGGAAGGTTGATGGCTCAGTTGAAAGGTATAAAGCTAGGCTAGTAGCCAAGGGATTTAATTAAGTTGAAGGAATAGATTACCAGGAAACATTCAGTCCAGTTGTAAAGCCCACAACAATGCGCATGATTCTCTCTATTTCTCTTTCTAATGGATGGCAAGTAAGACAATTAGATGTCAAAAATGCTTTTTTACATGGATATCTAATTGAAGATGTGTTCATGGTTCAACCACCTGGCTATGTTGATAAGATTTTACTTAATCATGTATATTAGTTACAAAGGTCATTGTATGGCTTGAAGCAGGCTCCAAGGGCATGGTTTGATAGACTTAGTCAGTTTCTGACAAAGTATGTTTTTCAATCCTCAAAAAATGATATATCTCTATTCTTTAAAGTTGATTCTTATGTAGCTCTTTATGTCCTGATCTATGTAGATGATATCTTAGTGACTGGAAGTGCTACTTTAGCTGTTCCTCAACTTATTGCTGGTTTGGGAAGAGAATTTGCAATATAGGATTTAGGTGAATTGCACTTCTTCTTGGGCATTCAGGCTACACATCATTCTGCAGGAATTCTTGTATCTCAGCAACAATATATATCCAATTTGTTGTTAAAGACCAGATAAATCTGGCAAAGTCTTGTACTAATCCTTTTGCTAATTCTACTTCTGATGAAGAGTCACCACTTTTTGATGATCAAGTTCTCTACAGAAGTACTGTTGGTGCACTTCAATATGTTACAATCACTAGGCCTGATGTTACTTTTGTTGTCAACAAGGCATGTAAGTACGTGCGTTCTCCATCAGAGACTCATTGGTCTGCAGTGAAGAATTTTAAGATATCTCAATGGTATTCTCTCTCTCTTGGTTTACTGTTCAAAAGATCGATTTCTTTACAGATACAAGCTTACTCTGATGCAGATTGGGCTGGTGATAGAGCTGATAGGAGATCAACCAGTGGAATGGCTATCTTCATGGGTCCCAATTTGATTTCTTGGTGCTCCAAGAAGCAGAAAACTGTTTCTAGATCCAGCACAGAGGCTGAGTATCGTGCATTGGTGCAGTCACTACTTTTAGAAATCCAATTTACTTCTCCTCAAGCTCTAGTGTTGTGGTGTGATAACATGGGTGCAACTTATCTCACAACAAGTCCAATTTTTCATAATCGCATGAAACATATTGAAATTGCTTTCTATTTTGTTCGTGAATTGGTGGCAACTAAGTCTTTAGAAGTGCGGTTTTTATCAACATAGGAGCAAGTTGATGATGTCTTCAAAAAAGGTTTATCCACCGCAAGGTTCACCTTCCTCAAATCCAAGCTCAGTGTCTTGGCTTCTCTATAGCTACTGGACTTGCGGGTGGATGTTAGAGATTAGATTTGTAAGTGTGCCAAATGAGTGTATGTTATTACTCACAGGTGTTAGTTATATTTTATATTAGCAACCGATTGTACGGGTTAACGGTTAGTCTGGGTTGTAATAGTTTAAATAGACTGAACCAAATCCTCTCTGTAACTAAGAATCAAATCAATCGAATGAAATACAAATCTGAGAAAATATCCAACGGCATTAACTCTGTTGACAAGGATAATCTCCGGCGTGTTACTCCAAAGATCCATCACCATGTAGTTGCGCTTTTATGTCGAATATATCATGAACTGAAATAGCTGCTTTTACCAGGTAGGGTGGTAGGCATGTCAAGGCTTGGACACCTACCCACGACCCATTATTAGCTCCCCATCTCCTTTTTTACTGTTGGTACACTTGACTCCTTGTATCCACCTTAGGCGCATGATTCCATCCCTGTTCTTAAAATTTAGTATGGACTATGGACAAAAATAAACTAGACAACTTTTTGGGCACTAAAAAGTCTTATACTTTTATACTGATCAGACCACAAAACTTTGCAACACCCATCAATCCCGTTCCACCTCAAGAAGCAACAAAACAAAAAGAAAAGAATGAACAAAATAAATCCCACTCACTCGCACAATAAGAGGATGGGACATGGAATATCTCTAGTTTCTTCTCATTCTCTTTTTTAAATGCAGAAATATGCTAGGCCTTTCTGTTTTATAACGAATGAGTGCTCCAACCACATCTATTATTTGTGTTTTACTTATAAATGATTGTAGCTTTTTTAGGTTATCTTAACTATAAAAAATGGTTTGCCTATCTAACTAACGAATAATAAAAAGTTTGATGTTGCAGCTTTCGAATAGATATCCATTTTCTGAGACCGAAAGATACTTGATTTTCTGTGGCTTGGTGGTGGTCTGGTCTCCTTTAGTTAGCCGTTTTATGTCAATTACCTCTTGGAAACTCCACATGGATGCCATTACACATAAAATCATAAGATGCTTTGATAGGGTTAGAGTTTTTTTACAAATTTGCTTGGTAATAGCAATATATTATGTTTACTGTACGATTGAAACGCTCATTTTCAGTGTACCATATACGAATACGGTAGTGAATTTTATTGAGGATATTTTAATCTTTACTGATCTAATAAAAGTTCAGACACTGGTATTTGAAATACTCTCGGAATTGCCAAACAGCTTGGAAAATAACTAGCTGACGGAATCATACTTTTCTCGCCAAAAAGTATTCTGTCGCTAATTCTCTGTTAAGCAAATCTACTAAATCTTTCAGTGAAGTAGTGAACAGCCCACTGAAGACTTCATCTGTTCAACTGTTATCAAAGAATTTCTTATTTTTTTCATGTACTTCTTTAAGAAAAAAAATAGCTAAAACACCGTATAATTAGCATATCAAAGAGGATTTAACTGAGAAATAAAAAAGGTTCCACCGAGGATTGAATTCGGGTTACCAGATTCGGAATCTGATGTCCTAACAGCTAGACCATGGAACCATTTGTTGTTCATTAATTTTTGGGATAATTATAGAAATACCCTAATTTTGGGGAGTCATTATACACTTCTGTCCCGGGTTTTCAGAATTAATAAAAATGCCCCATTCCGTTAATTTTTCCGTTAACTTTGAGCGTGTGAGTTCGCATGTGCGAAAAATGACCAAAATACCCTATATAATTAGGACTTATAATATTTTTTTAAAATACATTTTTTTATACTTTTATAATATTTTTTTTTATACATTTATAATATTTTTTTTTATAAAAGTACAAAAAAATTTATAAATGTACAAAAAAATATATTATAAATGTATAAAAAAAATATTATTAAAGTATAAAAAATATATTTTTCAAAAAATATTATAAGTACTAATTATATAGGGGTATTTTGGTCATTTTTCACACATGCGAACTCGCACGCTCAAAGTTAACGGAAAAATTAACGAAATACGATATTTCTATTAATTCTGAAAACCCGGGACAGAAGTATATAATGACCCCCCAAAATTAGGGCATTTCTATAATTATCCTCTAATTTTTCAATAAGTTATCACATCTTTTAAAATTATAAAGCGATCAAAGCATACAAAATCGTGCCCACTGATCATCAAGATGTTTCATATCTCTCATCAAATCCATTAACGTTAAAACTTAATTCCCGGGATGTTTCTTTAAGTATAAGGCAAGTGTAGGGTGGAAAATGTGAGCTAGCTAAAGATAGGGAGTTATTGCGACTACCACCACCACTAGTCTACTAGTTGTGATGAGTGATGTGGTGGTTTTATCCTCGTGTCCTAGCCGTTACCTTATCTTCTACAACTCATTTTATTCTCAAACTTGCAAACGACGTCGTCAACGAGTTATCCAATCCCTATCCAACTTCCAAAAACGAGTAAGGGTAATATTAACATATAACAAAAGTTGATGCAGGAACAGTTGGTGTGGAGGACCGGACATTAGCATTTCGGCCTTTCGCAGACCGAAAATGACTCGCAGAAATGGCGCACTTAGTTGAGGAACAGGTAACACGTTGAATTTTGTTTGTTTAGTTGTCTTCCTCTAGGGCCCACTTTTGGCAGTTGGTTTGTTAAATATGGTTATCAGTTGGAGCTGGAAAATACGTCTATCTATAGTATAAAAACAGGGGAACGTTACAGTATAATCATAACATGGAAGAACAGAAAAAGTAAAAGTCTTATTCATTATAGATAAATTACATATTACATAAGCTTAAGTCTCTATATATATATAGGCTATAAGGTTAATTCTGGTTATATCTATATATGCCGCATATATATGGGTTCAAGATCCTACAACATTCTCCTTATGCGGTCCAGTATTAGTGATTTATATGTAGTATTTCACATATAGTGATTTGAACATAGTTCTTTAAATATAGTTCTTCACATGTAGTTTCCTCCTTTATGACCATTGTGTCTAAGTTAATTGCCTCATTAAAACCTCATCAGGAAAACCTAGAGGGACAAAACCTGAACTAAGGAAAGAGAGTACAGTATTAAGAAACTTAGGACATAGTTGGATTCACATATGTTGCCTCGTTAAAACCTTGACAAGGAAAAAACCTAGTGGGATAAAATCTTGACAAAGGGAAAAGAGTACAACACAATAGTCCAGAAGTATGCCTTTGTCGAATACTCATACATAGTATACTTTCTACGTCTTGTGGGTGATTGGTGAAAACTCAGTATTGATGTGTAATAGTAATATCACTACTACTAGTTGAATTGTGCTGAAAACTGTTGTGATACTTCTTGCTTTGTTGTGCTGATTCTGAAAGTGGTTTCGCATAACAAACTATTGTGTTTCATTTCTTTGATTCTGATATTGTTCAGTAATATCAATGTGATCTGCAGGTCTTTAACATTCGGCATGTACCTAGAGTAGATGTTTTTGTCTCACTAAAAACCTTGTCGAGTAACAAAAACCCTGTGTGAAAAGTTAATCTCGATCGAAGGAAAAAAGATCACAACATAGCCTCACATTTCGAAGAAAATATGTCAAAATCATATCCTTGGATCCTCCCCCTGATGTTGGCATCCCCCCCTGATTCCATTCAGAGGAGTTTCCAGACAGTTCCTTTAGTCATGTACTTTCCGAAAGTGAATAAAGGTAATAACTTATTAAATAAGTCAGTCATGTCTCCCCATGATTACTTTTGTAGGAGAAAATTTTATGTCTTTGCATGGATAAAGCAAAATCCTGTCAGTGGTTCATTTTAAGTATATAGTTACTTACATTATATCATTCAAAAGGCGCTGCGTCAGCGCTTAGCTGTATCTAGCTAACAAGTTCACTGAGGATGAAATATTTGGTCGAGTACACTATGTTAAGTACAACAATGCGTCTATTGAACTTAGATAGGGGAATTTCATCTCCCAACACATCTTCGTCATCTTCCTTTAAACGAAATGTTCATTTACTTACATTTGAGCCTCAACTAATCATGGGAGTGCTACCAGGATTTATGACCTTGTTAAATTGCATAACAACTTTCGACATATGCAAACTGGTGGAGTAATATACCACAATCTCGGTGTTCGATCGAGTTTTCCCAGATTTTTTATCTCAAATTCGGATTGCAAGCAGCTTGTGAAATCTCTTATTTCATCAAGAGTACATATAATGTCCATATCATTGACATAAATAACTACAATTCCAAATTATGAACTCCTCTTTGTGAGTATGCATGGAGCAATACCTTACTTGTATATCCCTTCCCAATCGAATAGTCACTTAGACGGGTATAACAAATCCGCCAGATTATTACAATCCATACGTGAGCATTCAAATCTAACTGCAAACACACTTTGTGGTTTACAATCATTTGATTTTGGCGACAAAAGGTTATCAGACCCTTTTGTGAATATCTTATCCCTTAATCCTTATAGAGATATGCATTAACCACGCACAAATGCTGCATTTTAATTCCTTTTGAAACTACCAAGCTAAACAAGTAGCAGAACATTATAACGTTCATTACAATAAAGTAAACAATTCCAGGGCTTTGTGAGAAACCTCGTGCTACAAGGGGAATCTTTATATAAGACTTCATTCTTTTCACTGCGCTTTGTGAAAAATAATCATGTATGTCCCACATGATTTACACTTGGTTGGTTAGTACTACCACACCAAATACCTGTATATTTGTCAAATAACTAACTTCTACCTGGATTGTGTAGGCCAAATATGCTCTGGTTGATATTAAGTAAAAATGATCATGGTTCAATCTCATCGTGCTTTATATATTTGAGCAATTGTATATGAAAATAATAATCATCGATATGCTCGTATGATCTTTCCATTGACTCGTGCGTGTTCTCATAATCCTTTAGGATTTCATTGTTCTCTGGAATAATTAAACTTCAATGTGTCCTCCAGTTTGATTCCTGGACATAATCAGAGACATTTCAATGAGATGATTTTATTGATGATAAAAATTAGGTTGTGCCTTACTCACTACTTCCTTTCTAGGTGAGTATTGATCGAACCTGGTGGTCTCTCCATCTTCCTTTATAGAGCCACGACCTCAACTACATTTCCACCAAATATAGTTACAACACCTTAGTATATGGTGTAAATCTTACTTAGGATTTCTAACCTAGCAGACATATTTGCAGCTGGTATGTGTGATCTTGTCACTTTACATATATCAGTACACTTTCTGAAAATCAATTATTCTTTTCACTTCATATTTACATTTTTGGAGTACAAGAATCAATATGAGACAGAGTGGGAACACACTACAACAATTATTGTTGTTCTCTTAGGAAATCCTTTTTCTTATCTCCCCCGAGCGATAGGAAGATTGTCTCATCAAAGTGACGATCCACAAATCTAGCGGTTAGGAGATCACATGCGAAAGGTTTCAAGATGCGGAAAATTGTTGGAAATCCATATCCAACATTACTACTTAATCGTTTTAATGACCCATTATAGTATGATGTGGGGTCATAATGGCACATATATAGCACAACCAAAAATACGTAAGAATACAAATGTCAGGCTTATATCCAGTTACCAACTGGTACGCATAAATAGTTGACTAATTACGGGTTCTAAAACAAATAAGTGAAGATGCTTATAATATTGCATATCCCACAAACATTTATAGAAAGGTTGGTTGATCATTTCAGAAAAGTGGTAAAAATAGTTCGTTCACTGAGACTTGTGAAGATTCATTTTAGACCTAATTTTAATTTAAACTAGAGAATAAGTAAAAGATTTTAATAATATTGGGAAGAACTGGAACTCAGGATTCCACCAAATCACTTCTAAATGGTTTCTACAATGATTCTTTAATAATTATAGCTCTTTTATTGACTCTATTTATTTGCCAAAAATAGATTTCTAAAACATTAAATGTAAATCATAAGCATGGCGCATCAAAAGCTCTTAAGTCCCAGCATACACCATCAAACAAAATTACAACTAATTAAGATAAATCATAAATCAATTAAAAATCAATGCAAAAGTCATTAAGAATCAAAAATAGTTATCATTCATTCATGAAATATGGCTTCCTCCATTGTCCCAGTGGTTGGGTTTAGCTCATCATGCTCAAAACACCCTCAAAAGATTGAAACATGCTCAAAAGTGCTTGAGAAAAAGAAAAAAAGCTAAAAATAATAAAACAGGAAATCTGCAACGTTTATAAGCGTTACAGATTAACTGTTACAGTTCAAGTTCAAGATAAACGTTGCAGACTGAAGATAAACGTTGCAAAGTGGATAAAGGAACCGTGACAGAGTGATTGAAGAAACTGTCGCCTTATCTTCTGTTCTTCGTGTTCTTCACCAGCAGCAACAGAGAACTTTCCTGGATTGATTTTCTTTGCTCTGTTTAGCTTCCTGATCTCGACCAACCTTCCTCACCTCTTTTGTGACTCAAACAACCTTTTTTCTACACCACAGGAGTAAGAAATCTCTAAGAGAAATCTTCCCTGGAATTTCCGGCCAAGACTCTCCCCCTTCTTTGTGTTCGATCTTTTATGCTTATGTAGGTGTAGGAAACCTATTTATTTACTTCCACTTCTTCTTTATCGATAAGGAGACAGTTTCTAATCCAAATTCAACTCCAAAACTGCCTCAAAATTGTGTTTAATCCAAATCAGGGAGTGAGACTTTTTCCGGCTGCAGATGGGTTTTCCACCTTGATTTACGGCCTGAAATTACTTATACTGACATGTTTTGATATGTCTTGCTTGTTTCTCCAATTTGGTAACTCAAAAACACCTTCAAGTCCCTTAAAAATCGTTTCTCAAACAACTCAGCTCTTTCACGTGTAATAGAATTGGTTTCCCGCCTTTTCCGGATTTGAACCAAAGAGGAGAGGTGCCCCTATCCAAAACACATGTGCATTTATCAGAACCCCTGGGTGCCTTTAATAATTTTTCTCGGGTGCTTTTATCACCTTTTGGGCCGATTTTTTCCAAAAATATTTATTTTCTAAAAATACATACAAACACATAAAATAAAACAATAAATACCAAATTGAGTACTAACAAAATAGATAATTATAGACAATTCAGACATAAAAATGTGTCTATCATTGGTACGCATAACTTATGCCTTAGACACCATCTATAACCTTTGGTAGTAGCCTCTGCGAGAACATTTGGTATAGGATGCTCTACACTGATTCTATTAAACAAGCAATAATCATCAAGTTCTTTTGATGTAAACTCTCTAGCATTAACAAGGGTGGTGTGCCCTTATATTGTGTAAAATGTGCTAGGATTATTTCAAAAACGTATCATTTCTTGTGAAAAATAACTAAATTAACACTTTGGATCATCCATCAGATCCATAAACCACTTGAATGGTTCACATTCTGCATGGATATTTTCATAAATATCATTGTTTCTTTTGAAGGAATAGGTTGTTTACCATTTGTATCTTAGGATGTTTTCAATCCTATTTACTAAAGAAAGACTTTATAAAATGAGTGGCATGCTTTATTACTTTAAAAGCATAATGGGAGGGGAGGTGGTGTTTCTAGTACTTTAGAAAGCATTGATTGTGAGAGATGCCGTCATTTTGTATTCTTTTAATCTTTGTAATTCATATTTTCTTGTTCACTAAAATAAAGGGATGTCTATTTGAGTTCTTTCAAAACATAACATCATGTCACAACCAAAGTATCTTTATGGTTATGTAAAATATCTGAACGAGTCAATCCCCAACATCACATTGTCGATATAGATTCAATTTTCCAAGTATGAGTGATTTACAGTTCACTCACTAGTGGAAAATGGGTTTTTAACCACTTTCTATGCTTCACTAAAACCACTGCTACTGGGATGTAGTTAAGTATAGTGTTGTGACCCACAATGGTTTTATTGGAAAAAAAAACAGAAAAGTTAAATCTGTTTCTATCACAGTGGTTTTATAGAGGGGTATTTTTATAATAATGATTAACTCTCTAATAGCTTCTAATTAGAGTTGTAAAACCGACGTGAGAGAAAGGTTTTTTATCGATCCAGATTTCAGATCTATCTCGACGGTACCTCTTTCTCTCATTCATTCCAATCACACTTGTTTTCCCTCATATGTTTCTTCTCTTCCTCTTTTCTTTCTCCAGAAAGCCTTAATCAGAAAACCCTTCTTTCCCTGTCAATAGCTATGTCGAGACCAAATCTGTGATATCTTTCATCATCTTCCTTAATATGGTACTGATGTGATTGTAGAAATATAGTAGAAAGATTCGTTACTCAGACTTGTTGAAATTGATTTTAGACCTAGTTTGTAATATTAAAAATATAAAACTCAAACGAAGATGATATCAAGATTATATGAAAGAGTTGAGACAAAGGGTTCCACCATTAACCAATTTATGTGATTCAGTTAAAAACAAGATTCATGCAATTCTTACGTTCAAAGTGATTCTAAAATATTGTATGTAGTAGATTTCTAAAATAATAGATATAAATTGCAAGCATGAAGCATTGAAAATCCCTAGACCAAGCATGCACCATCAAGAAAAAACACAACTATTTAATAAAAATCACTATTCAAATTTTTGTTCAATGCAAATATCCATAAAAAAGAATTGCAGAAATTAATTAAATATATATTACCACATAATTATTGGAAAAATGGCTTCCTCCATTGTCCCAGTGATGGGGTTTAGGTTTATCTCCTCATACTCACAACACTCTCAAAATATGAATACATTGCTCAAAAAAATGCTTGAGAAGTATAAAAGAATCAAAAATAATTAACACAATGAATTTGAGACGTTTGTAAACGTTACAAAGAACAATAAACATCAACATATATAAGTGTTTCTTTTCTGTTGTTCAAAGGAATAGAAAAGTTCACAGATGTTTTAACGATGTTGTTCTTCATTTTTACTACAAATTTCTTCTTCTTCTTCACTAGCAGCAGTTTTCTTTTTTTGTGAGATTTTTTTTTTCTCTTTTCTCGGCCCTGTGGCCTCCCCAATCACTCGATAACCACCTCTAGGCTCTCCCAACCTCTCTATTTATACAATAACACCTATATAACTCCTAAGATCTTCTCAAATCTTTTCCTTTTAACAAGAATCTTCTCGTCAATATTTTCTTTCACTCTCGGTGATTTTTTTCTTCTCTTTTTAACAGAATCGTCGAGATTTTGTTTCTTCTCTTTGTCTTCTGAGTTGTCCAAACAATAGAAAGGAATAAAAATCATGCGAGAATAAGCAAGAAAAATCCCAAGTTTCCGGATTTATCTTTTTCTTTCTATTTTTGCGAGAATATTAGTTTGATACGAACTCTGTTTTGATTTCCAAGTCTTTAAACCGTGTACAACTTCCTATTAATTCAGGTAAGAATATATTGTCGTCTTAATGCCTAAAAGTTCTCATTAAATATTCTTTTTCATATCTCGCAAATGAGAGTTATGACTTCCCGCCATTTTTCTTCTTTGAAGTTTAAAGGAAAGTGGGTGCCTTTATCAAATATTCGGGGTGCCTTTATCATTTTTTCGAGCCAATTTTCCCAAAAGTATTTACTTCCAAAAAATACCTACAAACACATAATATAACACAATTAATACACAATCGAGCACTATCAATATAAAGAATTGAGACAAATCAGACTCAAAAATGTGTCTATCAAGTACTAAAAACCTCTGATGTTGCATCTGCTTGGTTTGGATTTAGAAAAATTTCAACTTTTTCTCCTGGTCATAATCTTAATTGGGTTACACCAGATTAGTATTGTCTATTTTCCTATCAATGCCAGCTTGATGGAAACAAGGGAATCTAGATCCATAACCTTCACTTTCTTTATTTGTTCTACACTCTTTCATGAGATCTTTATTGATTTTTTTTATCGAATAATTTTGGGGGTTTGTTTAAGTGGTGTAAATAAGACGGTTTCTGTGAGTAGTGGTGGAAAAGATCAGATTCATGTTTTCTAAAGAGGACAAGAAGAAGAACAAGTGAGTTTTGGTGGTTGTGGTGATGATAGAGGTGGTGGCGATAATGATGTAGCAGTTAGTAGAAGAAGTTGAGATTTCTGGTTATGTTCTATAGATGTTCATCAAGTTAAATTAAAAACCCTAATTTTTATTTTATTTTTTATTTGTTTGATTTCAGTTTTTTTAGATCTATGACCAAATGGTGCAATTTTATTTAAGGTTATAAAAGGTCATCATGATTTCTTTGTAGGTTATATTGATAAGGATTTCAATGTTAGATATTTTTGTGTTGTTTCTATAAATCTTAAAACCCTGTTATGCAATTAATGATTATTTTCAGGGTTCTGTAATTTATTGTTCGATATTGTGTTTAAATGCAAATACAAAGATTAAAAGTCTGATTCTGAATTTGTGTTTGTTGTTCAATTCTTCTAGTTTTTAAATTTTGTTAAATTCATGTAGGCTGTAGGAGCCCTTGGAAGGGCGTCATATGCTCTTATTCGTGTACCAACAGAGGTAGTTGAAATTCGTAAAGACTGTTTCATAGGTCTATGTGTGGTATGTATACCTTATTTTCCTTTAAATTTGGTATTTAGTTTAACCTTAATGTTATACTATCATAGTTTATGTGGGTTTGACAATGTTAAATTGGGTTGCAACTCTTTCTAATCAAGATATTTTCCATTTGATGTTATGCAATTTTGCATCTATGAGAAGATTCAAATAAGTTAAAAGCTTGTTGTAAGCATCTTCCGCTAGTGTTGTACTTTTGTAAATTTTTACATGCCAAATGCTTCAAATAGTAGAATGTTTGGTACTTAAATTGACGACTTGGCAATTCTTTAGATTTTTTTTTCATCAAAAATATCTCAACGTTATTCATTTCTTACTTTCTTGTGCGTACAAGAACAAATACTCGTACACCAAAGCCTGTTTTAAGAGATGATATTTATAAAGTGTCTTTATCTATATGATGTATGTTGAGAATTTCAATTGTAGCAAACCCAAATGGTACGCATCCTTACTGGTTACTGGTTCATTTGAATTTTAGGTTTTTGGTGTGGTGCCGGATCCACATAAATTGTGGAAGCTCTTTACAATATGAAAAAAGTAAGCCAATCGATCCTTTACCCTAATTTGAGCATAGTCTGATATCCTTCAATTTTTTGTTCTTTAGGTATCATCTTTCGTGAGTGGATTAAAGTATGTTTGATTTTACATTAGTGGAATTCTATGTTATAGTTACATGTACATACGCAAAAGGCCTTTTTTCTCCATTTTTTTTGCATCGCTTGTAATTGTGATTTGTACATTTAAAAGATTTACTGACTATTTCCTGCTCATATTATTGTTTCATAGGACAGAATTTCCAATGATTTCCCTACTGATCAGTTCGATATTAAAGGGTAGCCAACTGTGTACTTCAAATCATTAGTTGGCATCATGCAAAAGATACTTGAACTCGATTATGAAGATTTCACAGAAGTTATTTTTCTCTGGGTCCGTGTCGAAGACAAAACAACCAGATCATATGTGGATGCAGAGACAAACTTGAGGTATGTCAACTTCGAAAACTTTATGAGAAAATCAAAGAAGTTGACGAACCCTTCATCCATGCTTCTCAAGTTTCCCAAGTCTTTTATTGCGCTGATGAGACTAGAAAACATTGGCATCTTGTTTTAGAATTTCCCAAGAGATCAGGAATGTGAATGTTTATGAAGATCCATATGTGTTGCTGCATCTGCGAATCAAGCTCCACTAATTTAAACATATGTAGTAGACGACGAGTATTAGGATGGAGATCAGGTAATAACTCTCGACTAAAATGTTTGGATTTTTCTTTTTTTTATCTTCTCTATGTACATGGAGAGCTAAACACATGGATGCCTCTTCATGTTATCAGGAAATAAGATAAAACCAAGGATTTCAGAACTTTCTTCGAGGTATATATCTTCTTTACAATTTAACGAACATCAACATATTAGAACATCATTCTTTTATGATTGTTGTTTGCAATACCTACTTGTCTTATTCTCCTCCGACAACTATTTACCTTACAAACTTGCAGAAATATGTAATATTTGTGGTCTTAAAGCAAAATGCGTATGGTCGATAAGTGCTTGACATCATTATTTGTTTTGTTAACTGCGGGAGAGATCTTCTATTAGACTTAGCAGAAGGAGCGCTCCATGTACTACGCTTGCAAGCATTAGGCCAGGTACTAAATCCCGTATTAAAGATATTTGGTTTTATCTGCGTATCTGTGATGTTAACTAGGAATGTTTGAAACTGAGCAGAAAGTTACGACTCTTCTTAAAGATAAATATTTTCCAAATTGCGAGTTCCTAAATGCTAAATGTCCTAAAAAAAACTTGGGCATGAAAGGGTATTTATCTAGTGATGCATATCTGTGAGTTAAGAAGTTAGACGAATAGTTGAATGTGCACTATACATTGGCAGGGGTGACCAGTTTTCAAGTTCAGTGTTGGACCATTTAGTCCACTTATTAGTATAGAAATATAACTCTTCATGTTTCCATGCTTTGCTTCTCTTTCAAATTTTATTTGGTAACATGCCATTGTTCCGAAATGACAAACAAGCCACTGTAGTAGTATACGGTACCACAAAAACATATTTGCCATTGATTATAAATAGTAGAGGGGGAAAATCCAATGAGATACTAATACTCTTTCAACATGTCTGGTACCAAATACTTTGACACAAGCCAATCTTACCAAACGTGACCTCTATAATACCACAATTCATTGATTCATTTGATATTTCAAAATTTCAATCGTCTTAATTTATTTTTATTTTTATGACATCCTTCATGCTTGCAGTAAGCTTTTCTTTAATCTCAATAGATAGGATATTCACTTTGGCATCAATCCATCTTGCTTGAAGAAATGACTTGTCTATTGTTTTTTATGTAATCCGTTAGCTGTGAATTCGTGTATTGCTTGTTGCGAAGTTTTGGTTCCTTCAACAAGCACTTGTTTGTAAGAGGTCAAGAATTTTTTGTTTAGATCAACAAGCAGTTATTTGTTAGAACTTTTTTTTTTGAAAGCAGTTAGAACTTTGTTATTAATCTTCTAACGCTAAACTTAATTTTGCTGCAGTATACTATTCCGATAAGTTGGGCAGTTCAGTTCATCTTTTTGCCGGTTTGAGCTTCTATTTTTTGGTGTCTATAGGTTGGGTTCCGATGATTGTAAGAAAATTAATCTTTAAGAATACTTATAACTTAGAATGGTGTGAATTCACTATTCAGTACTTGTGTAGAGTTTTTTGGGGTTTTTGACCTAAGTGTCAGCTCGATTCAAATGTAACTGAGTTACTCTTGTAAAAAAAATTCGAATTTGAATTGAATGGTGAATGTTTTGATATTAAATGAGCTTCTATTAAATTTCAGTTTAAAGAATTTTAAATTTTACCTCAGTCAGAAATAAGACAGATGAATCAGATTTTCTGAATAAGTTCAGTCAGAAATACCAGCTAGACTGGGATTCAGATGAATCAGATTTTTTGAAAATATTCAACCCAGATAAACGACTTCCGAAAACTATCGATTAGCTTTTACGTTTTCTAATTTAAAACTTAATAAACCATTGTGTCAGACAGTGTTATCGATTGACTATTAGAGGAAGTGTTTTTTTAAAAAAATTAACGTATGTGAGACACCGTCGTTTTGGAAAAAACCACTTCTATTTTACAACTGGTGCAAACAGTGGTTTTTAGCGATATTACCTCTTGTGGTTTAATTTCTATTTTCCACTAGTGACTAGACTAATTGGTTCATTATTTTCTATGAAATATTATTCCTTTCACATTCATTAGAGGCAATTTATAGATGCATTTCCATTCTCACCGTGAGTTTATGTATGATAACCACTTGCACGGATTTCGTAGAAACTTAACAAAGTGTGATTAGCTTTTGTTTCTTACAGAGCTCATGTAACTTTTAATATTTATACCAATTAGTCAACAAAGATTGAGCATTGATTCGCTCGACTATTATTTGTGATGATATAATCATCGTATGGCACTATATAAGGAAACAATTCAACAAGGAGTTGTATATTTTCTTAAGAGCTTCATGTAATAAGTGTTGTGGCCTTATTATGTAACAAAGGAAAATTTATCTCATTTACCATAAAGTGTTATAGTTCATGAAGATGATATAATTTTTATCATAATGCACAAATGATCCTTATAACTCAAATGCTTTATGGTGTATCTCAAGTGCTCCAGAGTATTTCTGTCTCGTGGAAATATGATGATGAATTATAGACAAGTGGTATATAGGGGCTCAAACACTAAGACTTGTGAAGATTAATTTTAGACATAATTCTAATTTAAACTAGAAAATAAATAAAAGATGATAACAACATTACGAGAGACTGGGACTCAGGATTCCACCATTATTCATAAGCGAGTGATGCAAAAATCAATTTTTAACAATTATAACTCTTTTATGGACTCTATTTCTTTGGCAAAGGTAGATTTCTAAAACATTATTTGTAAATCATAAGCATGGCGCATCAAAAACTCTAAGTCTAAGCATACACCATCAAACAAAATCACAAATAATTAATGAAAATTGTAAATCAATTAAAATAAGTGCAAAAAGTCATAAAGAATCGAATATAGTTACCAAACAATTGTGAAAAATAGCTTCCTTCACTGTCCCGGTATTAGGGTTTAGCTCATCATGCTCAAAACACTCTCAAAATATTTATTCATGGCTCAAAAACTATTTACAAAGATGGAAAAGAGAAAAAATAATAAAACAACGAGTTTGCAACGGTGTATAGGCGTTGCAGACTCACTGTTACAAGCAAGTTTTTCTGATTCAAATTATATGTTGCTAAAGCCGTTAAATACAAAAGAATTTGTAACGTTTTAAACGACAGTTCTATCCCTATTGCAAAGGTTTCTTCATCTTCTTCTTTTTAACCTGTAAAAACCCTAACTTTCTGATTTTTCGTTTTCTTTGATTCTAGTCGATCCAGCCCCCCTCTGAGCTCTCTCGACCCCCCCTATTTATACTTCAACAACCATATCTTCCAAATCTCTTTCTCGAATCATCTCAATCAATGAAATTCTCAGAATATAAAATAAAATCTCGGCATGATATTTTTTTTCTCTCTCGAATGATTTTCTTCTTTAAAACAAAGCTCGAGAGAATCATGTTTGATTTTCTTTCCTATTCGAACTCTAAGAGGATATCACAGAGAATATTTTGTTTTAAAATAACTCAAACTGCTGAGATCTTTTTAATCTGATTTTGGCGAGAAAATCTTGCAATCTTGTGTATGAATCCCTGTAAATAGGGAAAGAACACAATTCTTTTCTTAAATACTTGCAAACAATCCAACATCCTCGTTTACCAAGTCACGCAGTTGAGAAGCAAATTTTCCCGCCATTTTAGTATTTGAAATTCAAACAAGTGGGTGTCTTTAACAATTGGGTGGGTGCCTTTGTCCAAATCCAGGG
Organism: Papaver californicum; assembly: GCA_023531435.1. NCBI lineage: Eukaryota > Viridiplantae > Streptophyta > Magnoliopsida > Ranunculales > Papaveraceae > Papaver > Papaver californicum. The sequence goes on along the minus strand of JAJJMC010030977.1, from coordinate 27,249,118 downwards.
GTGCCTATAACACTTTTTTGAACCAATTTTTCCAAAAATGTTTATTTCCCAAAAATACCTACAAACACATAAAATAACACAATTAGTACACAATCGAGCACTATCAATATAAAGAATTGAGACAAATTAGACATAAAAGTGAGTCTATCCATAAGAGCAGACAACGGATATAATTCTTACAAAAAAAATCCTTATTTTAGCTAACGAAATATCGGTCAAATTATCATGTAACCAATAGTCTAGTATCAAATCATACAAAATCTAGAATCAAACTATACAAAATTCGATTGAATATAGATAGTAAAACAATCGAATTGGATAAGTGTATTAACTGGGCAAAGTTCTTGTTGTCGTTAAAGCTGACGTCTAGGGTATGGCCTTCTCTAAGAATATAATGAGTTTGTTTTCCTTTAAACTCCATATATATCTCTTGTAATTGACTACTAATATATGATACTCACATTAAAATATTTGTACCATTCTCAGTAAAATGCTTAGACCAAGATTTCCAACTCTCACGGTATGTCAGAAGTACATCTTTGTCCCATTCACGATAGATATATTTACTTTGTACCGTCACTACTAGAGCCAGAATTATATCTATGTCCTTATACTAGAAAAAATTCATATCTTCTACCATAATTTATGTGTTTCCTTTCACATGTTCCAGTATACCAATGTGGGTATGATTCAACTCGTCTAACCCTTTGATCTTCGGAGTTCTTTCTATATTTAACCTTGCCATAGTTAACTGAAGTTGAGAAATTTCACATGCCTCTCAACCACTTACTTCAAGTTGAATAGCTTACTTCAACCTATAATGGTTCTTTAGTATAATAGATGAAGTAGAAAAAAATAAAAATAAAAAGATTTTTCTGAATCATGTCACCTTTTGTGGGTTTCATTCCATAATAGTTGAGACGTGCTAATTCGCAATATGTCTTTGTTGAAGTTATTAAATCATTATAGTCTAACAAGTGGACTACATCCCGTTGAGCATTCAAGTTTTGAGGAAAAATGAATGTTTTGACAGACTTCCTTCAAAGCATTTCATCGTCGGAAGTCAATATATCGCCTTAAAAACATATAAGTCATGCCTTCATCTTTGGAACAATATATCCTCATTGGTTGGAGGTATTTATGGTGGAAATATATTCTTTGTGTATACAAATGACTTCTTTATCAGAGACTCTTTGATGGTGCTCAAGTACTTCTAAGTCCAAAAGGTCAAATTCAAGTCGAGTTGGTTTAGTCAAAGGCCGGTCAACTATTTGGTCAAGACCCGGTCCATTTTGTTGACAGGGTCATGGTTAAAAAATTTAATCATATATGATCCATTTTATATGAATTATTCGGCCAATTGATAATAACCTTGAAAGTATTAGCATATAGGCCCAAAATATTTTGTTAACCCTAAAATTACAAATTTCATCATCTAACTGTAGTGATCGATAAACACTCTTCTAAATATCCGATTATGATGAAATTTTTACATAAGATGCATAAATATATTACGCCAGACATACTAAAATTTTAATAGAATCCAATGGATAGATAAAATGATATTCATGACGCCACTTGACTGCCTCAGATTACGTTTCTGTAGACACATCTGTAAGAATCACATACTTTCAAATACTTACCATGATTTTCTCGCTATGAAAAGTTTAAAGGAGATACATGATATCAAGATATAACACATACTGAAATTCTAACTTCATCCAACAGTTTAATAATAATATAAACATGATGTCATATATTGTCCTAGATTACGTTTTTTTAGACACAGCTGTAGAGATCAATTTTTTTCGAGTACTTACCATGGTTAGATCTTTATGAAAGTTTTACATATGATATAAATTTGAGGTATAATATATACCCAAATTTTAGAATAATCAAACGGTTGAAAGTCCAAATATTAATTTATTACTATGTTGTTCGGAATTAGGATTTTTATGAACGAAAATTAATATCATTCACAAAGGTTTTGGGGATGGCATCATAGTCTGACTTGTGTGAAATTTTAAAGGAGTGTTCATAACATTATTATGTATAACATACTCAAAACTAATGCAAATCTAATGATGAAATCTCTATGTTTTAAAATCATACATCCGTGGAACCTTAGTATATACTATGAATACGTAAATCTTTTGTTAAAGAGGAATACCTGATAACGCATCCATAATATGAAAAACAATAAGATCAGAACCACGCTAATTTTCATGAAGTAATCCATTACCGGTCTCGATCGATTAAGAAATTACACAGTTACTAGAGTCGTGCTGATAACGTGTTATAGTATAACTAGAACATGGAAGAACAGAAGAAGGGAAACTCTTATTCATTATAGATAAGTTACATATTACATAGTTTTAAGCCTCTATATATAGACTATGAGCTAAACCCTGGTTACATCTATATGGGCCGTACACATATGGGCTAAGACCCTACAACAAGGAAATTAGTTATAGCCCAATTTTATTTTATTTTCATATATCAAAAACCCACCACTATATGGCTAATCTATAATTAGTTAAATAATGACTTGATTACAAAAATAATTCTTTAACTAAATTTTTTATTTTCTTTTTTTTAAATTATTGTATTTTAGTAAATTGACCAACTATACTACCTCCGTCCCAAAAAAAAATAGTCTCTCTTTTTCTGGGACAGAGGGAATAATACCTAAAAAAGATATCCTAAAATAACTCATTAATTGATTCCTATTTTGTTTCTTTCTTTTTCATTTTTTTTTTAAAACAAACCGTTTACAACTTAAATAAATAATAATCCTAAAAAATATCTCTAAAATAATTCATAAACTATTTATAATTTAAATCAATAATAATCCTAAAAAATCTCTCTAAAATAACTTTTTTTTATTTTTTTTTTGTTTACCAACACCCGTTTGAATGTGAATTTTTTTCCCCACAATTTAATGATAATTACAGTTTTCACCTATTGGAACCAGCTGATTTTTGTGAAAGTTACAATCGTCGTAGCTGACTGAAAAATTCAAGTTTTCACAGTCTAGTGATAATCATAATTTTTATATGTTATAATCAGTTATATTTTATAAAAATCGCAATTATCACCATGTTAATTTAGTGATAGTTGCAACTTCCACTTGATACACAGTGATAAAAAAAAATTCTACCCGAAAATTAGGTGATAATCGTAATTTTTTATTCGAAATTAAAAACAAACTTTTGCAGAAAATATAGTACCTATGGGAATCGAACCCACATCCACATGGCTAAAAACCATGTACTCTAAAGACAATATTTATGTGATCACACATATGAAGCAGGACCATGGAAATGAATATCCAACGAATGCATGAATATCTAAGGAACTGACTTGCAAGTATAGAAACACATGACCAAGTGGATATTTTCTCTAGTCTGACAACCACTATCTAATTGGGGAATGCTCGATCTAAAACTTTAAACTGGATTATCTCCTTAGAAACATGGAGTTCAATTATTAATTTACAAAATTCCTAAATCATATATAATCCTGTAAAATAATCTAATATCACATAAAAAGTATTAAAAATATAGGATTTAAGCATGCTAAGAAGAAGATTCAACTATGAAAACCTTAGAACTTTTAGGAAACCAAGAAAGTAACTAAATCACCCCAAACGAACTAATATATGTTTAAAATATTTTAATTGACCAAACAATAAACAATCAAAACTTACATCACCAAATACACAATTGAGGAAAGCATCGTATGGGTACATCAACTGACCTGCATTAACAAAACCAAAAACCCTTATATTAGAATTTCTCACCCGAAAACAGATAAGCTTTGATGATGATAACGAACTAATTAGATGAACCACGCAATCAATAAGATGAACTGAAACTTTTCCAAATCAAACGAAAAGGGGGGAAATTTAAAAAGAAAACTTATATTTAAGCTAGCTACGAACTAGTAAAGCTTTTGGGGTTTTTTTCCCCGATACTTAAAAAACCAAAGAAGAAAAACCTAATAATGAAGATAATCAACATAAAAATACTTCGAGAGAGATAAAAAAAAGAATTTAATGCAAAACGAAGTAGGAATGATTTATTTTAAAGAATTTTTTTAGGGATAAATATTTATCAATATACTAAAAAAAATCCAAAAAGGAAAAGATATTTTGAGAGAAAAAAACGTGGAGTCTCATGTCTATAAAATTATAGAAGGTGAAAGTTATTTTGGTAATCTAAAATGTCATTTTTGAAGGCAAACGAAAAAATATAATGTATATTTTGGTTTATAGGCTAAGGTATCTTAATTATGAGTTCTTATATATATATCTCAATGATGGGTTTCTAGAACCAAGATGATTCATTTGTAGGTTATTCAGATATTTTCACTATAAAATTACCAGTAGACTAGGCAGTAGTCTAAGCAGTACATGTATAAAAATATTGATATACATGCCTTATGTATCACGTTAGATATTTTAATAATGTTGTAAAACTGTAATTGACTTTCTTTAATTTTCTAATAACAAGTAAAGGTACGAGTGTTCGATTATTGTTTATATTAATTTTATAATTTGGATATATGTGTTATTATCCACTGTGATAAACAATAATACAACTGAAAATCAATGTCATATTTATTTATTTTTTTGATCGAAAAGGTACATTTATGAAGAAAGAAGAAGAATTACACTAGTTTGTTATCCTCGCTAGGGAAAGTATGGATACAACTTGGTGGATAAACCCTTTAAACTCAATGTTGATAATGGACGTTGGTGTGCTTTGCAAGAGCTTATGCCCCACTGTTACAAGACCTAACTACATGAGTATAAATTTCAAACCATTGACACCTTCAAGCAATCTAATAATATCTTCTTCTTTTTTTTTGATAAAAAGAAAAAGTATATAACAGAAAAGGATATATTACAAGAAAAAATCTACCAAAAGTAGAAAAGAAACTAAAAAACATTGTTCCAGTTTAAAAAAAGAATGAGAAAAGTTTAAGCGGAGCTTCATGTCAGCAAATATATCCCAAGCCAAAATCAATGATTTGGCTTGCAAACCCAAGTCAATATCAGTCTTCAAAAAGTGTTTTTCATCGAAAGATCTTGGAAAAGAGGATACTTAATGCACCACTAACTTTTTCGTTAATAGGAAAATTAACATGTGTTATACTTTTATCAACTAAAAGAAATAAAACTTTAATACAGAAAAGTAAACACACACACAAGAGTCCTCTCAAGGAATTCATACACATCATAACTTAATAACTCACGGAAATGGTATGCTTCAATCTAAAAGTGTGGCGTCCTCTTAAGGTAGTATATAATAAAAAAATTCTCATTCGAGAATCTATTTTTCCATAACCACCTCTTTTTGTTAATCTTTCAAAGTTTCATCAAGGAAACAACTTGCAAATCATGAGTTATGTTGAAGATGAAGGATCAATATCAATGGATTTTTCTGTTTTTGGTGCAAAGATAGTGGCTAAATCAAGAGCATGTATGGCACCAATATTTCAAACCGAACAAAAAAATTGATAGAACTGAGGAGGAACGTGCGAAGAGAAGAAAAATATGTGAGATATGCAGGGATTTCCAGGAAGAAGAAGAAGAAGAAATAAATGAGATGGTGAGTTATTATATTAGGGGACGGATCAATTTTACTATAATATATTATATGATACAATGTTAAGATTTAGTTGGAGTAATAGTAATAGGAAGAATAGCAGTAGTAAAAAGAATGGTGGTATTCAACGAAAAAGTTTTCTTATCTTGTCCCTGTCTTCCCCCTTGAGGAACTTAAATATGATCATCATTATAACAAGACGAAACTGAATGTCTAGAACGCATAACTTGATCAAAATTATCTGATATTCTCAATCCTGCTACATATATGTATTTATATCATCATATTTCAACACATTGGTATCACAAAAATCACGCATAAACCATTGTATTTGAACACATTTTTATCACATATATAAACATCACATTTAAACACACCATAATCACAAATTAATCATCAAATAACAAGTTAAACATGAATGTCTAACTACATATATGTCCACATAATATTAATGACTAGCCATGACATTTAAATCATCAATCAAACATTAAAGATTTCATGAATAAATAATAATGCATTTCAAACCCTAAAAGTTTAATTACTAACCTTTGATGATTTTTTGGATAAAATCGAAATTGGAAGATATAATAAAAGCACATTTGATTAGAGAACAAACCCTTCTCATATTGTGACAAAATTCGACATATCACATACTCAAAAATCAATCGGAGTTATGAATAGAAGCTAAAAAAAAATATAGTATAAGAGGAAGTAAAAAGAAAAAAAGAAATGAGGTGAAAACACGTGCTTCTCCTGTAGGTAAAAACCTCAAAGACGGAAACTAATTTCCTTGAGGTAAAGGTCAACCCTGTGACCTTAGTTTCCGTACTCTACTATTTTGATGGAAACTGAGGATGGCAACGGATATATATGGATACTGATAATGTGATATCTGTATCGATATCTGAAATTCTTTTAAGCTACCAGTATCCGATCAGTATCCAAACAGATATCAACTTTCCATCTGAATCCGTATCCGAATTATTTTTTGGATATCGGATAATATCTTATCCAAAAATATAACAAAATAATTAATTAAATTGGTTTGTTCTTGTTGTATAAAAATCAATTATATATAATAAATTTTTAAATTAAAGTTAAAAAATGTAATTTCTTAAAAATCTTTATTGATTTTTGAAAAAGGTAAAAAAAAAATGAGAAATTAAATGTAAAAGATGAATTATCACAAATATCAATATTTATTTATATAAAGGACAAATTCTAGGTTGATGTGTCATTTTTATATGAAATTTGGAATCTTTTATCTGATGTATCATCATCATACAAGATTTGATGAAAAGTAAAGAAAATTTAAAAAGAAAACGTCGCTTGGGAGAAACCTTCTTTATCTTATTTTTGAAGAGTTTTGCTTCAGACGTCGTAACTTATTGGACATTGACGAACTTTTGTATATAACGCAGGCAAACGATTCAATATAATCTTAAGGTCATAATAATATATTAATGTAAAAAAAGAAAAGAAAAGGTATACAGGGTGACACAAAAAAAATTTATTCGAATTGGAAAACTATCAACGACTTCCGCAATGAGTAATCTTTTTTGTTGATTTTCCAGACGACAATGAATGACAAATCATTTTGAAAGAATGTAATATAAAACCCCATCATTTTTTCCTATAACTTTTGTTGCATTTCTATGTTTGAAGTTTTTATTGCATTTCTTTGTTTGAAATTTTAAGTTCATGATAATACGTTAACAACCGAATAGTGTTCCAAGTGAAAACGGTCTTGATACGAATGATCGTTATTATGATCCGGAGTTGAAATAACTTCATCATTGTTAAAAATTCGAAAGGTTTCTCATCTTCGTAATCGTCATCAGAACTTTCGTCAGCCTTATAATCTTCAATATCCCAACGACGTTGGAATTTCATCTGTATGACCCTATTAATCTCCTAAAGAGTTTCCTCTGATGCCCCCTCTTCTTCCACTTGATCGTGTTGTTTAGAGAGTTTTCTGATGTTAATACGTTTTCTACCATTACTCACAATAGAGTCTCTAGACCACATCTCTTCCCTTTGAATGAGTGAATACTCAAAAATATGAGCAATAAGAGTGGGTTTGGATACGCTATCATATGTTTTTAGTTCAAAACTCTCTGACATCTGTATATTACTAGAAAATAATTGATTAGAAGTATAACTATCCTCCCATCCTCGTGATTGTTCACTTACATACCCGTTGTAAGGTTGTTGGCATGTATGAGAATAATCATAGGTTTCGTAGGGTATTGGTCATAACCAAAGGATTGGTTTTGATTATACCCATGGTATGGTTGGTAGTTCTTGTAAGACTGAGATTGAAAACCATATTGATTACCACTATTGTATGATTGATCTTGTGCACCGTACATGTTGTTTCCGAATGAAAACATGACGACTCACAAGGAAAACGTAAAAAACTAATAAAACCTAAAATAAAAATAAAACAAAACAAAAGCGATAGTTACAACCTGTTTTCATAATTTACCTTCTACTTTTGACGAGCGGGTAACACCTTCAACTAGTTGTTAACACCATGAAATCTAAAAATCTAAAAACAATAAAGAAAAACGTGAAAATATTCTAAACTACTAAAAAAAGCTAAAACAAATAACAAATCAATTAACAACTGCTCCCCGGCTTGGCGCCAAAATTTGATGCATGTCGTGAGTGCAACAAATTACTCAAGATATTTCCCACTAATTAACAGGTAATATAGCGGTAGTAAGGATCGTTCCCACAGAGAGCTATGTAATTGAGATGTTATTTGGATCAGCAAAATTAGAACAAACGAAAACACAAAGGGTATTGGTTGTTTAATTACTAAAAATATAATAATAAAGAAAGGATGATTAGGGAGTCCTTCGCCTTACCAAAAGTTGACTGAATTAGTATATTTATCTATCTTTTGCCAGAATCATTCATCACCAACCGTAGAATAGCAGGTACGCTTAGTTATACCCAAAAACACTTGTATCAACGGAAAACAGGTACGCTTAGTCACCGGATTTTGTTCAACTGAGCCACCATGAGGTTCTCATAGAAGATGTAACTCAATCGAACGTTTTAGGGTTTGTTAATTTAGGTTTGATCCCACCAGTTAAACTCAGTACGCTCGGTACACTTACTAGTGTTGTCTTCGCACACCATTGCTCCACGGAATCCCTCTGCAAGGTCTCACATTTAATTTAGTATGCATCCCAAATAATCTAAGAATTACCCATAAACATTAGATATAGTAAAGACAATCGATTATGATTAAAACTCCAAATAAACTTGTATAATTAATAAAGCTCTACGTCTAGAACATTGAATTCATCCTCAATCAACAAAGAATTAGCTATTTATAATACAAAGAAGAATGGTTTCCCCCTAAAGGGGTAAACCCTAGGTTTAAGATGTAGAAGGTGTGATACAAGAGGTAGAGTATAAGATAACTTAAAGATGTAGAATATATTTGTTTGAGCCTTAAATGTCTTCTTTTATAGCCTTTAATGCTTGGCCATCAAGTATCCTATCCTTCTATGGTTTAGAATCCCATTGGAACTAAGTTTCCTTGATTTAGAATTGAAAACACATCAAAACGGACCCCATAGGTTATCCACATTCGTCATGGTCGATCCCCATAAGCAATGCAGACTTTAGGACCAAAATAGCTCAAATTCTCTGTCCCAAAACTTGCTACAGTCGGTATAGTCGAATTCCTATGAGCAGCGCCGATTGTTGGAAACAAAAATATAAGTTTTCTGCCTGAAATCTTGTCATGTTCGGTATTGCTATAGTTCCTATGAGCAACACCGATTGTTGCGTTGTAGATCACTTTTCTTCGTCTCGACTGTTTTGTCCATAACTTTTTCATCCGAACTCGGAATGACCTCATTCTTTTTGTGTTCACTTCGTATTCTCGTTATATTCAAGATGATATTAAGAACTCCTGGATTTGAATGAGTTGAATTTATCTTTGGACCTTCTTCACTCAATTTCCTTGTTTATTTTATGTCGTAATAAACTCCTTTCTTCTTCTTTGGCCTTGAGATGCTTGAATAGTTGGAGTAATTCACTTCTTAGCTCTTTTGTAACCACTTTCATTCTCACTGGATGATTCACCTAATATAAGACATAAGATAGAAAACAAACATAATAACAAGTAATATGCAAGAATTGTAACAAATATTAATATGAATTTGACACTAAAAATATGTGAATTATGCACTTATCAGGTCTATAGGGATAGTGGTATGTATACAATTTCGTTGTTGATTTAGTGTTTATTGGGCGGTAAGTAAAATGTCTTTCAGTTGAATATAACATGTTTGATGAAATTCTTAAATGATAGGTTCAATATTATTTCGACTGTTTGTTGATAGTGTTAACATTATATAAACGTATTATGCAGTAGCGAACTCCACTGTAAAGGAAGCAAGGATCAAAAATCTACAACCTATGTCAATCAAATTGCAGCAAAGAGTTCAAAAATCGAGCATTATCTCTCATGTTGTTGATAAAAATGAAATTGTAAGCTTATTATACTATATTGCTTGATTAATATATTACCTTTCCATCAAAATAAAAATAAATAGTGTTAACATTTTATTTTATTTAAGATAAGAATGTTCATTATTTCCGTGAGGATTTTGACTTCCTAAAACCAAATGTGCTTATTGCTTAAATTGCAATTAGGTTTTCAGGATGTGAGAATCATTCAGCCCAGAGTGTATTTTGCATCATTTTGTTGGGATGGTGTTTGGTTGATAGATGAGGCATTAAGATATGTACATTTTTATTATTCATTTTTGTAGATTACTATCACTTTACTTTAGGAGAAATATATATTGTCGATATTATCATCTGTGATGCACACTAAATTTCATGTAAAGAAATATGAATAGTGGATGATGCTTCCTATAGATTTACAAGTGAACGTGTAGTTGGAAAGTTCTTTTACATCATCACATTTTGAATCAAAATTTAAATTTTATGGTTTTAGCGAATCTAATGATGCATCATGTACTAGATTACCGTGAAGTAATGCAAGTTGTATTTTAAAGGTTTTGGGTTCAGTTTAGGGTTGTTTGTATATTAATTTGTTAGATTACTGAAAGACATCTTGTTTACAACATTTATGAAAGAAAACAACATTATTTGTCAGTGTTTCTTTCACTCATTTTCTTTTGGTTGTTCCTTTCGGTAGAAAGGTCCTTATTGTAGCAAAGAGGGTAGCAAAACAAAGTTTACGAAGCAAATATCATGTGCGTAGGAAAATCTACGATAATTTCTCTTCTTTTTTTTAGGAACAAAGATCCTAAAGTATAGCTATCACAAATATGCATAAGATGCACTTATAAGGAGCAAAACTGATCTCTCTTTATTCCGGCCGGTGGCTGTAAATGATACGTGAGTCCATGAGTGAATTAAAAGATGCTTTATTTCGCGAAAGGTATATGTGCATACCATAAAAACTCAATTTGCGACTATATTCACGGTTAGAAAACAATGTAATCATTAACATGACCGCTTTTAGGTGGTTTAGATTATAATGAATTATATGTTAAAGCCCGGTCACTTAGTATTGATTCAACTTATAAAAATTAATCCAAATAGAAGAGTTAATTATATGGAATTATAACATTTGCAACAACTTATAGGAAATTGGGAATTTTTTCTTCGAAAGAATTGAAACTTAATGGATGTTTTAGATTAAGAATCAAGATCTTGATAGTCTTTGGACGAACTGTATATTTAAATTATAAAGGATAAGTCGATGAGGGATAAGTTAGATGCATATATGGATTCACTGTTAGATGTTTGCTTAAATTGTTCTTATCTTTATTAAAATAAAAATAAAAGTAGGAACAAGTTAGACACGATTATTGTGCGAAACTATAATATTTAATAAGACTCCCATTATTATTGGGTTATTTGACCAATCAATTATTTTTCTTTGGGTTATTTGACCAATCAATTTTTTTTCTTTTATACATCTTTGTTATACATTTTTTATGTTGTGGTATAATATTAGATCCATATTGGATGCGTAAAGTCCGTGCATTTGCACGGGCTTAAAAGACCTTTTAATAAATATATATTTATATAAAAATTTTGGATCAAATATTTTCAGATGCTCTTACCTTTATATCCATATTCGTATCTAAATTTTATATTTTCGGATAACAAATTTAGACATTCATATTTAAGTAAAATTTTTGGATTATTGATGATATTTTGAATATGGATTTAATCGAATTTCGGATATTTATTGCCACTTTTATAGCTTCTCCAATCGTAAATGTGAGTGTTTCATATGTGGCATTCCATACAAGACATCCTCTAGAATTATTACATGTATATATGGTTACAAATTGTTTAAATACAAGAGTAAAAAATAAACATCTCTAACCCATAAGTTTTTAATTTTTTTTTTTTCATATATGTGTCATTTAACGATTGATTAAAATCATTCCCATTTTTAATTTTTAATTTATTTTAGTAAAATATGATGAATTGGAGGGGAAGACATCTTCTAGGTGAATGTCTAGAACTTCACATTCACACAGAGGATGTCTAATTAAATTTAGGCCACGTCATCCACACATTGATCGACGAGGTTAGGGCTGGAGAAAGATTTTAGAAAAAATGAAAGTATTTCCTATGTGGATTTTGACTTTCCCTCTCTCACACATTCAATTGGAAAAGCTCTTAGTTTTCGTCACCATAAACCAATCACTCATGATGAATGGTTTTTCTCTTGATCTTAATTTAGTTTCTTTTACAACCAAGACAGGGTCGTCTTTTGCATAGGGCCAAAGGGTCGACCGTCCTAGGCCCATAAATCAAAGGGCCTAAAAAAATAATCTTCCACTAGCTATATACAATGGTTACTTTATATGTGCTGCTTTTTTTTAGCCTAATAATAAACGTGACGTGAAAACTAAAAGATGAAGATCAAGTGAGAAAACTATCTTTATTAGGGCGCAAATACAAACTTGAGATTTGTTTTCTTTCTATTCAATCGTTAATCGTTCCCTCCTTATTAACAGTATATAAGAAATAAATAAGAAAAACTAACAAAGAGTAAATATAAATATCATATGCATGTACTGTTTAAAATCTTCTTAGACTAGATTGTGAACTGTTTATTAAAATCGTCTTCGTCTTTGGTATATTGAGTTGATTAGAATTACGGATGATCATATTGATTGAATTTCTTTATTTGATTCTTTTTAGTTTTGAAATTAATGTTTACGTTGTTAAGAATCATGATCATATAAAGTACCTCAATTGTAGTCTTGTATCCTACCAACAACAACTGTTGGTAAGGAGTAGAAGTCAAATCGGGATGGACTTACCCTCAAGTGTTTGCTAGATTGGGTCATGCTGAACATCGGCTTCAGTAGATTTGATTTCCATGTTCCTTATTGGTAACCGGAGCTAATAGTTATTTATTTAAGTTATTTGACGGTTGACAAATTATTAGATGTAATTATTCTGATGTTGTTTGTTAAATATTTCGATGTTCAAGAGATAAAAACTATAACTCTATATTTTGTTTATTTTCAATTTTCTGTTAAGTTTTTACTAAGATTGTTCCTTACTACCTAGTTACTAACTGTAAATTTTGTAATTGTTTAACCGCGACAATTCCTCTTTCCCATGTATATAAAAAATATTTGCCCCAATATTAGAGACATCCATTAACCAAGAGATGGCACATTCATAGTGCTTCTCGTGAAAGAATTAAAATTAGGTGAGATACGCAATTCAGGAGTACAGACAAAATAGTTTACTTAATCCCGAAAAAACACCACCACTGAGTCTGACTGCCTTATTTTGGGTAAACTAAAATAACACGTAATTCAGACAGTGTTATTACTCCCGTGCTCCGAATGGTGGTTATTTGGCTTCGTACATAAAAAAAAATGAAATTCATAAAAGGGAAGCAAAGATGACATACTCGTTCTCAAGTCTCAACCACTAGCAAAGGGAAAGGCAATTGGTTCTCTATATTTGACAGAACCATCAAAGTTCCGCTTCGTTTAAGGTGGTTTGTCAATTGGCACTTCGGCAATAAGTCCGTGCTTTTAATGTTAAAACAATTACGCATCAGTAATAATAAATTGGATTGGTACTTTAGCTAAAAAAAGGAAAAGAAATCACATGGATTAATTATTAACTTCAACCACCGCACAGTGAAGAAGAAGAAAAGGAAAAGCAATAAGAAATAGGGATATTTGCCATTCCACGTATTACCCATTATACCCACCACCATTGTCCTCATCACCCTTGGAATTTACCATCAAGGATTCAAGGCACTCCGCACTAGTACTTCCTTTTGTGATCAATGAGAACAAAGTGGTGCTTTAAATTTTACAGTATCAAATATGCTTTGGAAAATCCTTTACCTATACAAATTTACGAACAGAAGTTGTTTCCTTCCCAAAGGAAGAGGAGATTGGTTCGATCTCAGATCCCAATTGGGTTTTTGCCGGGAAAGACAATGCTCACCGGAGTTGAGGTTATTTCGTAATTAATTTGAAAATAGGGGGTACTTAAAACGCTCAACTGAAAGTAGTCTGTCCTGTTACTTAACGCTTGTCTGGCAGCGGTACTTGAAGCCAAGCAAGAAAGAAAGAAAGAGCTCTGTTCTGTGGGTGGCAAACTCAGAGCTTTGTGTTTGCAAAAGAAAATCTCTCATTTCTTCTCTCATCAGAAATTCCTTGTTCTATCTCTTTCTGCTATTTTGCGCAAAGCAATGTCTGTAACTCACAGAAATCATAAACTTTTTTTCAGTTTTGGACCATTGTTAGTTCCTTAAAAAAAAACATCAAAATCCCTAGAGGAAAGAGAAGAAGAAAATAGAAAGAGAGGAAATACTAGATAAATCCTAGTTTGTTTGTTTTTTTGTTTTTTCAACTGACTGCATAAAATACAGATCTCATTTCCAAGTAATGAGTTCTGAATCATCTTCTTCTTCACTCATTACTAGAAACTGATGTTTTTCTTTGGTTTAAGAAAAAAGGAGAAGGTAGTTTCTAAGATTTTTGAAAGAAGATAAGGAAGAGGTTTCGATCTTGAAAGATTCTGAACAGAAATAAGTCTTGAATCTTGTGAACAAGTGTTTGATTTTTATTTTACTTTTGCAAATTTTGCATCTTTTTCAGGTATTGCCTTGAATAGTTGTCTGCTCATTATCTGTACTACACCGACAATTTCTCTCTGTTTTCTACATTTTTCTGAAACGAACAATTTTTCATTTTCAAGAAGCAGAAATTTCAATTTCCTCAATTTCTATAGAGATCTAATTCAAGAGAAGAAAGTTGAAGTTTCTGAAAATGTGGAAGAACTAGCACATGAGAAGTTACTGGGGTTTGAAGAAAACTTACCTTTTTTGGTAATTTGTTGATTAAATTTGTAAAAACTGGACATAATTTGTGTCAATTTCAGAGTTAATGGATCTTAATTAAGGTCTTAGATTTAGAGAAAGGGGGTGAAGATGGCAAGTTCATGGGAGCATTTTGGGGAGTTAGCAAATGTAGCTCAACTCACAGGGATAGATGCTGTAAGGTTAATTGGGATGATTGTAAAAGCTGCTAGTACAGCTAGAATGCATAAGAAGAATTGCAAGCAATTTGCATTACATCTTAAATTGATTGGGAATTTGTTACAACAACTTAAAATCTCTGAGTTGAAAAGATATCCAGAAACTAGAGAACCATTAGAACAGCTTGAAGATGCATTGAGAAGGTCTTATATTCTTGTGAATAGTTGTCAGGATAAGAGTTATCTTTATCTTTTGGCCATGGGTTGGAATATTGTTTATCAATTTAGAAAGGCTCAGAGTGAGATTGATCGTTATTTAAAGCTCGTTCCTCTTATTACCCTTGTCGATAATGCACGTTTTAAGGTATTGTCTTATCTCATATCCGGTTTGCAATCCTGTTATGATTTGATTATGAAATTTTGGTTTATGTTGTATCTTTTAGTTGTGTATGGGTCCATCTGATAATTGCAGTCAAAGGGTGATTTTGTACCCCTTGATGAAGTTCTTAGGAGTAATTTTTGTTATTGGTGTTGTTTTTATTTCCTGGAGCTGCAATTTAACCAGGAATGTGATTAGTGTATACCCTACTGTTTGAGAATTACTAAGCCTTACTTTGTTATATCCTGTTTGACTCTGTGAGTGGATCTAGTTTATCGAAATTATAGACTGCGTGTCATGTTAAATAATGTGAAATTGTAGTCTTGAATAACTGGTGCAAGTATGAAAGACTGGGTTGCTTTCTTGTCTTACAACACCTTTGTATTTTTAAACAGAGTTGAAGTAGGAGGAAGTTGTAGAGCAGTATGATGATAGACTGCCAGAGACCATCTACATCCTTGATGAGTTGTTTCTATATTTAAGTGTAAGGGGTCATTTATTTATCTGGTTTTCCATTTTTGAATTGGCAGGAGAGACTGGAAGACATCGAAAGAGATCAACGTGAGTACACCTTGGATGAAGATGATAGAAAGGTGCAAACTATAATTTTAAAACCAGAGCCTTCAGAGAATGACACAATGGTGCTGAAAAAGACCCTTTCATGTTCTTATCCGAACATGGCTTTTGAGAAAGCCCTGCAAACGGAAAATGAGAAGCTTCAAGTAGAACTCCAACAATCACAGGCTAACTTGGATGTTGGTCAATGTCAAGTGATCCAACGTTTGCTCGAAGTTACAGAATCTGCAGCAAATTCTCAGCCGATGACACCCCTAAAAAAATCAGTGAAAAAGGATCCCGATCATTCATACGTAGATTCTGACAAAGGGAAAACCTACAGTGAAAGCTATGTTACGCCTAGCGACACTCGCAAAGCACCCTCAAGGTTGGCTTCAATTTAGTTAAATTTGAATACCACATGTAGATCATCATAAGCAGAAAAACCAAAAAATATGTATGGTAGTTATCTGTCTCTGAAAGGCATAAGTGCCTCTGTGAAAACCTGTTGGAAGTGTCCTTGGTTCATTCCAGCCTTATGACATGATATAGGCACAAGCTGTTTACACTGTGCTGTTGGGCAACAGAATCTAATTTATATGTTGTTACACCATAGTGCTTTTTCTGATGAGACAGTAAATTTGTGCAGAAATAGTTCTTCACTTTCATCGGGACAAGATCTACTATCAAGAAGAGGATCACAACAGGATGAAGAATGGCATTCAGATTTACTCGGCTGTTGTGCAGAGCCTGCTTTATGTATGTTACCGTGCAACACCACTTTTGTTTCAAGATATAGAGTTATCATAAATCCAACTTCCACATATTTTGTTATTTCCTATATCATCTGTTGCAAGTTAGTTCACTAGTTTTAGAGTATGCATATATGTTCTCTCTTGTTCACCAACTTCTTATTGATTATACTTTCCTTATTCCCAGATATTGAATATTTAGGTGCATATCTCTTATTATGTATATATATTTTATGTGAATGTGAAATTTTGGATATAACACCCGATTCTTATTCATCTATAAGTGCTTTCTTACGTTGTTTGCTTACCGTCCAAATATATTTTGTACATTAAACACTTATCATAGGCGTATGAAAGTATGTCCACGAAATTCCTCACCTCCAAACCTTGTCCCGTGTATCTTTCAATTTTGATCGTAGACAGTTACCCCCGACTTCTCCACTCTGTGCATCAAAATGAAATAGGGGAAAACAGTAAATCATATTAGTGTCCTTATTATCATGTTAAAGTATTGAATAACTGTGCGTTGATACAAGTATTCCTAGCTGATCCTACTTTAAAGTTCATACAAGTATTCCTTGATGATTCTGCTTTAAAGTTCTCAAATTGTAAGCATAAGGTTAAAACGATAGGTTTTGATTCATTATCATAATTTTTTCCCAAAAGTCTTAAGATCTTCTTTCATGCTTGTTAGGACACATCTCCTTTTGTACTTACGTAAACAATATACCTTACCTGATGATCATTCGCAATAACCAGCTTATTAAATTTGGCAGGTATGAAGACTTTATTCTGTCCTTGTAGTACATTTTCAAGGATTAACTCGGTGGTCGCTAACAGACATGTTTGTAAGTTGATTTGCAACTGTTATCCAGTTCTTTCATTGTCACTTTTTCTTTCTTCCGATTTATATGTAAAAAAATATATCTAATGTCTTCTTATTTTACTGGAAAATGTTTATTTCTATGAGGTTCGTCATGAGTTTTCAAATATGAGCTGTAAGTTATGTTCTCATTCACTTTAGATGAATGTGGCAATAAGTTCTTTTCAGATGACTTAGCAAGGCACAAAGTGAAATGTGGGAGAGAGAAAACACTTCTTACGTTTACAAGTAGATTAAAATCCTAGCTTCAGAGGTTAGAATTCAAAGATGTGCCAAACTTTAAGCCAAGTTTATTCATGAGTAAGAAACAGTTGGTTGGTTTGGAGGGCCAGACATTGACGAATGAATGTATGCGAACATATAAATCGGAAGTTGAACTCCAATCCTAGAAACCAAAAATGAGTGTAGAAAAATTCACAGTTAGGTTCCCTATATGTACACAGGTAGTGTGATCTACAATAATGTCTGGGAGGCTTCCTTATATCTGGACCAAATATTTCTTAAATTTTAAAAAGCCAGAAACTGGTCGGATGTTGTTTTAAAGACCTTATTAGAAGCAATGAATATTTAGTTGTCGTATTTGAATTTAATACTTACAAAGAATTTTGTGTGCTTAAATATCAGCTCCAGGAGAAGCATGTAACGAATTAATGGCATATTCGTTGATATTGGCTTGTTGTTGCTATACCTGCTGCGTAAGAAGAAAGCTTCGCAAGATGCTCAACATCACGGTAACTTGTTTCCCTGTTCACATCATGTCATGCTACAGTTGTAGGTCTCCAGTAGTGGGGATCTTCTTATGATCAATTCCTTACAACTGTACTTGTCTACTGTCGTTCGTGACTATTCGGTGATAATCTTCGAGTCAATGCCATTGTTTCTTGTTTCAGAAATAGTCCTGAACGGTTTTTTGCAGGGTGGATTTTGTGACGACTTTCTCTCACATTTGATGTGTTGCTGTTGTGCTCTAGTCCAAGAATGGCGAGAAGTGGAGATGCGAGGTATTCATGGTAATTTCCATTTAACTCTTAAGATTTAAGTTTCTTTTCAAGTTAAAAGAACACTGTCATAGCATTACCTATGAATAATATCTAAACACTGTCATAGCATTGCCTATGAATAATATCTAAACACTGTCATAGCATTACCTACGAATAATATCTAAACACAGTATCCCTATGTAACCCGTACTGAAGGGGGTGAGTGTTGCAGTCCAGAACCTCATCAGTTTATGTCTAAAATCCTTAGTCTGAGTTTAATCCTTTAATGTCAAAATACAGAACCCTCATTTATTTTATAGATGTATGATAAGAAACCAAATTGCAGGTCCTGAGAAGACAAAAACAAGTCCACCACCTTCTCAATACATGGAATCTTGAACCTCGCCAAAACCAAATTGCAGGTCCTGATAATTTGTGCAGAGTAAAATGCGGATAGATGTTTCATGTTCTCGCCAAGCTCCCTAATTCCCCTTCTGGTTGATGATGCCAATGGCTACTAGTTAACCAATGTTCATCTGAACCTTCCTAGAAGAAATCTTTGTGTCATTAATATAGTTTTTTTTTTTTTTTTTTTGTTTTGACATTCAACATCTGTATCATAGATTACTTGTTTAATGGAAAAATAGAGTGGTTTGAATTATTCTTTTGGAACTTTGTCTTCCTTTCCCTTGTAGAATTTTTAAAATTGTAACAAAACCGCAACTCCGCACTAATCTGCCTAATTGGACCTTTACGAGTGTGCATTTCGTATGCGCAATGAATGTATGCCAGATGCATTCCATATGGACAACTCCTATGAACTAAGCTGCGCATCCTGCATAAGCAAGTTCTAACCGGCTTAGACCCAATGGGGTCATACCAGTTATACCCCCATACGCGAATCCAAGTCCAAGATGATGGGGCTGTTATTAACGAAGAAGAACAAGGCTGTCTAAAGAAAACATCTGTTATCCAAATTACACAACGAGAGGATCCGACAACTCCATCTGGCAAAATGTCACTCAACAAACACAATGTTATCATCTTCAAGGATAAAGTCACATAACCATGACAAATACTCCCTTATTTAATACAACAAGATCTACCAGATTATATACCTTTTAGGTCTTAAAAACCAATCATTTTGATTACTCACTTAAAAGGACAAAACATGAATCCTCGTAGACACCACAAATTGATGATGAGGTATGTGAATGCAATTCAATATGCTAGTCTTTATCACAATGGATCAGGACAAAAAAGGTCTGTTTATAGTTGATAGCCTCATACTTAAAATATTTTGAAACTACACTAAGAGCTTTAAAGTTTTGATAATGGCTACACCAGTTTCAATTGAGGTCTGGAATCCTAATGGGAAATATAGAGTTATTAGCACAAAACCCATGCCTGGAACCAGATGGATTCGTCTCCTAACCGATCAGAATTGTCGTGTTGAAGTGAGTAATCTTCTGTATATGTTGGTAGCCCTCCAAGTTCCGGAAAACTATTTAGAGATTTTCAATTTTCACATACTAATGAACTCACACATTCTATTTCTTGCGTTTCTCTTCATCTTTAGATCTGCACACAGAAGAAAACCATCTTATCTGTGGAGGAAATTCTGACCCTTATTGGCGATAAGTGCGATGGTGTAATCGGACAGGTTAGAACTGTTTTTGCTTTCAATAAGCTGGCTGAGTTTTTTGGGGTTCTAATTGTGAGTTTTGGTGGTTATTGCAGTTGACAGAGGATTGGGGTGAGGTGTTGTTTTCAGCATTGAGCAAAGCAGGAGGAAAAGCTTTCAGCAATATGGCTGTTGGTTATAATAATGTTGATGTGAATGCTGCTACTAAGTACGGTGTCGCTGTTGGTAACACTCCTGTAAGTGTCCCTCTCTCTATAAGCATGAGCATCTAATCATCTTTAGTATGCACAGAAATATCCTTCAGACCATCTGGGCATGGGTATTCCTGACACATCGGTACCAGACAGTGAAATTCATGCATTGTATTTCCTGCTGCATAACTGTTGTTTTGACATCATCAGATAGCATTGCTGTCAGTGCTATGCGGAATAGTTTACCTGATTCTTATCAAAGAAACTGTTTTTGCTTAGAAGCCAATCTGTGTCAAGCTGATCCCAAAATCATATTTAACATACCCTGAACTCAAGCGACCAATTTTCATTGGTTTCAGTTGGATTTAGGTTACAGTACAATGGCCCGAACTTGCCAGTATACATAAGAATGCTGCATATTAAACTTATATAGTGATGTGTCTTTGGGAAAGTGATATCCTGATCTGAAGTCTAACCTTAAGATGGTTCAAATGTTTTCTTGGTAGGGTGTTCTTACAGAGACTACAGCAGAATTAGCAGCTTCACTTTCATTAGCAGCTTCCAGAAGAATAGTTGAAGCTGATGAATTCATGAGGGCTGGTTTATATGATGGCTGGCTTCCTCACCTGTAAGACTACTTCCTTCACCTCTCCCATCTTTTGCAAGTATACGTTCCTAGAATGGCTACAAATTTATTTTTCTTGATAGGTTTGTGGGCAACTTGCTAAAGGGGCAGACTGTGGGAGTAATCGGAGCTGGTCGTATTGGATCTGCTTATGCAAGAATGATGGTAAAATCCCTCAAAAGTTGAAATCTTGTTCTAGTTTTTGAACGATGTGTGTCGGGATGACGAGTATTATCTTTGAACAGATTGAAGGGTTCAAAATGAATCTAATTTATTTTGACTTGTACCAAGCAACTCGACTGGAAAAGTTTGTTACAGGTAATTCAGAGACCATAAGCTACATTCGCATTGTTGCTTAGCATCTTTCCTTATAATTGCTTGTTCGTTTCTTGCAGCTTATGGTCAGTTCTTGAAATCTAATGGTGAACAACCTGTTACTTGGAAAAGGGCATCATCTATGCAAGAGGTTCTTCGAGAGGCCGATGTGGTGAGAAACTTGTGATGTCAATCAAAACCAAAATTTGAAATTTCAGAACCTGGTATTAGTTCACAAGTTTTATTAGAATTTCAGCCCCTACTGAACAATACGGCTTCTATTGATTTTGTTTCCTTTCAGATAAGTCTTCATCCAATCTTGGACAAAACTACGTACCATTTGATCAACAAAGATAGCCTGGGTATCATGAAGAAGGTGAGAATCTGCCATGGTTCTCTTTTGGTTCAAATATTAGTTGCATTCATTGACAAAAGATCTGCATACACAGGAAGCTATCCTTGTAAATTGTAGTAGGGGTCCCGTGGTTGATGAAGTGGCTTTGGTTGAACATCTGAAAGAAAACCCAATGTTTCGTGTTGGTCTCGACGTCTTTGAGGTAATGAAATTCCACTATTCTTATTCATAATATGAGATATCATTTCCCAAAACTTTGAATTAACTTATATTTTCTTATTCTTTGGTTTAACAGGACGAGCCATTCATGAAACCTGGACTCCGCGACATGAAAAATGCTGTTGTGGTACCTCATATCGCGTCTGCTTCCAAGGTAAAAGGAATTTTGATGGAGAGGGATTTATAGAAAATAAATCTATTATTCTTTTATTATTATTATTATTTATATTTTATTAATGTTATTTTGAATAGAAAAATAATTAATTTTCGGATTTAATATTTAGGATAATTTTAGAATAGTTTAAAAGATTATTTTAAGAGTTTTAATAAGTTAGGAAAATTGTCTAAAAGTAATAAATATAAAACAAGTTTTTAGATTTTTGATAAGCTTAGGATTTATTTAGTAAGAGTTATCTATATAAGGAGTTTTAAAAACGAAAATAAAGTTGAATTGATTAATAAAATTATTTTATTTAACTTGTTCAAATTTAATTCTGATTTATATTTATAGTCGAGAAACTGAGTTCTAAATAATTGTCTTTTTTTATAGTCGTTATTCCTAGGAATAATTTGAGGTCTGAACAAAACTATTTTTTCTTCCTTTTTGATTATATCCGGTGCATCAGATTTCCTAAGGAAAATGTGGTTCATTTATAACTCAATCATGCATGTTAAGATCCTCACCATACATTATGTATTTCTTGAACTTTACAGTGGACTCGTGAAGGAATGGCAACATTAGCAGCTTTGAATGTCCTGGTATGTCAAAGAAATACCATTACGCATTCAATTTGTGATCATTTTCTGGCAGAATTTTTGAATGTCATTTTTTTTTATGTTGGTTGTGAAATTGAAAGGAAATGCTTACTACTTTTCTTGATTGTGTTTTTAACAGGGGCAGATAAAAGGTTATCCAATCTGGTCTAATCCGAATCAAGTTGAACCATTCTTGGACGAAAACTCTCCACCTCCAGCTGCTTGTCCAAGCATTATTAATGCTAAACCGCTGGGTAAAAACGAATGACATCCTGTTTTTTTCATTTTTAATTAATACTTCAGAAATTCTTTTTGATCATGATATTCTTTTTGTAGGTTTAACTGCTTCAAAGCTTTAAGCAGACGGATTAAAATCACACATGGGGGAATATGTTATAAACAGAAGATATGTTAGAAAGTTTATGTCATATACTCTAAATATGTTTTCATGGGTTCAAAGGGAGGTGTATAACAGAAAATGTACATGTTTTGCGCCACACTGCTAGTACTGTATTAAATATTTGTCCCCTTAGTTTGCATGTTGTGTATAAGAGACATTGAGGCGTTGCATTCATAAAAGCAATCTTAAGCAACGCAGGGCATGCGTATTAGGTGTTTCAAAGCAGATGGAGAAAGGGTGGCCCTATATTTCTACTTAAAAAACTTGGTGTCAAGGATGCCCATAAATCTATACAGAAAATTCTACTTCTGAAGTTCCATGGGTGTTGAGTTGTAGGGATGCTTTCTTTTCTTCCTGATAAAATTGATTTTGTTACACCTTTTAACCCCGTAAAAGTTCTCAAGAATCAATTGCGAGAGATTAATTTTTATGTATGTTGCAGACAGAGGGATCCATTTGTAGGGTGTCAACGGGTTTAGTTCCACTCCGTTACTGCCGGAACCGATCCCGGTTATAAGAGTCGTGTTTGGTACTTAAAGAATCTGAACCCAGTTTTGGTTTTTAACAAGTTATGGATCTGGGTCTTAAATTTGTAAAACCGAAACCGCTCAGGGTAAAAGAATGGATAATTTGTTGGTTGGTCCAGAAACCCCGGTACTAGTAATCCTATAGTCTACCGGAAAAAAACAAGTTATCTGGAGATCCAAAATCCTTTTGAAATTTTAAAATTACTTTTATGAACATCACTATTCACGTGTGAACCATCCATGTACTCCATCTCCTCCACGTCTCAGTTTCTTATAATCCGAATTTTCAGTTTCAGCTTCTTTATTTCGTTTAAACCTGAAAACCTAGGGCACGATTTTTGGAAACCACCTGAAACTGAAAAACCTAGGTTATAGAAACCAAATCGAAAATCAAAATTGAAAATTAGAAGAAACCAAATCATAAAAAACCCCAAAATTAACCTAGGTCAACAAAAACAGATCAAAAAATCATTAACAAATCATACATATATGTTTCATTAAATCACACAGTAAAAAAATGGTTATGACAAGAACGATCAACAGAACAATAAAAGAAGTAATTGAAGGAAAAAAAATCCTTCACCAGCAAAAACCAAGAAAAAAACTGTTGCCCCATCACCAAAAACAAAAAGGAATAGAAACAAAGGGGAAGAAAGCAATTTTACCTAAAAAAGATACAACTTCTAATTTCACTTCTGTTTTCTAATGATACTTGAAAATTTAGTAGATTCTTCCTTTTTGGTTCACTTTTAGGGGTTTGTGGTTTGAATTACTCGATTTGTTAGGTTTTGTTATATTTGTATGGATGATTTTGATTTATTTGGAATGTTAGTAACACGTTCTTTGTTTGAGTAAAATTGTTGTCATGTTACGATATGTTGTTATTATGGATCAATACATATTGACATGTACCATGTGAAAAACATCTCTTATGCTTGAATAAGAATCAGTACATGTTGATATGAACTGTTGGTACTTTATCTTATATAGATATTAGGTATATATCAATATGTACTAACATGCAAAGGGGAAAAAAGTGTAAAAAACAGTATGTTTTGACTGTAACATATCAATATGTACTAATGCTTGAATGAACATCATTTCCACCAGTACATATCAACATGTACAATTGGATAGGTTTCTGATACTTCTTATATGTATATCAATATGTACTTTAGCTTTCTGGGGCTTATCGATATGTACTCATTGTTGGGTATGAATTAATAATGCATATTGATATGTACTCATTCTTGTGTCCATCAATACATATTTTTAAGAGGTACGTTTTGTAGGAATTTTTCTAATTAAGACTAAGAATATGTGAATTCTGGTTTCATTTTAAGTATTATTAGCTGGACTGTAATTGTTGCTTGAAACTGAACATGCATTTAGGAAAATAACCGTTTGATAGTTCTTTTTCGATGTTTGTTCAAGATTTACAACCCTAAAAGTTAATAGTATGATGTGGGATTGTACTAATAGTATATTGCTTCACATTTATTTATTTTTTCTTCAGTTTATAAACTTCAAAGGTGTATATTATTGTAGGACAAGGATCAGGGTTAGGTCATGATGTACCAAGTTCCTCAAGAGATTATCAAATACTAACGATGCTCGCTGTGGTTGAGACATTTCTTTCATGGTTCTAAAGAAAGCAGAAGAAGAAAAAAATAACTAAAGCTTATAACAAGAGAAAAGAGAATGTACTAAAGAGAAAAGAGAATGTACTAAAGAGAAATTCTTTTCATTGGTACAAAAAGAGAGAATTATTGTTGTTATTTTAGTTATAATATTTCAATCTTTTGAATTCATTTTTGCATCTTGTAGAAGAAAAAAAACTGAATTTTGTTTCTGATCAATTGACTAATGAGATAATGACATTAACATTTCTCACTCAACTAGTGTGATTCTCAGGTTCAAAAAACTGAATGTGTTTCAATGCTTCTTATAATACTGCAACATACTAGTCATATGAACTTAGTATAAAAGACTAAAAAAGAAGTATGAGTACTTAAATACTTGCAGTACATATCTGCTTGTACTGTAAAACCTGGTAGTACATATCGATATCACATAATTACAAACATAACTCAACCAACTTTAATACATATAGATATGTACAGAGTAAAACCACAAAACATATTGATATGTACTAGCATTATAACATACTCTTGATTCGTTTAATTATTCATTCATTGACTTGTTGATTCACGGTTCACTTGTTTTCCAATTCCAAGTTATTATATACCACAGTTGTATGATTCATAAAAAAAAAATTGGGGAAGACAAAAGTAACATAGTAACCTGGTTGATTCATTATGAATTGGACCCAATTACAGTAGTCATAACATATATATTGACAAAAATAGGAGAGGTTGGTCATTGTCCTATCAAGCATGAAAAACCATACAGTGTTATCTTTGGCAAGTACATGTTTGCATTTGCATTTGTAAAATCTACCATACAAGACATGCACACAGAAAAAAGACATAGTTCCCGTAAATAATGCATCAATATGAATAAAAATATCATTTCTACATCTACTGAAACACATATCAACAAAAAAGAACTCATAATAAAATAAAAAAATGAGATATGAATGATAACGAGGGGGAACTGCCTCATAATCAAAACATAGAATCAAAAAATCAACATGATATATATACAATATTTGACAGTATTTAAAAAAGGTCACAATATTATTGTTGCACATACAATAAGAGAAGAAGCAGTGCTGATTATAGCGAAGATAAGATATAGCAAACAAGGAATTTTTACCTCAGAAATAATATAATCAGAGAAATATGGAGCCAATGGAGTGTCCACAAGCACCAATTTGTAAAGTTCACGCATGTTATGAGCAACCGCGAGGGTATCAATGCTGAAAAAGAAATCATAGAGGATAAATTCACATGAACGTTGCAAGTGTTAGAAAGAAACTAAATATCCTGATAGTAACATTACATGTCAAATATTCCCAATGGATGGTATTTCTCTAGTAATTCCTGAACAGCTCTCTCATGCAAGGTACCAGTCACAATAAGAACAACATTGTCAATCATATGCCCATACCTATAAGAAACAATATAACCTAAAATTACTTCAATCCATAAAACCTATGAGAATATATTGTTAAATACCAAAGAAAAGTTTTAAGATTAGATGGTCAAGTGACTAATCAAATCAGATAAATAAAAAAAAGGTTTAAGATCTGTAGGTACGTGATATATTCCAGGAAAGTCGATAAAGGTTCTGTAGCTTTCCACAACATGTGCTTATACTCATCAACCAGCTTAAGAGTGCACTTAAGGTTCACAATATATGTAGACATGTACTGAAGAAAATATTAGTATGTACCTAGTAAATATTAATATTTACTGAGTGAAAACCTAGTAGATATTGATATGTACTGAGTGAAAACCTAGTAGATATTGATATGTACTGAGTGAAAACCTAGTAGATATCACAGTGTATATATACACATTTACTGAAGAAAATAAGAACCGAAGACCTAGTATATAACATGCAAACGACATGCCAAATATTAACAAAAAGCATTTTGAAATACAACTGCGTACAAAGTAGAAAAAATATTTTAATTTTCCATAGCAAGGGAATTATAACTAACATATACATATTGTTTACACATCTTATATTAGAGAACATAAATGATCTGGATATATGAAGAAAAAACGGTACAATTGAAAAACTGGAATAAGATTTGAGAATATATTCCTTGAAACAAAATAACTAAATCAAAACTGAACTCACAGGGAAAGACTAGGGACTACAATAGACTTCATGAAAAAATTCGTAAACCTTATCGGAAAATAGACGTTGAATTGGTGGTAAAAAAAAAAGACATCACACAGGAAAAAATTCTCACCTTTGTATCTCAAGATTGAAGACATATATAACACCAAAATAATTAACAACAGACAATCACTATCCATCTGAACTGACGAACATTTTTGTGATGGGTGGCTCACTAGGTAGTAAATCATTGTTATCGTCCTTCCGTAAAGGTGTGTAAGTTTGCAAAAGTTATCTACTTTCAACATCCACAACCTGGACAACCAAAAAAAGAAAGATATAAAAATTTAAAACAAAAAATCAGTTGTTAGAGAAGAAACTGAAAAAATAGAATACACAAATCAGTTTTCTACAAACATAACAACGACTCCACTCATATAACTCCATTCATACAAATAAGACAAAAGAAAAACAATCAGATAACTGCTACTCATAGTAACTCCAGTTAATTCCTTACCATCACAATACACAAATCGGAGGTCCTTCTAGGCACCAGTATGAATTGGCATAAAACTGCAAATAAATACGAAACAAAGTTATTAATCTTGAAAGAATAAATGAAATTACAAACTACCACCATTCTGTTTGCTAATCTATCCATCTAACCCACAAAACATGGCATTCAGAAATAATTGTTTACCTCCTATCAGATTGTTGAAGATGTTTCATCGTAATTAACATAGCTTCAGTATCAACACTTTCCAAAACATACCCAACTATCTTCAAAATTGCTAACACACTATACGTACTAGCCAAATTACTACCACTATGACTCAAATCCTGCTCACGTACAATATCACCACGCATTTCAGTATATCAAAACAAGAAAAAAAATTCTAACATGAATCAATTCTGTACCATAGCAACAATCGAAACGATTTATTGAATTTCTCCAATACTAACTAAAATTTTCAATATAAAAACCCTAACATAATCCTCAACTGCACATACCCGGTTATCGTTTGTAGGAAATTGCGATGTCCTAGAACCATAATCCATAGTAGCACCCTGAAAAAAAGAAAAAAACACCTTTTAAAACATCAATTCTAAGAAGATCAACAAGCTAAAACACAATTACTAACTGAACAAAAATATATTCATACCATTTTCCAAATCCGCTTTAGATTTTGGATTTTCTTGAAAAGACAATACCCAATTCACTACTTGTTCCTTATCAACCTAAAATTCAATACAATCCATCAAAAAATCGAATCGAAAAACTGAAATTAATGACAGTAAAATTGTAAATTGAGAGAGAGTTGAAATTACGAGATCTATGTCATTGAGGATGTCTAAACCAAACAGAGTAAGCAAGAGTAAAACGATTGATTTCTAGCCTCACTAGGTGGTTTTCTAATCGCCACCACTTAAACCCTAGAAATGCAAAAATATAGACGAAGAAAACGAGAATTTACCATTATCGTCTCCTCTGGTTTTCTCTGGTTTCAGTTTTTAGAGAGAGTTAGAATTCTCTGGTTTTTGTCTATCAATCGCCATTGCCATCGCCATCGCCAGAGCTCTCCAGTTTTTGGAGAAGGAACTAAAAAAATAGAATGGCAGATCTAACTTAAAAGGGAACTTTAGGCATTTAGAAAATACGCTTACAACTTCCACACTCGTGATGGATTAGGAATTAAATTTTTAGAACCAAAAATATATAAAAGGACCACCGGTTAAATCATATTAAATGGATGGACTAGACGTTAATCGGGTTCTCTATATAGGATTAATCAGTAATTCCTAGCAGAAGAATAAGCACTTATCGGGTGTGAATACCTGTTGGGTCTTTAAAAACAAATAATAATCTTCGTAAAAATTTGTTATCTTCTTCCTTTAGTTTGAGTTGTGATGAAACTGATAAAGCAAGGAAGAAGAGAAAGAGGAGAACTCTAATTCGTAATATGTGTTGGAATTATTGTTTAGAGTCCTGCAAAACAAACACGCACAAACAAATGATTTCATGTTAATGGCCAATAGGGGCCTAGCTAGGTCACTTTCAACGGCAGAGTCGGGAATTCAATAGAGAGGGTGCAAGAAAAACACACACATAAAAAATTATACAGGAAAAACATGTCAAAAAATAATTCTTAATTCTTTTTTTTAATGATTCGATTCTTTAAGATGAAACCGAAGTAAATAGATTATGTATGCCCCCTGTAACAATTTAATTTTTGGAACATATAACATCAGATAGTCGTTGGTTATATATTTGTTGCATGCAGCACTCAAAATAACTTAAAACCTTTTGAGTTCATAAGATTTACAAAGCGCTCAAACCAATAGTTTTCCAAATGTATAATTTTCAGGTTACAACTAGCTGTGATATGAGCTTGATTATGATTTTCTATCGTTCTTATTATACATTCTTTGGGACAATGTTACTGTATTATGCCAAACAAATGAATCAATAATTAATGATATTAAACTTATCATCATAACATTTGTATGAGCTTGGCATGATATCTTTATAAATTTAGAGTGCAGTTTGCTTTTGCTTCAGAGAAACAAAGCGAACTTTCCATTAAATAATCTGGAGAATCTATTTTATAAATTTTATAATTGTGCCAAATCCGTAATAATTCGATTCTTTACTCCGTCCCAGAGGTAATAGGAGGAGCTTGGCTATATAAAAAATCTATATTCCTCCCAGAACCTCTTGTTTCATTAATATAGAGATGTTCAGAATCAGGGTCAGCTAATTTCCCGATTCAGTTTCGCAATTTTCTTTGTTGTTCAACCGTCAATATATGGCCATTATTAATGCCACAGCTCATGCTATTGAACAACTGATGTGAATTTTATCTAAATATCGCAAGTGCATAGCTATCGATGAGACAATATGCAAGTGCGGTTCGTTCCACATGAATTTCAGAATTGTAACTTCTAGTTTTTAATTAATTTTAGTGCTAATAGCAATTTGATTGGTGACTATAATTTAAAATTTTAAAACACAGAAAACAAACTAAAATTGATTTACAAGTGAAAGAAAACCTAGGATGTTGAGATTTCATCACTATTTTGCATACTAGATGTTTACAACTATTCTCTATAATTTCTGGAAATAATACTCAAGACGACTGCGGACAGTTATTTGCGTCTCGGAAATTAAATCATTTTTATTTAATTATTTTTCTCAATTGATTAATAATTACTTCACTATAAAATGCTTGCTCTAACAAGAATAAATGAATCAATTATTTAAGCACTAAAGGATAATGAAGTTATTATCATTATTAATCAAGAAATAGGACCAAGAGAAATTATTATAGAAAATAATATAACATGCTAGCAAACACAATAAGACTTTCTATCTAATCTTAGATGAAGATTCTAACTATTCATGGTAAAAAGGGTAAAAGAAAATATAGAAGAAGTCATTTTATTCATGGTTTTATAAAAGAATTACAATAAAGCAGGATTAGAAATCTTTAATGAATAAACGACTCTTTTCTACAAAAGTTAAAGAATCACAGATCCTTAGTGTCTTAATACCCCAAAATTATCGTAGGAATTATTCAAGAAACTGTTACTAATACTGTTGAATACAATAGATAAGGTAACCGATTTTAGCAACAGTTCCCCTCTTTGGCGACAGTTTCTTCTTCTTCTTCCTCCTTCACTAAGAACCCTAGTTTTCTGAAACTTTTTATTCTCCTCAATCTGGCAAAAGCCAGCCCCCCCCCCCTGAATGCTCTCCAAGCTCCTCTATTTATATTGCAACATCCATATCTTCCCAAATCTCATCATTACTCCTCAAAATCTTCAAAAATATTTTCTTTGACGAGAATTTTATCTCGGTGATATGATTTGATTTTCTTTCCTCGGTGATTTTTTTTCTTCCCTCTATTGCCCTGGTTATCTCAA
The DNA here is from genome assembly GCA_023531435.1 of Papaver californicum. Taxonomy (NCBI): domain Eukaryota; kingdom Viridiplantae; phylum Streptophyta; class Magnoliopsida; order Ranunculales; family Papaveraceae; genus Papaver; species Papaver californicum. The sequence goes on along the minus strand of JAJJMC010030977.1, from coordinate 27,217,710 downwards.
GAGATATTGAATACTATGGAAAAAGATCGTGTGCAATTAGGAAAGGTATCCCAAGTTTCTCTTAATAACTTATCCCTTGATTTTTTTCTTCGAGAAACAAATATATACGCCGAGATTTTGTTGATTCTGTTAGATTTTATAGCTCCCCAACGAAGTAGAAATCCTTACTGAAAAGGAAAGAATATATTCTTGTCCTAATTCTTACACATCTCTCTAAAAATTCATCATCCAGTTCACGTAATATCTTCTCAGATCGAGAAAGAAAATTTCTCGCCTAATTTTTGAATTTGCAAAAAGAGTGGTGCCCTTAATCCAAAGCATGGGTGTCTTTAACATTTTCATGGGGTGCATTTATCAATTTTTCGGGTACCATACAAAATAACTATATTAGTACAAAAATTGAGAAATAATAATACAAAAATGAGAACAATTAAGACACAAAAATGTGTCTATCAAATACCCCCAAACTTATATTTTGCTAGTCTTCGAGCAAATATAATAAAAATCTAACTCACTTTCGTAGGAATCACGACTATACTTAGCACATGCAGGAAGCCGTTAAACTCCTAGGTGACCCTAATGGAAGAGTGTTGTCTCGTGAGGGTTTACAAAGAGGTATACCCACAAAACCTTTTTTCCAACTTCTAATATCATAAGTATCCAAGGAGCTATGAGAACATAAAGTTTCTCCTCCAAATGCCAAGTAATCAAAAGTGCTAGAGAAAAATACAAGCTAATGCACTTAATTATGAAAGAGAGATTGTGACGAGTTGAACCAGTGCCAAAGATGTCTTCTGCCAGATGGACATCGGACTAACAGAGCAACCGAATAAGCATTTCTCCTCAACTCTGCCTCACCACATGATTTTATAAATTTGCATTCAGAAACGATTTTAAGGGTCATACCGGTGTGTACGCAGGATTGAAGAGAGAATACTTACATACAATTGATGGTAAAGCTTTTTCCGAAGATATCAAACCAAAATCTTTTTCTGATGATCTCAATAGGAAAAGAAATCTGATGATTCCTTAGGAAATCGACCATAAATGAGGATGGGAACATACTCTCACCTTCTAGTCTCACAATTCTCTAATAGTATTCAATAGAAACAACTCTGTCTTCAGTCTTCGGTTTCAACCCTTGATGATAAACTCTTGAAACTTGTATAACTTCCTTTATTTCTTCGATCACTTGTTGTTTGAAACTTTCTTTTGAATGTCTTGTTCTCCATGGCTTTTCCTAACGAAATTATTACATAATTTTTTTGATTTTTTTTAAATGAATGAATGAATAAGAATAATACAAAAACAAGAAACAAAAATGAATGATAAACATAAAACTTTACTTTCCAATGGAGAATGACTTATGCTCTTGAATTTTCACAACTGTTGATACAAAAATCTTCAAAAATTTACATCTTTTGTTCTTTTAGATTTGTTACTTTGAAAATGTAATAATGTTCTTTCCCTTTGTTGCTTGTAAACCTTGAACTTCTTTTAACTTCTTCAACTTTTTCATGTATTGATGTTGCTCCGCTTGTTGATGATGCTGAGTTTCTATTGAGAAAGAGTTGTAATTTTGTGACTGATACTCTGATGTAATTTTGAAAGTGGTAAATAAAGATTCGATTCTCGAACTTG